>PYUH01000425.1:398455-657179 GCA_016808085.1 Suaeda aralocaspica | reverse complement strand
AAAAAGAAAAAAAAAAAATAAAAAAAAAAAAAAAAAAAAAAAAAAAAAAAAAAAAAAAAAAAAAAAAAAAACTTGACAAAAACATAAGCCATTGACAATAAGAAGAGATCAACATTCAAGAAATTGAACACAAACAAATAAAATGAACAAAACGAATTCAAGATCAACCCACAAACCAAAACAATCCTCACCATAAATCTAGGCTACAACTAGTATAGCAATTAAATGTTTCGATTTTCCTGTCAACCATTTAACAAATCTCAAATAATATGCCAAAAAATGAAAAAAAATCATAGCCTCTAGAAACAATGATTCTCAAAATCAGAATAGAATATCACAATAATGAGTTTAAACAAATATAGAATATCAAAATTTCGTACACAATTCCACTCAGAATACAAAATAATGAGCTAAACTTACACTATCCAAAACAAAATCAAAACAAACTTATGAAAAGAACTCAAAAAATTCAAACAACAAATCAACTACCAATCTAGCAGCAACAAAAAAATAACAAAAGGAATAATAGTAACTAACCACAAGATTGCAACATTCGACTGCAACGAGGGGAGGAGGAGACAACGCTGAAGGGGCGTTGGACCAAACTGAATCCAAAAGCATCAAATTTAATATAAATAAAAAAAAATTAAATAAAACGAAAAAGAATAAATACAGAAAAAAAATAATGGGCCAAATATACAGGAAAAATAAAACTGAACAAAAAAAACAAAATTTTGAAGTAAAACGAAAAAAAATATACATGAAATATATTGATAATTGCATCAATTTCACTATTACAGTAAGATGACTAAGATTAAAGTTCTAAAGATAATTATATTCTCATCCTCAATAACATCAATTTCCCAAACCTAATGAAATTGCATTTCAATCGCACAACTGTTTTCTCTAATTTGGTCATATCAATAACTAAACTAATACAAAACCGTAATACTACATAAAACAAAGATCAAACAAAACTAAAATTCTAAAATCATATAAAGATTAAAACTGTAAAATTATACCCAAATTATGGAGACGTTTCTGAGCGCAATAAGGAATTTTGTTGGATTTGTACGAAGTTTGTTGGGTTCATTCGATATTTTGTGGGATTTTTTCAAAATAATCTGGTGGAGTTGGGATTTGACGGTGGTGGAATTTGGACGGAGCAAATTTAAAGGTTGAAATTTGTTGTTGTTGGTGGTGGAGTTGCTTTGAGCGAATTTGTTGTTGAATTGTTGATAGTGGATATGTTGAATAGGCTCTTAAATAGTTAAACCTAACAGCATAGGTAACAGTCGGTTTAGTAAGTTACCTTTAATATCTAATATGTAACGACCATATTACAAACATTTACTTGAAATGAAGAGCACCAAATGTTGGAACAGTTTAGGTAACAGGCTTAAGAAGGCCCGAAATATAAAATATTTTAGGGAACGGGCACTTTTAAGCCCGTTACCTAAAGTTGCAGAAAATGTGGTTTTAGGTAACTGTTTTTTCAACACCTGTTAAATAAAAAGTAAAGGTTTCGTGCAATTTATCTGCCCGTTACCTATGATAATTTTTCCACTAGTGTTAATTAATTTATAAAATCTGGACAGCATGTTAAACATGTTTAAAACACTACAAGAAAATCCATTTATTGCAACGACTTTTTGCAACGACAAAAAATGGTCGTTGCAATACATCAGTTTTAGCAACCATAAGCTAAAGTCGTTGCAAATGTTGTTGCAAAAAATCAAAAATTTCATTTCCCTCTAACAAAAAAAACGCGGGGTTAACAAAATTTTAGTCAGCTAATTGCAACAAAAGAAGTCGTTGCTAAAGCATTTCACTGGAGTACAGCAACACTAAATATTGTTACTAAAGATAAGCAGTACTTTTAGCAACAATGAATGTCGTTGCAAAAAAGAAGTGTACAGTATAACAACGACTTGTTGTTGCAAAACGAATGTTGTACTAATACATCAAATTTTTGTGTGTATGTATACCTAAAACTAATATCTCACCATCATCCTAACTTATTATCTTCTCAAACAATCAAAACCCACTCCCCAAATTTAACCCCTTTTTTCCTCCACCCCACCTACATACAGCAATAGTAGCCATCCACCACCCCACCATCACCCTCACGGCAGCTTCCCACTGAAGACCGCCTTTACTCCACCGAAGACCACCATCACGCTTAGTTCATCTCATTTCGCACACCAGCCCCGAACCCTCACCTCTTCGCGACTTCGCCCGCCGGCCTACCTTCACCCCACCTTCAACCACGACGTTCGCCCAGCGCAACACCGAAGACCACCAGGCCATCACCCTCACATCACTCAATTCGCACAGCACCTAGTCCACCGAAGACCACTGTCGCTGGTGGTTAATAGACGGTGGTTAATTGCAATTGAGCACATCTTTTACATTAAATTGCAGTAGATCGACGGCGGTGAGTACTCAACTCAAATTACGGTGGTTATTTGACTTGAATTTGTGTTATTTTTGTATTTACTTGTTAACTGAATTGAATTTCAAGTTATATGCATTACTATTTACTCAGCTTTATAGTTTGATTTTTGGTGTTGCGAAGGAGGTCTGAGGTCAGCCATGTTTTTGCTGAATGAGGTGCTGTAAATTTAGACCAATAGGCAAACATATACATGTATATATTGCATTATTATTGCTTAATACAAACAACGAAAAATAAATCTTTTGAATAGATGGTGTTGACCTCTAAGAGGATTATGGAGTCCTATATACCACATTCTTAATTTAATTTATTAAGCTTAATTAATACGTAATGAACATGCTTTTTATAGAATGAAAACTTTAGGATATATTTGAGGTTGATTTGGGAGTAGCTAAATGTGGGTGGAATTTAAGATAGAGTCGGTAAGTTTATTTGATTGGATGGAAATGGTTTCAACTAAACTTTGTACTTGTCATGTTGGACATTGATTAATCCACAAGAAAAGCACACTACTTCTTGGAATGCTATGATTGCTATCCCAATATATTTACATACTTGATATGGAATAAGGATGAGCTAATAAGAAATACGGAGTAAAGATAAGGAATACTAGTTTTTGGGCGAACATTGATGTCAACCAACACATAGTCTTATAGTAGCACTTCGATCATTACTTTATGTGATTGTTTGATAACTATAGCCTTTGTTTTGTATTACTTGTAGCAACATTTGGTTGGCAACTATCAAATTAACATACCAACATTTGTTTTTATGCCGCATATTTTGCTGTAAAAAAAAAAAAAAAAAACACAAACGACGATAGCATAGGCTATATATAAAGGTCAATTTGTTACAATTAATATGAACAGGTAGGACGTTGAACATAATTATTTGGCTTGCTAGGAATAGACACTCGGCATAAAAAGGACTCATTCGACTTTAGGTTTGCGTGTGTGTGTGTGGTGGTGGTGGTGGGGGTGGGGGGAAGAGGGAGTTGTAAGAAGTTAGCCAAATACTCCTCAAAGTTATAACTCAAACAATTCTGGGTTCTGACTTCTGACTCCTGAGTTAGATCACAACACCTGAATAGTGCATATCATTTCATGCCCAACTCTGCGGCAATCTGTAGCAAAAAAACATAAGATAATTCACCGACTTCTGCAGTAATATGTTATTTAGTACAGTACTTCATATCAATAAAGTATTGTCCAAATTCCTCCCAAAATAAAGTACCAAGTAAAAATAATAGTGTCACGCATTAGCCTACAATTTCCTATGGGAAGTTGGTTCAGACTCACTAATCAGTAATCACTTGCATAATCCTTGCTTTTGTCGGCCAAATAACAGTAATAATATTTAAACATACATGATCTTTTCTACAAATAACATTGATGCATGAAAGACTAAGCATTTGGATTAAGAATCTACCAAAACTATTTACTGTTTTGTTCATTAAGGGTTTTTAAAAGCAACAACAATGCTTTTTAAATGACNGCTTTTTAAATGAGTTTTGTGTTTTGGACATTTATTTTTTTCTTCTCCCAAATGTGATGCTTATGCTCTTATTTTGTCACATTAGGAGATGACTATAGATAAGGCATGGATGAAAGTAAAGAATCGTTCCTCTTGTGACTATGTGAAGGATGTTGACAACTTTTTAAACTTTGCTCTTTCAAATGTTAGCCAAGAAGATAAGGACACTCACTATTAGGTGTCCTTGTAACAATTGTCGAAACATAATATTCAAAAGAAAGTGTGATGTGAGATTAGATTTGCTCAAGTGGGGGATGTATGACAAGTATACCATGTGGGAGTTCCATGGAGAAGTATCGCAAGGTGGAAGGGAAGATGAAAATTACAATCATATCGATCTTGATAATGACTTTGGCATATCAATGCTCCAAGATGCTTGTGGTGTGGGTCCTATGAAATTGGGGGCGATGATGAGTTGTTGAATGATATTGAACATGCACCGAAGAACCTAATGAAAATGCCAAAAAATTTTATCGACTCCTTCAAGAATATCAGGAGCCGTTAAAGGTGAATGGAATGGCTATGACTAAGCTGGAATACATTGTGAAACTTTTACACATGAAGGTTCTATATAATTGGTGTGACAGTTCTTTTGACAGTTTACTCAATTTTGAACGCCAGGCATGGGGAATTGATCTTCCAGAATCTTATTACGAGGCTAAAAAAACTCATTAAGGATTTAGGTTTGATTACATAAAGATTGATGCTTGTCAAAATGATTGTATTTTATATTGGAAAGAGAATGAGAATTTGAATGAGTGTCCCATTGTGGTTTATTGGATGGAAAACTGATGAGAAAGGGTCCTTAAAGGGAACTAAAGTGCCTCATAAGGTTTGCGAACTTTCCTTGCAAGCCAAGAGCAAAGGTTGTACATGTCTAGAAAAATTGCTAAAGATATGCAGTGGCACAAAGAACAAATTGTGGATGATGACATAATGAGGCATCCTCGTGACTCATATGCTTGGAAATCATTTGATGACGAGTATGGTGAATTCGCAAAGGAAGCACGAATATAGGCTTGGACTAGCATGTGATGGGTTCCAACCTTTAATAATTCACAACACAGTATATGGCCGGTTGTTCTTATTCCCATAATTTACCACATGGGTTTGCATGAAACCTCATTCCTTTTTTTTTACTTTGCTCATACCAGGACCCAGTAGTCCAGGGAGGAATATAGATTATGTACAATGAACAAGGAAATCAGTCTCTACATTAAATGATCAAAACAACGATGTGCATGACACAAATGGTTCACTCCAACACGAAGATCTTAAAATGAATGATTGTGAATCCGGAGGAGTAGTCACAGAAGAACTGTATGTAGTATGATATCCTATATATTACTTTTTATTTTTCTGTTCTAAAGTGGGTTCATAAGTTACTCTTTACTATATTTGTAGATGCACTTGGTAAGAGAAAACGGATGAGTAACCTAGTGGTAGGATTGCTAAAGCAATCGAAGTGAATGAAGCTGGTAACCTACACCCCGAAGGTGGCGAAACAATGACAACACTAAGAAGGTAATCAGGAAAACAATGAAGGCTTAAATGAAGGTAAACGGTTGTTCCATTCTTCCTTTTTGCAAAATAATTAATATGCATATTTGTAGACTCTTATCCCCTCTGTTGCTTTATTTTGAAGCAACAAGTCACACTAGAGGAATAGGTAATCGAGGGAAGTACAAGAGCTATGTGGTTGATATGAAAATTAAAGGGAAAGGATCAAAACTAACAGTTTACATACCTGAAGAAATTGACGAGCAATTGGGGAAAATGCACGACATTTGGTTAAGAGTGTTGTCATAGTGAGGACAAGAGCTCCATTGAATGTAAACAATTGGAAAGAAGCTTTTTCTGTTGCGGGTGATAGTATGTGGAAGGAGATCCAGGTAATAGTAGGATAAGTTGTAAGTTTAATATGGTCTCATGTGCATAAAATTATTACGACGACATTAAATATTCATCATTTTCCATAATTATGTTGGCTAGGATAAGTTTCAAATTGCTGAGTCAAGTCAATACTTGAAGATGTATGCCTTTGTTGTCGATACCATGCAATGCCTATATAGGTTATGGAAGTGTCGACTACATTACTACTACAAAAGTCCAAAATGTGGGAAAACAGACCAAGAACGTGAGAAAAATCCCCCTCCTGATCTTCCTTTGGAGCAATGGAAATATTGCATAAAATGGTTTGCATCAAAAGATTTTAAGGTAGTTGAATATACATATTACTTATACTCCTAGTCATTTTTTTTTTGGTGGAAATGTAAGTATCTTAAGTATGGACTATTGACAGCACCCTAGCTGCTAACTTGTCAACAAAACCTGCACTATCACACTTTTTATCCTGCAGCCTGCACTATCACACTATCACACTTCTTCAAAACTATCACACTTCTTGCAGGAGTTTCCTGCACCCTGCACCATCCAAAAAGAGCACTGCAGTAAACAAACTGCTGCATAAACTAACCACCAGCAGCACATCCAAAATCTGCATAAACTAGCCACATTCAAAATCTGCTGCTGCACTATTCCCTGACCAATTTTGCACCACAGCAAACAGGCACTCATGATGCTCTGCTGATCATATTGTTGAATTCACAACCATCCACAAACCTGTTCTTAACATTGCTTACTGTAGCTGCATCTGAAAAATAGGTGCTCAATAGTTTCTGTTACTCATTTGATTGATTCTTTGTTGGCTAATTTTTTTTTAGTTTTGTTATGCAGATTGTAAGTCAAAGGAACTCTAAAAACAGGAAGTTTGACAAAAGAGTTATCCATACCACTGGAAATTTGGCTTTTGCTGAAGTTGAGGATGAATGGTATGCTAAGTACTTAGTCATTTCATGAGTTAAGAATAAAAATTTGTTATACAAAATCATAGTATGGGCTAATATTTTTTGACATGCTAGACAAGGAAAACAACAATGTGAAGCCATCTGCAGGATGTGATATGGTTAATGAGCACACACGTAAAAATGAGAAGGTGTAGAATAGGCAGATGCAACCACATCCAAAACAATTCATGTATGTTTTTAAAGTCATAATTTTACTAAAATATGTGTGAATATTTCAGTTTTAGCCACCTCTAATATCTTTTTTATCACTTCTTTGTTGAAATTTTTGTTTAGGACAAAACTAAAACATGTAGTTGCTGAGGTTGGTGATACAATGACTCAAGATGAAATTTTGGTTGAAGTTTTAGAACCAAGATCTGGATATATTCGGGGAAAAGGGTATTGCTGTAAGAGGTTATCTTAAAGGAAAACAACAACTTGAGCAAAGAAAACTTGTGGAAGAACAACAAGGAAAAATACAAGAGCAAGAAGAAAGGATAAAGGAGCTGCAAGAAAGCCAAAAGAGACAACAACAAGAATTTGAGAACTAGAAAGCAGCAAGCCGCTGAGATGGAAGCTCTCAAACAATACTTACTTCGCCAAATTGAAACAGAGGTGTCTGTGACACTTTGCCTTTTTGGTGGCCTTTGTGGGTAAGGTAATATCATTTACACTAAGCAATCTAAATATGTGTACATATTATATTGTGATGAACCTCCTGCATATGAGACTCGTAATAATAATATGAGATTAATGCCTATGTTACTTCCCTTTTCTCATGTGAGTTTCTAGTGTTATTATACAGCTTGTGGTTTTGTCGATGGTGAACGAAATATATTTAGGATTGTGGATTACACATGAATGATAGTGGATAATCTATATTTCAGGTTATGGAGATGTAATTTGGAGTTGATAGTGTATTACACATGAATGATTATGGTTTCCTTGTGGTTGAAAATTATTGTGATAAAGGGAGGGTGAATGGGATTTGCATGAATATAGAACAGAATGATTGTGGATTAAAAATTTTCAGGTTTTGGAGATGTCATTTGCAATTGTAAACAGGTTTTGAAACCATTTACACGGTGGCTTAGTTCAAAATACAAAAGAGACTCTGCCGAAATTTATGCTCCACTTATTGATAGTATCTTCATAATTTTTAAATATTGTCTTATGCATTCTCTTACTTATGAATTAACTCTTGCCATTCTAATACATGCAGGGTTAACAAGATTGTGATCGCATTTTGTTATGAACACGTTGAAGGTTAATTGCTAATTGTATGTGTAGCGCTTTTGGGTAGTAACATTGCTATAACTTTTGCTATTAATAGGAAAGTGAGAACATTCTAACATCAATTGACATAATGTATGTTTTGGACTCTTTATGTAAAGATGATCACATATTTTTGGTTTGTAATATACATATTCTAAATATATATATATATATATATTTTATTTGAAATTCTACTTTTGGAAGTGGTTGGATTATGTGCAACCAAAAGGTATATTTCCGTAGTATATATGGTTAAAAGATCGATGATTCGTTGCAAAAAATGTTGTGACTTTTGATAACTTTTTGTAACAAAAAATTGTTGTTGCAAAAAATGTATGCTATGATATTTGATACGTTTAGTAACGACAAAAGTTGTTGCAAAAGACAAGTACCATTAGAAATGACAACATTTTGCAACACCAAAAGTCGTTGCAAAAAGAAAACTAGCAAGAAAAGGTTAAATTTTGCAACGGAAACTGTCGTTGCTAAACAAGATGTATTGCAACAACTATTGTTGTTGCGTAAGACCGTATATATGTCGTTGCAATAAATAGTACATTAAATTGGGATACAGGTGTTTTTGGCAACGACAAAAGTCATTGCAAAAACAGTGTTTTTTGGCAACAAAAAAAGTCGTTGCCAATGCTTTCGCTACAGCTATACCCGCAACGACCTTGCAACGACAAAAGTCGTTGCTAAAGCTATTTACAGCAACGACTTTTGATCTTTTGCAACGACTTTGATCGTTGCAATAAATGGATTTTCTTGTAGTGAAACCACTCCTAAACATCATAAAACATACTAAAATTTATATATTTCATCATAGAATTGGTGTGTGATCATACTAGTGCGATTTGGACACTTTAAACTCAATTTAACTTGTTTTTATTAAAATTTCAGATTTATTTCTAAACTTTAAAGTCATGAAAACTTATGAAAACACCACGATTTCATGTCAAAACACTTCTACAATCTAATAACATGTTTATGAAATCAATCTAGGCTTTAGAACAATTTTTCATATGCTAAAACATGTACATAATATTTATTCAACTCAAATTCATGATTATAAAATTTGGACAGCTTTATAAAATAAGTTTAAAACCCTTAAAAATCAATCTAAACTTAATAACATCATCATAAATTCACCCAACAATAATTTATGATCATAATATCAAAGTTTAGAACCTAAAAATTCATAAAACCATAACTTCATAAATTTTTCAAACCCTAATTTATAATTTCATGAACAACAAATTTAAATCATGTCTTAAAACAATTCATACTTATATCAAAACATGATTAAACTTATAAAAACATAATTAAACACAATTATAATCATAAATTTGTCAGATTGAATCAAAAATAAAGAAGTAGAAATTTTTTTTTTATAAAAGTCCGAAATTATACCAACAAAGGGGAAGGGGCTCCGGCAGTGGTGGCCGGCTGGTGGCGCACGGCGGCCTACTGGTTGCTGCTGCAGAGGGGTCCGACTGGGCGCGGATCCCGAGGCTCCAAAAAAAAATTTTTTTTTCTTCGAACTTCCGACTCTCTTTTTTTTTCTTTGAAACTTCGAATTTTTTATTTCTTTTTCGGATCTTAAAGTTTTTTTTTTCTCTCTTTCTCTCTCTCTAAATTTGGAATCCTAATTGACTAGTATGATCAGTAAAAGTTTGGAATTTTAGGTTTTGTAGGGTATTTATAGGCCTCAAAGTAGGATTTTGGTGGGACCCATAAACACTCCTAAGTAAATTAGGAAACCTTAAAAAATTATTTTTAGAAGTTTTTAAAATATTTTTAACCATAAAAAATACTATTTAAGAACACAAATAATACTTTTAATCGAAACTTTATTATTTACTATATTTTTGTTAATTTCCTTTTTATTTAATACTTCTATTGAACATAATTTTCAATAAAAATATTAAAATTATACAAATAAATACAAAGATTATATGCATAAAATACAAAAATACGTTGTTTAAATACGTGAAAATGTGGGGTATTAAAGTCTACCCCCCTTAAAAGAAGTTTCGTCCCGAAACTTTGTGTAGGTTAGTGTATGGAATTTGAATAGAGACTACTTTTACTTCATACTTTGTTACTGAAACTTCTATGTTGTTGTAGATTTTAGACACTTGACAACTTCTATTAGACAAACATGAAACTTCTTACTTAAAAGTCATAAAAACTTGTAACATTGAGGGTAAAAATGCGCGAAACTGGTCGCTTTCTACCCCCCTTAAAAGGAGTTACTTCTCCGTAACTCTACTACTAACCTGAAAAAGCTCTGGATACTTTTCTCTCATTAAATCTTCAGCTTTCCAAGTAGCTTCTTCGGTTTCTTGGTTAGACCACAATACTTTCACTATCTTGACACTCTTTCTACGAGTATCTCTGAGCTTACTATCTAGGATTTTGATTGACCTCTCCTCATAGGTCAAACTTTGGTCTAACTCTATTGCTTCATGTTGCAACACATGTGACTCGTCCGGCACATACTTCCTTACTTGAGACACATGGAAAACATTGTGAACTTTGCTCAACTCCATTGGTAGTGCTAGCTTATAAGCTACCTTTCCTACTTTTTGCAAGATCTCATAGGGTCCTACGTACTTTGGGCTTTAGTTTCCTTTCTTTCCAAACCTCATCACTCCTTTCATTGGTGATACCTTAAGTAACACCTTGTCGCGAACTTTGAACACAACATCTTGGCGCTTTTGATCCGCATAGGATTTTTGTCTATCCTGTGCTGCTTGAATCTTTGCTTGTATTACTCTAATTTTCTTTGTGGTCTCCTCTATTAACTGAGGTCCTAGAATTACTGTTTCACTTATATCGTTCCAACATAAAGGGCTCCTACACTTCCTTCCATATAGAGCTTTAAAGGATGCCATGCCAATACTTGCATGGTAACTACTGTTGTACGAAAAGTCAATGAGATCTAAGTGATCCTCCCAACTCCCTTGAAAGTCCATTACACAAGCCCTTAGCATGTCTTCTAAGGTCTGTATGGTTCTCTCTGTTTGTCCATCAGTTGCTGGATGGAAAGTTGTACTAATCTTCAAGGTCGAGTCAAAGTTCTCCTGAACACTTTTCCAGAATTTTGAAAGAAATCTAGAATCCCTATCCGACACGATATCCTTTGGAACTCCATGTAACCTCAAAACATATTTTATGTAAGCTTTTGCAAGTTGCTCCATTTTCCAAGTCTCTTTCATGGGTATAAACACTGCTGACTTAGTAAGTCTATCTACCACTACCCATATGGTATCATTCTGATTCTTAGACTTTGGCAAGCAAGTCACAAAGTCCATTGAAATGCTATCCCATTTCCATCCTGGTATCTCAAGTGGTTGGACTTCCCCTTGAGGTCTTTTATGCTCAAATTTAATCTTTTGAGAAGTAAGACATTTACTCACAAATTCAGCCACTTCTCTCTTCATCCTAGGCCACCAATACCTCTCCTTTAGATCCTTGTAAAGTTTATCGCCTCCAGGATGCACTGAATACGGAGTACAATGACCCTCCTCCATTATCCTTCGCTTCAAATCCTCACATTCTGTGGTACGCACCACCTTCCCTTATACCTTAAGCTTCCATCCTCATGAATCTTAAAATCCATAGGCTAACCTGCTTTCAGTTTTTCCTTAATTCTGTCCAGTTTTACATCCCCTTCCTGACTCTTTCTAATTTCCTCGAGTATTGTTGGTTGGATACTAAGATTACAAAGAATCCCTTCCAACTCTCCCTCCTTTACTATTTCCAAGCTCAATCTCTCCATGTCTTTACATAGCTCATTAGCAATTACCAAGGTATTCATTCCCTGTTTCGTTTTACGACTCAGAGCGTCGGCTACCACATTGGCTTTCCCTTCATGGTATTGAATATCTAGGTCGTAGTCCTTGATCAACTCAAGCCATCTCCTTTGTCTCATGTTTAAATCTTTTTGAGTGAAAAAGTACTTTAAACTCTTGTGGTCTGTGTATATCCTACATTTCACTCCATATAAATAATGTCTCTAGATTTTCAAGGCAAACACTATTGCTGCTAACTCCAAATCATATGTAGGGTAGTTAACCTCATATGGTTTCAATTGTCTCGAGGCATAAGCTATCACCTTTCTATTTTGCATCAACACACATCCTAGACCATTTTTAGAAGCATCACTAAACACATCATAAGAGTCACTTCCGTCTGGCAAAGTCAGTACTGAAGCTGTAGTCAAACGCTCTTTTAAAGTTTGAAATGCCTCTTCACACTTATTACTCTACTCAAATTTACAGTCTTTCTTCATTAACGAAGTCATGGGTTTAGCAGTCCTCGAAAAGTCTTTCACAAATCTTCTATAGTAACCTGCCAACCCTAAGAAACTTCGTACATCCGTTACATTCTTCGGTGTAGGCCACTCCTTGACCGCTTCAATTTTGGTTGGATCTACTTCAACTCCCTCTTTAGACATAATATGTCCCAAGAATGCCACTTTCTCCAACCAGAATTCACATTTTGAGAACTTAGCATATAAATCATTTTCCCTTAATGTCATCAAGATTGTTCCCAAATGCTCCACATGTTCTTCCTTGCTCTTAGAATACACCAATATATCATCAATGAAAACGACTACAAAATTATCCAAAAATCGTTGGAAGATTCTATTCATTAAATTCATAAAAATTGCTAGTGCATTGGTCAACCCAAAAGGCATAACAATAAATTAAATTCGTAATGCCCATACCTAGTGCGAAAAGCTATTTTCGGTATGTCCTTATTAGCAATCCTCAATTGATGGTATCCAGACCTTAAGTCAATTTTCGAAAACACCGTAGCTCCTTTCAATTGATCAAACCAGTCATCAATCCTTGGCAATGGATACTTATTCTTGATCGTCACTTTATTCAGCTCCCTATAGTCAATACATAACCTCAAACTCCCATCTTTCTTTTTCACAAACAGTACTCGTTCTCCCCAAGGTGAAGCACTAGGCCTAATGTACCCCTTTTCCAACAAATCCTACAACTGCTCCTTTAATTCGCTCATTTTCGCAGACGCCATCCTATAGGCTGCTTTGGAAATAGGTGCTGTTCCTGGGACTAAGTCTATAGTAAAGTCAATCTCCCGCTTCGGTGGCATTCCCGGAATCTCCTCCGGAAACACATCAAGAAAGTCCTTCACTACTCAATATCCTCAGGTTTAGCAATCTCAATCTGATCCACATCCTGCACACTACAAAAGTAAATCGGAAAACCTCTTTTCACAAACCTGACGAATCTCATTACTGACACTATTTTGTTGTGTTTCGATCTTCCTGTCCTCCAATAAGTCACCTTTTTACCCTTATTCACCAACGAGATCTTCTGTGGTTCACACTAAATCTCAGCCTTATGTTTACTCAACCAATCCATTCCTAAGATCACTTATAGGTCACCTAAATCAAACTCGATTAGGTTAGCCTTAAACTCCACTCCCTCAATTACAATAGGAACATCCTGATATCTCCTTGAACATTGCACTTCTTGTCCCGAAGGTAACACTATTGACATGTCTACTGCATCTACTTTTCCTAACACAGGTTTTAACTTTTCTAAGAGTTTACTGGAAACAAAAGAGTATGTTGCACCAGAATCAAACAAAACTTTAACAGGTAAGGAATGAACAGAAAAAGTACCGGTGATCACATCCTTATTAGCATCCGCTTCACTTCGAGCTATCACATTCAGCTTCCCAGTGTTTTGAGGTCTTAGATTGTCTTCCTCTATTTCCACTCCCATTCCTACTTCCGGCTTGAGAGTTCACCTTTCCTCCCATATTTCCTTGGAAACCCTTTTGTTGTCCCCCAACTAAATTCCCCTTAGCTTGAGAATTTTGTCCCTCCTTTCCTTTGTTCTTAGAGAAGCAATCATACTCGCGGTGTACAAGTTTGTTACACAACCTATAAGTCACTGGGTTCCCTGCACAGTCTTTTCCTGGGTGGTTGTTGGGACACTTCTTGCAAAAGTACACACGCCCTCCTTGACTAGCCACCTGAGTCCTATTCCCATTTCCAGAATTAGGCTTCCCAAAGTTTCCCCTATTACCCTGGAAGTTGTTGTAATGAGGTCTCTTATATCCACCATGATTCTCTTGTTGGTTGAACTTTCCTCCACCATCCTTCCTTTTCTCCCTTGTCTCACTCTCCTTCTGTACTTCCTTCTTCTTTTGGTCTATGGCATACAAGTGTGCAGCCCTACCATATAAGTCATCCAAGGATTCAAAGATTTGTCCAGCTAGTTGTGATTGTAAGTCTAAGGGTAACCCCCTCTCAAAACGACTAGCTTTCAGCCTCTCAGTTGCCACAGCCTCAGGAGCAAACCTAGACAGCTCTATAAACTTAGAGTAGTACTCTGTAACAGACATACTCCCCATTCTAAGTTCTAGGAACTCCTTAGCCTTCTGTTTCTGAAGAAACATAGGGTAGAATTTATTACGAATCTACTCCTAGAACATTTCCCAATTGAATCCTGGTAAAGCCCTTATTACAGCCTCATTCTGTAACCACCATAAGTCAGCTTCTCCCCTAAGATAGTAAACAACATGGTTCACCTTAAGCTCCTCTGGACACTCAACTGCCCCAAACAATTTATTGAATTCTCTCAACCATCCCTCTAGAACAGTTGGATTGTGCTCTCCTTGGTAAGTGGGTGGCTTGCTTTGAGAAATTTTCTTGAAGAGTTCCCTAGTAGGGTCACTACCATTTCCATTTCCTCTGACAGCTAACTGTTCAGCTACAGTAGCTAATTGCCTTACTACTTCATTCAGCTGATTGTTGTTACGGTCAGCCATTTTATTTCTCCTGTAGAGGAAAAGACCTTTGTATTTAACTAAGTCTAACTATAAGTTAGGACGCAGAGACTTAAATCATAAAACACTTTTTCATTTCATCTCATAAAAGAAATTTCATTCTTTTAGAGTGAATGATTCACTTTGTCTTGATTGTTTACACAACCATTAGAATAAGAATAAAGCATATAAGATATAAAAGTAATTCCCTTGGTTCTATTCTACTTAAGGCTTTAATCATAAAATCATTTTATTACTTAACTTTTCCAATCACTTCTTAAGGCTCACTGCCACTTATTCAAACTAATATAAACAATAACTTATAGTGTTCAACTAGGCATTAAAACAGTAGACATAAACAGTTAACTACTTCTAAACAAGGTCTCTACATATTAACATTGTCCTTCTTGTCTCTCGACATAACATATTTCTTTGGTACGAATTCTGGGTCATCCTTAGTATCATCCCTCATTTCTTCATTTGTTTCCTCTTTTTCTCCTTCCATGACTTCCTCAGGATCTGATTCTTCTTCCTCTTCTTCAGAGTCCGTTATCAAGTCAACATATACCGGGATTACTAGGTTTGGGTCCTCAATTTCATAGCATGAACTATCCTTGGATTCACCTGTCTTCGAACCTGTAGGAGTCTCCTCTTCCATTTGGTCTTCACTCCATTGACTATCTGTTGGGCTTGGTGCGGGCGGGGTCTCCTTTTTCGCATTCATTTGTTGGTACTCCTGTTCCTTCTGAGCAATGTACCCCTTCAAGAACCTCCAGTCACAACCCCATTAACCAACAGCATCCTTATACTTAGCATAGTTCGGCAGGCCTCCAAGAAAATGAAAGTCACTAAACTTCACCTTAAATTCTAAGTAGGGTGGTCAGTCGGGTAAACACCTAACAATTAAAGCGGCTACTTGGTCAGGTTGATTCCATTGTGGTAACTTCAACACCGTACTCATGTACCAACAGTAGAACCGGATCTTCCAAACATATTGAGGTGGACTTTCATAGTCTTTCTTCTCTAATGTCCCCATTTGAGTATGCTTACTAGGCATATTATGTGTCATCCTGCACAAAACTTAAAACTAATGGTCCATCCTTCCCAAAAGAACAAAACAAACAACTAACAGTTCTGCAAAAAGAAAGTTTTGTGGCTAACATACAATTTTCTTTACACCCAACTATACACATAAGCATCACCTTGATTATAAACTTCAATGCATGAAAGAACAGATTTTAAGTCTATCCTACATGCCCAACTTCCTACCCAAACTCACCACATGGCATTAAAGCCATAAAACATAATATATACCTGAATTACTTGCATACCTGCACACATAATTTATTTTTCAAAACTTTCTATTTTAGGAAATTACTATTTATAGAAAGATTCCATTATCAAAAGTTTCCGATTTAAGAAATTTCTCTTTCCAAAAATAAAACTTAGGGTACCCCAAAAATAAAATCCATTTTATTTCAAAATTTAGGCTCTGGTAACCACTTTGTAACACCCTGGATTTTCCTTAACTTTCTACTTCCTAATTTTTCCGGAAAACATGATAAACTAGTAGATGTTACATTTACTAAACTACTATATATGGAAAAATCAAAGTATTACCACCACCGTGATAACGGCTAAGGCATTTATCAAAGTACTACAGCGGAAGTCTTTAAAACCAAAACAACTTAAAACTAAACTTCAGACATCTTTAAAATAAAATCAATTTTCAATTTATTACACTTCGGAACCATATTTATGGCCCTTTAAAACCAAACCAAAATTTTTAATCAGAAGTCTTTCAAAATCCAAACAATCAAATAAACGTTAGTCTCTGAAAGCAATTGAAATAAGGTAAAACTACAACCACATCAAGCGCTCTCACTCCATCCCATCATGAAATGACTTATGCCCACTTGTACCTGCAGCTTTCCTTTTACTAGACAACTACTCACCACAAGTGGGTCATCGTAGGGCCAAGTCCAAGACAAAGCCATGCACACAAAGCAAACAATCAGCATAGCTGAGTACATAACTACTAAAGACTATGCAATAACAATAAGAAATAAAAACATACACTCAACTTACCTTCGTCAACCTTCCTACCTATACATGGACTCAATAAAATTATTATTATATTTAACTTTTGGATTCTGCATCGAACGGGTTTCCTTTCCTTTAAAATCGCCCTATTGGGCACCGACTTGGGAGCAACTTCAAGAAGGTATTGCCTATGTCACACGAGGTAACGGATATCCAGCGCATTTATAATATAAAAGAGTACAACGTCTTGTACTCCAATTAGAAGTCATAGATCACTATTCCATATGACTCCCCCCTTTGTTCATACTCCAGGTATATACGTTCCAAGAGTTTTGGTGCGAATCCTCATACACTTAATGTGATTTAACAGGTTTAACATTGTTATGACTCTCATGCAACATCACAGAAAGACATGCATACAAACAAGCAACCCTATTCATTATCTTTACTTTAAGGTGATTCCAAATTAACTTATGTGAGTCCTTGGCTTAAACTTAACCTCCTATACCACACATTAACTGTGAGTGGTTAACAACTTACTTTCTTCTTGACCACACATTAAAGTGTGAGTGGTATTATGACTTACCTTCTTCTTGACCACACATTAAACTGTGAGTGGTATTATATGTACAAATAATTGCTCATTACTTCTATTAATCATGTGAACAAATCCACTACTACCTTTCTTGTTGATTAAGTATCTAATCAACTTTAAAATTAACTTCTTCCTTTATTCATAAAACTGTTGGCCAAACTATACTGATCAGAACATTCCAATTCAAGCTTATGAAAATTAAACTTTCTATTTAACATGGAATGCCATTAAACATTAAAAACATGCTACTAACAACTTGTCATGCATATAAATTCATGATCCAAAATAAGCATACAAGGTTCATACAAACAAGAATTTCTCAAGCATGCATTCGAACTCCTACGTTTGCCTTTAGTACTTACGTACCTTGTAAAATAGTTGTGCTCCGCCACGACTCTAGAAGTGGACTAAATCAAAGTCTCCTACACAAGGAAAACCGAACTAAAATAAAAACCTTGTTGACTAAATTCTACAACAACCTTAACCAACTTCTAGATTTGGAAACTTTGTCCAAACATTCCTTATTTGGTCTCTATTCAATTCCATACTTCAATTTTCTTTTCTACTGCAATTCTACTTAGTTTTCGGGACTTAATTATACTTAATAAAACCTTAATATTTCATGGCACTTTAGAAAAGTGGACAGCAATCTAAACTTATCAAAACTCCTTGAAAACTTTTGAAAGTGACACAAATCGATCATATAATATATTACCTTACTTACATGATCAATTTATGCTATTTACATACTTTAAAAGGTTATTTAATTAATTTATAAAATCTGGACAGCATGTTAAACATGCTTAAAACCACTCTTAAACATCATAAAACATACTAAAATTTATATATTTCATCATAGAATTGATGTGTGATCATACTAGTGCGTTTTGGACACTTCAAACTCAATTTAACTTGTTTTTATTAAAATTTCAGATTTATTTCTAAACTTTAAAGTCATGAAAACTTATGAAAACACCATGATTTCATGTCAAAACACTTCTACAATCTACTAACATGTTTATGAAATCAATCTAGGCTTTAGAACAATATTTCATATGCTAAAACATGTACATAATATTTATTCAACTCAAATTCATGATTATAAAATTTGAACAGCTTTATAAAATAAGTTTAAAACCCTTAGAAATCAATCTAAACTTAATAACATCATCATAATACACCCAACAATAATTTATGATCATAATATCAAAGTGTAGAACCTAAAAATTCATAAAATCATAACTTCATAAATTTTTCAAACCCTAATTTATAATTCATGAACAACAAATTTAATTCATGCCTTAAAACAATTCATACTTATATCAAAACATGATTAAACACAATTGTAATCATAAATTTGCAAGATTGAATCAAAAATAAAAAAGTAGAAATTTTTTTTTATATAAAAGCCCGAAATTATACAAACAAAGGGGAAGGGGCTCCGGCAGTGGTGGCCGGCTGGTGGCGCACGGCGGCCTGCTGGTTGCTACTGCGGCGGGGTCCGGCTGGGCGCGGATCCCGAGGCTCCAAAAAAAAAATTTTTTTCTTCGAACTTCTGACTCTCTTTTTTTTTCCTTTGAAACTTCCGAATTTTTTTTTTCGGATCTTAAAGTTTTTTTTCTCTCTTTTTCTTTCACTAAATTTTTGGAATCGNGTTTTTTTTCTCTCTTTTTCTTTCTCTAAATTTTTGGAATCCTAATTGACTAGTATGATCAGGAAAAGTTTGGAATTTTAGGTTTTGTAGGGTATTTATAGGCCTCAAAGTAGGATTTTGGTGGGGCCCATAAACACTCCTAAGTAAATTAGGAAACCTTAAAAACTATTTTTAGAAGTTTTTAAAATATTTTTAATCATAAAAAATACTATTTAAGAACACAAATAATACTTTTAACCGAAACTTTATTATTTACTATATTTTTGTTAATTTCCTTTTTATTTAATACTTCTATTGAACATAATTTTCAATAAAAATATTAAAATTATACGAATAAATACGAAGATTATAAGCATGAAATACAAAAATACTTTGTTTAAATACGTGAAAATGTGGGGTATTACATCTCGACCTCTAAACACCCTTCAAAAGAAGGGTTGAAAGTGAACTCGAAAAACTGAGACAGATCAGAAACAGTCTCCTCCACAGATCGGGGGAGAAATATTTGGCGTCTACTTCGTTTCAATCGCTTCAGAAATACTTGCTCGGGCTCGGGGAATATGAAAATATCAGGCTCGTGGTCGTTTTGCATAAACCTGTAAACTTGCACAGCATAAAAACTCCGATCAAAGATAAGAAATTGCCTCAAAGAACCAAATAGTTCTTTGAGACCCAGAAAAATAAAAAGAAAATAGTAAAAACCCAACTAACAAAATTATAAATTGCCTCCCCGGCAACGGCGCCAAAATTTGATGAGGCTATCGCACACCTATCAAAAATACCCGGACAACTCTAACTAATGTAGCTAGGGAAGTAGGGATCGAATCTTCAGGGAAGCAATTAAACTCTATTAGTTCTAAAAAGCTTAAACTGTGTAAAGGGCCTTGGTTGAGAAATGTTGATTAACTAATTGACTACTAATTAACAACTAATTAACTACGAGAAATAACGGTGATTAAAACCAATAATTTAAGCCTAGGGTCATTTGGGTCACCAAGAACAACTAATGGATTCACTAACAAAGAACGTTCAATCTCACAATTATCATCAAATTAAGGCTCACTAACTCTCTCGAACTTAGACTCCCTCGAAACTCATCTAGCGGCTCTCGCTCATGCCTAGACTAATTCCGCCTATTATTTAGTGGCCTTATTGTGGTATTTTTACCTCTCGGCATCAAATTCGACAATTACTAAAATTATAACTAAATCTGCGCACAATTCAATTGTAAATATACAAGCCAATAATAGGAATTTGGCTGCTAATTGCAAAATCGAAACAAACTAAGTTAATTATTCCATTAATTATTCAAGGTTTCCCTAACCCTAGAAAATTAACTACTCACTCATGAACATGAAAATTAAAGCAATCATAATAATAGAATTCATAATTAAATTCATGAAATAATTAATAATTAAGCTAATTAACATCCACAAATAAACTAAATTAATTAAACTAATAAAACTAAAGAGCATAAATTAAATTAAGCAAAAATAATAAAAGTAAAAGGGATTACCAAATTGAAGAACTTTTAATTGAATTGAAATAGTGTTGAGAACAAACCCTAATTCCTAATCTAATTTTTTAGAGATAAAAAATGCTTAATTAAACCCCAAGAGAGTAATTCTCAATTATGAAAAGCATCAGTGTTTTTTTAGGAAGTCGTGCCCTTAATACCCCACAAATTGGGTTTACAAAGTCAAAGCACGAAAAAAAATAAAAGTCCTCAAAATTTCCGGAAAACCGCTGATGCGGACGCATAGCAATTTTGTGCGCCTGCATCAGCATTCCAGAAGTATTATGAAGACTGCTAGTGGCTTAAATGCGGGCGCATAGACGCTTCAGAATTCTTTGCTTTCTTTTCTTCTTATTTTTCATAGCTTCTTCATGGCTTGTTTCCATAACCTCTTTGGCACGCATTCCCATGCACATGTCATTCCCGTTCCGTCCAAGCTTCCCAGCTTTGTTCCAAACTCGGTTTCCGAGCTCCTGAAAATACAAAACACACCAAAAACCGAGCATAACAACCGCAAATGATAAAATCAAACCAAAAAGCTCTAAAATCGACGGAAATCAATCAAACTTGGCAAAACACTTCAAATTAGCCAAAGAACACCAACTGAGCTAAAATCAAGCCAAAACACAACTCTTAGGCATAAAATTGACCCGAAACAAGGGGGAAAAACACCATAAAAACCACACATATCAAGAACCAACACCAACTTCAAAAGCAAGAATACCCTACTATGAGTTTCACATAATCCCGTTTCAACAAGTTTCATTGACAACTCAGTAAGACTCCTCAAATTCCAAAACCTTCCATCTTCTCTAACGGCAGCAACGAAATTTTGAAGTGTATGTTCAAAGTAAATCAATTCCGAACTTGGAAATTCATTTGGGTAGAAACTTGCAAGCTTAACCAATTTTCCTTTATCAAAAGAAGAATACCGATTAGCCGGACTAAGGCATGACATACACACAAGAAGATCTTTACTCATCTCCGGAAATCGATTATCAAGTTCTTTTAATTGAAGATCGATGACACTTATAAACACCTCAACTCGAAAATGATGAATATTTGACACTTGTGGGTGCTTACTTCTGAACATCCTTCTACCGGGGCCTCATAATTGTCATCCATATTTGGAATATCAATGACATGTTTCAAGAAAAAAGAAGAGACCTTCATCATAAAAGAATCCCATCCCTTGTTTCTCAACTCTTGCAAATTAGTCATGGTTACATTCACCATGGCCATTGCGTTAACAATATCTTGATCATGTTTTTGTAAAGCAACGTTCAACTCATTTGTAATGGCAAATATAGCAACCATCAAGTGTTCCATAAAGACAAAATCAAAAGTCATCAACCATCCATTTATACTTCTTGCTCTATTATAGTCATCGGCATACCCTCTCTTTTGAGCATCTTTAGCAATCTCATCAAGTGAGCCAAGGATTGTAGCAAACAAATCAAGCACATTTACAATTGTTTTAAAGTGGGAACCCCAATGAGTGTCGCTAGGTCTACCTAATATCTTTTCTTGATTTAAACCCCTCCCGGTTTCAATTTCACCTAAGGACAATTCATCAACAAATACTTGAGCTTGTTTTTCACGAAGAAATTCTTTCCTCTTTGGTGAGCATCCCACAAAATTCAACAGAGGTGCAAGCATGTCACTAAAGAGCCAAGCACAATCGGGATTCTTTCTAGCAAGTCAAACTTATGAGGTTGATGAGCAAAGCAATGTACAAAGTATGCTTGTTTACATTCTTTCTCTATTAAAGTCTTAAGGCCATTAAGTGAACCTGACATACTACTTGCCCCATCATATCCCTGACCCCTTACTTGAGAAAAAGACAAAGAATTACTCAATAGCAAGTTTAAGAGTTAATGAAGTTGTATCCCCAACATGCACAACACCAAGGAAACGCTCACACACTTGTCCTTTATTATTTACATATCTCAAACAAATAGCCAACTATTCCTTATCGGAAACATCAACTGACTCATCAGCAAGAATAGCAAAGAAACGACCATTAAGATCTTCAAGTATTAATTTAGTAGTCTCTTTTGCACATGCACTTATGATATCTCTTTGGATATCTGGTAATGTAAGTTGACAATTACGAAGGGCCTTTTTCAAACAAACTTTCTCATATTCAAGATCATGGATGGAAAGAAGAGTTAATAGTCTAAGGAAGTTACTAATATTAAATGATGTTTCTTTTTCATCATGACCACGAAAAGGCAATCCTCCCTCTAAACAATATCTAATAGAACTAATCGATGCTTCTAATCGCTTCCTATAAGCACTCATAGATTCTTTTGTTTGTTGAGAGAAAGCGATGGTAATGCTTGACTTTTGATTCTTGAATAATTCCATAGCAACAACAGCATTGTTAAGAGCACTCATGTGTTTACCTACATGACTTTTAATTATGTTTAACATATTCCAAGATCAGAAAGTACTGGTGATAAATGCATCACTTCCACCAACAATATCTTCCTTGAATAAGTAACAAATGAAACAATAGACAACATCCTTTTCCACACTATATTCAAGCCAAGAACTCCAATTTTTAAACCAATTGATACAAACTCAGCGCATTTTTGGACCAATTGGTCTTTGAGGAAAAACATGTTGTTTGGGTTGACAAGGCCCTTTTTCAATGTAAATTCTCCTCACTTGGATCCTATCATCACAACGTAATTCACTCATTTTTCTCCTCCTCCCCGGGTCATGAGGAAGATTGGCAAGATCATTGTCACTTAATCTTACGCCATAACTCGATGCATTAGGAGGACAAGATTGTTCACCTTCATTCTAAGGTGAGTTATGAGTGGAGTTTTGAGGGACTTGAGGGGAGTTGTGAGTGGAAATTTGAGGTGAATTGTGTGTGGGAGAGGAATGTTGTTCACTAGCATAATGTGGAGGAGGAATTTATTCGTTTGGAAAAGAGTTTTGTTGAGTAGTAAGATTTTTTTTATTGAAGAAAGAAGCAATATTTTGCATTTTGTTGGGAGTGTGTTTTCTCTTCATTCTGTAAAACAATCATGAAATACTCAATTAAATTAAATTTAAACAAGTACACCCTAAGCTTGTAAACAAAGCTGAACTCATGAACAAATCAAGTAAACAATTAATTTAACAATCTGAAAAAAAAAAAAAAAAAACAACTAATCAACAAATGATACTGATCTCAAAATATTAATCTGAAATTAGTTAAACTAATCACTGAAATTAGCTAAACTAATCTAAATATCTAATTCAACAACAAAAATAAAGCTAATTTAGTTAAAATCAAACACTTAAATATAAATCTAAAATCAAACATTTTTTTTAAAGATTTAAAAGTAAAACTCTAAAATGGAAAAAAATTGAAACAAACATTGAATGAAGAATTGATTACCTTGAAGGCTTGAATTGAAACAAAAATAGAATTGACCTCAGCCACCAACTACGGCCTCCGGGCTCCGGGTCTCTGGCGAGCAGCTCTGCAGCACTTCAACAGTCGTACAATTGTGCAAGTGGTGCTCCGGCCTCCCTGCTCGACGCCTCGACTGCTCAGTGCGAGTGGTGCCCGTGACTTGAAAAGGTTAAAAAAAACCTCAATAACTTTGCAATTTGCGAAGGTGACAAAGAAGAAGATACCTCAGTCAGTGTCGCCGTGTCGTTCAGACTGTCAGTCGCCGGTCGGTGTCGCCGTGTCGTTGTGTCAGAGAACACAAAGATGAGAGAGAGAGGAAAGGGGAGAGTTTTTAGGGTTTGTTTGTTTGTTTGTGTTTGTGAGAGATGAGAGAGACCGAGGGTGCATGCGTTTGGGTTTGAAATTTTTTTTTTAATTAACTTCATTTTTTTTACCAGGTGGTGCACGTGCACTAGTAGGACCACGGGTGGCTCCGCCACTGGACATGATTATGTTTATATAACAATCATTTTTTATTAGGGTTGTTGAATGTCAGCATAAAAGAATAAACCGACAACTGCACATTAATTGTCTCTCCATTGTTATTAATCTCTAGAAGAGAACAATTTATGATGAATTTATAAACACATGTGTGATGTACATAAGTTGGAGAAGAGATGGTTTTCATTGATTGTTCTCCAGAAGAGACAAATAGTTTGTTGAATATATCTCTTCTAAGCGATGAAACTTGTTAAAAAAAATCTTCTATCGGATGAAATATTTTAGCACATGAAATTATACACTAAGTTGGTTAAGAATATGATGCCCCTATATTTGACAATTTTACCAACATAGGAGGAGAGGAATTGTGATAAGTTGGAAAAACTACTAGCTAAATTACAAAGTGATGATCCCTATAATGACTATTTAAGATTTTATTGCCAACTTTTGTCTATATAATATAAAGATATGTTGCACATCTATGGTTTGGTTTGTATTCAGTTATGTCTCATGTTACATAGCGTTGAAGATACATTTTGGCCATATTATGTATATACATTGAGATAATTCTTGCCAATAATACTTTAATCACTACACCTGAAGTGTAGATTGTATGATCGGTTCCAAAATAAATATGTAATATATGGCAAGAAAGTGCAGTTGACACTATTGAAAGTGTAACGATACATTAATGTCATAATGTATGCCCTGGAAATGGTATAGATATCTGAATTATAACAGATGACCTATGATATAAGAACTTAGATGTTATAATCGACTAATGGTACCAATGGGAAATGTATCCAGATATCATTGTAGAATAGCATGCAAATTACATCTTGAAAAATGTGATACCGGTATATGATGGAACCGATGGATTATATGCATATGGTCTGAAATAAAAGTCCACTTTTATGTCGACATATTGACAATGATAAAAGCTTATCATGGACTTGAAGTCCAACTAAAGGTGAATAATGATGATCATCAAGGACCAGAAGTCCAGCAATGGATTTTTTAAACCTACATTATACAGTGTCTTGCATTTTTATTTTAGTCTTACATTTATGTGCATGTGTTAGTCGCAGATAAACACATGATTCATTGCATGTGTAGGTAGTTGTTAGATGCATCACTCATCATATACATGTTTTATGTTCAATATCTTATTAGTATACATTTTACATCTCGTCATTTACATGCACTAATTCTATACAATAATTTTGATGTATATGAAATTTGATACTTAATGTAGTAAGTTGTGTTTATAATATCATGAAGACTTACATGACAAAAATAATAATCCAATGAGGATATATTTGTGATAAAATTATATATATGAAGGTGTTTTAACAACATATTATGAATCATATATAAAAGTTCCACAAGAATTTATATATGACATATTCAAATATCAAGTTCTTCGGAATCTTTATTTAGAATACAAAACTCCCATAAAATATTGATGACTAGATTGTCAATACTCAACTTGAAGTTTGAGCATGTGACAGATAATCATAATCTTATGTTCGTTGGAGAACTATGATATTATAAGGATAATCCTTTTATGGTCCAGAAGAACCATAAACAAAGAATTACTTAAATGTAATTACTAATTTACATAATATTAGATAATGATGTTTATAATATCACAAGTTGCCATAAATTATGATCAATATGTAATTATCAATAATTACTTTATATAACTTCCAGAAGAAGGAATAAGTTTAATATCTATGGCAACTTGACAAATATGAAGTAATGATAAACACAACATATGTATTATTTTCAAGAGTACGGAGAAATGAATATATCTTATGTTGAAGATTGAAGTCCAATCAGGAAGGATCAACTACCAAGGAGTTGAATGTTATTCTACTTCAAGTGCAAAGCCACTAACAAAGATGCTGGATTCATTATTCTGAAAGATTTCAAGTTAAGCATTTATCAGGGGGAGAAAATACGCGTTGCACTCTTTTTCCCTTAACCATAGTTTTGTCCCATATTGGGTTTCCAAGTAAGGTTTTTAATGAGGCAACATTTTAAAGCGTATTACGAAAGTGATGTACTCTTTTTCTTTCACTAGGTTTTTGTTCCCACAGGGTTTTTCTTAGTACGGTTTTCATGAGGCATACTATTGGATAATGATCATCCAAGGGGAAGTGTTATATAATATATGTATATAGTGGATGCCCTTTATACCCCTATGATTATTCTAGGATATTCTAGATACTAGGTTTATTATTCTCTAAGAAAACCCTAATTGTTTCCCATGTCTGTATATATATATGTACTCTCTTATAGTTTATTGAAATGAATATGAATCTATTATCCCCTAATACTCTCCTCTAAAAACTCTCTTTAACTTATTATTATTATTATTATTATTATTATTATTATTATTATTATTATTATTATTATTATTATTATTATTATTATTATTATTATTATTTGCCCAATCAATCAAATACAATATTAAAGCCTAATTTCATTCAAAAAGTTAAGTAACCCTTTAATAAATACTACTCCAGTAACCTCTGAAAAATTTCAGTAACCTCTAAAAAGTTTAAGTAACCCCTTCAATAAAGACTAGTAACCCTTGAATCAGTTTAGTAACCCCAGAAAAAGTTAAGTAACCCTTTCAACAAAGATTAGTAACCCCAGAAAAAATTAAGTAACCCTTTCAAAAAAGATTTGTTACCCCCCCCCCCCACACCCCAAGAAAGTTAAGTAACCCCTGAAAAAGTTAATTAACGGAGTAACCCCTACAACAAAGATTAGTAACCCCTAAAAAAATTAATTAAATAACAGAGTAGTCCCTTCAACAAAGATAGTAACCTTTAAGAAGATAGAAAATTAAAGTCGAAAAAAATTATATTAGCATATAATTAACGCTATATATAACAAAATCAACACAATTGAAGCCCTAAAAGTAAATCAATCAAAACTTCACATAGAAACACAATCTTCAACTAAGGTAGTAAAATAAGCCAAACAATTTAGAAAAAAACAGTACATACCTACAATGAACACATAATTTGAGGTTTTGAAAAGAAAAAATTAAAAATCTCAAATTATTGTAAAATAGAGAAAAAATTACTATGTACCACAATCTCATCAAACATAAAGATTTACATAAAAAAAATTTTTAAAAAAACCCATGCATCATAAAATTGATGAAAGAGAACGAATTGGATAAAAATTTGCTTGAAATAATAGAATTTTCGATGCTACCCAACATCTTCCTCCTCTTTGAAGATCTCAATTTTAGGAAAATTTAAATTCAAAAAAGATGGTGAAAAGAAGAGAAAGATCATTCAAGCTCAAATCAAGCAAAAAAAAAAATGATGTAAATTCATTGTAGAAGAAGTAAAGATTGAAATAATGGAAGTGGAGAAGAGAGGTAGGAAATACTGAAATAGGTTGAGTGAAATGAATGAGGTCAGAAGAGTATTGGAATTTGAGAAAAAAGAATTTTTTAAAATTAAAAAAAAAAAACAAAAAGGTAGCACAAAAAGAATTTGGGCTTATATGTGCATTGGGCCTGCTGCACCATTTGCTTTTCATGTGGCAGGCCGCATTTAAGAGTTAAGACTAATCCAAATATAAAACTTGGGGTGGAAAATGGTTTTCCATCATGTCGAAGATATTTTCCCCCAAAATTGGGAGAAAAACATTTTTCATCACACTTAGAAGGAAAACATTTTCCCTTACAATTGAAATACTTAGATTGATTTTCTATCAAACACCAAACAATGAAAATTGCTTAAAATGTAAATCATTTTACATGCAACCAAACAATGAAAATTCTTTATGAACATGAGTTTTCCATTATAAAAGGTTTTTCATGGAACACTATTTTCATTCAAAAATTACTTATACCCTATCAAACAGACCCTTATCAGTTCTTTCATTCTCTCAGGCTTAGTGGACCACCTTTGGTTATATATGGGGAGTGATCTTAGGCCTTAGCCCTTAGCAACCTAAATTATGTACCACCATTAGGTTGTGAATCGATAGCAATTGAATGGAACATTCAAGTAAGGCAAAATTGTAAGAAAGTACCTTTTATAAACATATTATTGCGAAGTAGCACCTTTTGAAAATTATGTTGCGAATTAGTACCTTAAACTAAATATTATTTGCGAGATACAACCAATGTCGAATTTTCGACATTGACTCACTATTTACACCCATAATTCTTTTTTCCCCTTTTTCCCTCCCTTTTCTGTTTTCACCCACCAATTCATCATTATATTCATTCTCTTCCACCTCCTCCTCCTCCCCACCTTACCTCCTCTTCTCCCTCATTTCTCTTCCCCCTAAATCCCCTAAACACTAAATAAATCAATTTCAAATAATCATTCAATACACCATTTAAACTTAATGTTTTAAATGCTTTTGATATTGAGTCACAAATTGTAATCTTTCAATCTTTAGCATAATTTTATTTTCCATCGCCAAAAAAAGAAAAAGAAGGTTGAATTGTGAGAGTTTCATGGGTATGTTTGTTGCTTCAAGGTTTTGATTTGTGTATAATTTAGATTGTTTATGGTGTTTAATTTTATGTGACGAGAGAAGGAGGAGAGAAAGAGACATAAGATGAGGGTAAAAGGTTGAGATCGAGAAGGAAAGGAAGAAGATGAAGATGAAAGAAGAGAGGTTGGGAAAACAAAAGGACGCCGAAAATTAGGCTTAAGGTGCCATTTCGCAAAAAAAAATTAATTTTAGGTGCTAATTTACACCTTTTTTTAAAAGGTGCTATCTCGCAAAAAAAAATGTTTTTAAAAGGTACTGCCTTTAGCCATACAATTTTGCCTTCAAGTAATAATATAATTAAATAGCGAATTGAGCCAATCACAAAGTATGAATGTTTGTTAGGACTAACATCAATTATGCTCCCAAAAACTAGGTTATACCTGAAATCAAGTTAAAAGGATCGATTGCATCGAGTATCATTCAATCGTTCTAAAATTTGCAAGACTAATTAGTACGTTTAGCTTTAGACATGAAGAGGAATCTCTATTGTGCATTTGTGTACAATGCAAAACAATTCTGAACTATCATCTTTTATGAGTGGACTATTTTGCGGTGACGAGTTTTGAGTTAAGACATTAACCATAATCTATATTCTTTAAAAAAAAACCAACTTCATAAATTATTCACAATGAACAGTGAATAGTGTCTTTCTTCTTCTTGCTTGCGCCATCACTCATCTCAGCCGTTCATTGCTCCTCTTTACCCTTTCGTGATTTTCCTCCCCTCTTTCTCTTTCTTCCACCAAATTCCCCTCTTCCTCTCTCTTCCTCCTCATCTCATCCCTTTTCATTCGCTATTGGCTTAGGGTTTCTATTTGTTGCAACCCTTTTATGTCAATCGAAGCAGCGGCAGAAGAATTGCAAACCTTTCCTAATAATCGAAGCAGCGGTGAAATTGGTGGCGTTATTGCGATGCTTTCATTCAGAATTTTCAGAACAAATGAGAAGGTATTTTTCTAGATTATTATGGTTTTGATTTCAAATTTTTGATTTCTAATTATGGTAAGGGTTTTGAATTCCTATTATGAGTTTGAATTTGGGGTTCGAATTTGGGTTTTTAGGAGTTCATTTGAGGCTCGAATTTAGGTTTTTATAAGTTCAATTTCGGGGTTTTATGAGTTCGAAATTGGGGTTTGAAATAAAATGATTGTTGTCCTTTGAATTACTAATGAATTGCAACCCTTTCCTATTAATCAATTATTGGGTTTTCTTAGGGAGCGGCTTGAAATGAAGGTGCGGTGGAGTTTGTGACGTTCTTGCAGTGCTTTCATTTGGAATGCTGAATAGATGAAAGGTATATTTCTAGGTTAGGGTTTTGATTTCCATTTTTTGTTATCAAATTATGACTTCGAATAGGGTTTCTTGATTTAAAATTTCTAATTTCCTATTGGGGTTTCGAATTTGGGTTTTTGGTTATCAGATCTTACATAATTAAGGTTTTGATTTCGAATTTGATGTTTTTTGAATTAAATCTGTTTTTTTTTTCAATTACGATTTCAAATTTGGGGTCTTTTTGCTTCCCACCGTATAAAATGTAATTTGTGAGTCGATTTTTGATAAATTGATTTCGTTTATAAATTGTTTAAATCTATTTTCTTAATTTTAGTTTATGAATTCCTAATTTGATAACATATTCATTTAATGCATTGGCTTTTCCTTGTATTTTGTCTGAATGTGTGGTTTTCATGGATGCTTGAATCAATCAAACAATCAATTTTAGGTTCGTTTTATCAACTTCTAACATTCTTTTGTGGTTCAATTTCATTCTTGCGACCCTTATTCAGTCGATCAATTTGCTAAATCTATTAACTTTGATTATTATGTTGACGTTTTAGTCAATTCGTGAGCTAATCATTGATTTGGTATCCTGATATGAGTTTTAAGTTTAGCTATGCTATTTTGGCTAATTCGTGATCTAATGATTGGTAATATTTGGTGAGCTAATTGTTCATTAAAATTACTAATCTATCATCAAAGTAATAATCACTACAGTAAAGTAATAGGTTGTTCTGGATTTTGTTTTGTCGTGTCTCAGTGATTTGTATTCGATTAGTGGTGGCTCCGGCTTCTTAAAAATATAGTTTTAAAGAGGGAGGAAGTGGGGTTTGTCTATAGGAGTAGAATGGTTCTCTGCTTTGTAGGTTTAAATTGTGGATTTTATGGGGTTTATAGAGGGCTAATTAGACATGTGAGTGAGTGATATCTTATTAGTTTAGAACCAATTGCAGTCACTTAATCACTTCTTCTTTCTCTGTTTTTGGTAGTGTTTTCAGCTGTAGTACGGCTATCTTCACCATCTTATGGAAAAGATTTTCACTATGGTTCCTGGCTGCTAAGGTATTTATTCACTCTCTTTGATCTTAAATTTTAGTTGCTCATTTGTGTTGTTTTAATCCGATTTGGCTATATTTCCACCTCGCTGTGATTTGTAACTAATAAATTAATTTAATTGTGCGTGTTTTTATTGATTGTGAGCAATCAAATGACTTACCTAATTCTCCTAATCCCCAAAAGTTGCATGTAATCTTGCATCTACTATATATTGAGCTATTTCCTTACTCATTGAATATCTTTGATTGTTATGTTTGATTCTGATCCTCTGCTTCCTGAACCCAATTTTATGTTTTTTCTTGATTTGTTATTTAAATTACCGCAAAAAAAAACAGGAAATTAGTGGGTAAAGTTTCAATCTTTTTACTCATGTTTTCATTCTCTTTTTAGTGTAGCATGGTGTCTTTCTTAAAATATGTTATAGATGAAATGAAGGAATTTCCTCATTATTTGCATGTTACCAGAAGAGAAAGGCTATCTACAAACAAATATATTTAATGGTATGTGTTCTATTGCACATATTTTCGGTGAAACATAATGCACATATTTTCGGTAAAACATAATGCACTATTTTCGGTGTTGACCAATATGATCTGGCAATTTGGCATTGACTCCATTCATTCATCTAACTACACTCCATTCACTGTTTTCCTTCCTTGTTCTCCAACTTTCACCTCACTCCTACCATTGTACTACGAAAAAAGTTAGTGCTTTCCTTCCTTCATCCGTGGTAATTCATCACCTACAACAAACTAAGAAAAAAATCACCTTTATCTTCATCCAGAAATCAAGCTTCACCAATCCAAAACAACCTCATCTCATCCACTACCACCACACTAAACCAAAAAATTTCGGGCGAGAGGGGCGAACCAAACCCAAAAGTTGAACAAAATCAAACCCAAAATTAGATACACAAAAATCGAAGTTGTAATTCCCCAAAATTGTATTTCAATTCCATTTTGCAAAAATCCCCAAAACCCATGATTTTCAAAAGAAATCCAAACAAAATGAAGCCCTTAAATTCGAAAACAAAAGACCCTCTAATTGCCAAATTAAAATCTTGTACAATAATCCTAGATTTCTATATTTGAACAAAAACCCCTTTAGTTGATGAGAAACGATGATGGTGATGGAGAAGAAAGTGACGGTCGTGTGAAAGCGGTGTGGTGGAAGTGAAGGTGGCGAGGGTGGTGTAAAGGTAGTCGTGGAAGTGAAGTTGGTAAGTGTAGGAGGGTAGAAAGTGGGAAAATATAAAAAGAGGAGTGCAATTAAGAAAACAAGGGGGGTCAATGCCAGATTATATTGATCAACACCGGGAATAGTGCATTAGGATTCATTTGGCAAAAAAAATTTAGTTTAAGTTTAATTTGCAAAAAAATTAAAAGCTTTCTTGTCGCAAAACAAAATTTTTTAAAAGGTTTCTTTTGGCAATTTTTCCTTTTTTTTTATAAGCATATTTTTGTTAAAAATTACCATCTTTTTCCTACTTTATTTAATTGTTGTCGTGTCCCTTTCATTTGAATCAGTTGATGCTGTTTTGTAATGGTTGGTTCAAAGACAACGTCTCCACTATGTTCATGTACATGTGGGATGGTTTTTGATAGTTTTAAGCCTATGGTTTTTCTGAAATTGAATTTGAATTTTTTCAGATAAAAGGTTTTGAGTTTGTTGGTTTTGTTTGAAGAATGTTTAGAAAGTTGTTATAAATAACACAATTCTTTTGCGTCGAAAAAGAAGACAAGCCGAAAAGGTCACGGGAAAAAAAGAACCTAAAATGAAGTTAGGAAGGCTCGAACACATACTTTAGGAAAACTACCTTATTTCTACACATACTTGCGTCGATTTTTTTTCTACAATTCTCCCTATGAGATTATATGACCTAATGATGTAATCGATTGTATGTTGAATGAATCATACTAGAAGTGTTTGGTGAATTCATGGGCCTTTCATCTACCCCCACCCACACACACCCACACACATACATGTAGTAATGATAGGATAACATGATCGACTATGAATGAGTTATAAGATCAGCATGCCTACTTTCAATCCTATTACAATTATACATTGATTTTATATTTTTGAAGTGAGTTTTAAGATTATCTATGTAGATGTTATAGTTAATTTGTAAGTTATTCAATGATAATCTTATGTTTGGTAATAGTTAAATAAAATTATCATTGATTTGATATCACGATATGAGTGCTAAGATTAGTTATGTTATTTTAGCTAATCCATGATCTAATCATTGGTAATATTTTGTTAGCCAAATGTTAATTAAAATTACTACTCTATCATCCTAAGAATCATCACTGCAATGAATTAATTAGGTTGTTCAGGATGCTGTTTTGTTTTGTTGTGTGTCTGACTTGTATGTAATTGATGGTGACTATGGCCTTTTGAATTTTTTTAATGAGGGAGAAGGCGAGGTTTGTCTCTCTGTGCGAGTAGAAAGCTTGTTGAAGTAGATATCTTTTGTGACATTTTAGACAAGATTGTTAAGGCAGCAGGAACAATTAGCTTACAACCACTCTTATGGTTTGTATAATTTTGATATGTATAGTAATCGATGATGGTGATGATAGAGGAGAATTCGAAGAGGCGAAGGCATATCTAATGCATCTGGTTTTCATTGTAACTATGGATGATTTTAAGGCTTTATGTTGAATTTTGAAAGCTTAGAGTGAAAAAAATTGTGGATGATGTGTTTTTCTGTTGCATGTGTGCTCAAGTGAAACCATTGTCTTCGGCAAATCAAAATACACATCACATATTTCATACTATAATTACTCATATTAGTTACTGATTGCAGGTTATGGGAATTATTTCTTTGTTTAGAGGATTTTGGCAAAACAGAACCTACTTGTGCACATTGTGGTAAAGACCTTTAATAGGAAGCCTACAGGATTACCCTTCTGAATTACAAATTCATGTAGCCTTGATCAAGAATACCTTCAACACAACAAGAAATTCATCCTCGGCCAACCGATTTTATCGACCACCAAAGTTGTGGTCACGAATTGCCGACCGCTGCCGACCTATATTAGTCGCTGAAAGATTTACCGAGCGTGAATACGGTCGGTTAGAGTCAGAAAAAAAATACCGACTGTCTGAGCAGTCAGCAAGGGTCGGCAATTTCCGGCCGCTATTTAAACGGTCGGTAATTCCGACCGCTGAGATGGTTGGTATTGTTTTTGGAGTTTCGCGCCTTAACTCGCCCCTTTTCTTTCGTCTCAAATTAAATTCGAAAAAAAGCCCGACCCCTCAAATCCTCCCTCAAACCCTCAAACACTCACACCCTCACCACCACCGGCGCCGGCCCCGTTGCCGTCACTCTCTTCCTCTCTTTCGCCGGCAACCACTACGCAACAACAACAACACAGCAGCAACCACAACGCAACAACAACAGCACAACACCCTCACTCTTCTTCTTCCCCAACCACGACCATCCACCCATCCTCACGACCACCACTGACGGCACTAGGAGACCACCACCGGCGGAGCCTCACTTTCTTTCTCTCTTTCTCTTTCTCTTTTTTTNCAACAACACAGCAGCAACCACAACGCAACAACAACAGCACAACACCCTCACTCTTCTTCTTCCCCAACCACGGCCATCCACCCCTCCTCACGACCACCACTGACGGCACTAGGAGACCACCACCGGCGGAGCCTCACTTTCTTCCTCTCTTTCTCTTTCTCTTTTCCTTTCTCTTTCTCGTTCTCTCTTTCTCTTTCCCTCTTTCTTTCCCTCACTCCTCCGCCACTCACGACCGGTCGACCACCGCCACTAACAACAAAAATAAGGGGTTTTGTTTATTTTAATTTATGGTTAATTTTAATTTTTTTTGGGTTTTCTTTATAATTTTTCAATTTAACGGTTTTGTTTATGTATGATTATGTATATGTGTATGTATTTGTATGTATGTATGTAGTATGTATGTATTTATGTGTATGTCCATTTCACGTCCCAAAGTGACCTTGTCGTGTCTAAACGTATGGAACCAAGACTTTAAAAGCTTAAATGCATAATATATGACATGATGGAACTTTAAAAACATATAACAGGTCGCGTTTGTAGAAGTTATGCGTGAAAACCCCCTAAAACGCCCCGAAATGGCCATTTCACGTCCCAAAGTGACCTTGTCGTGTCTAAGCGTATGGAACCAAGACCTAAAAAGCTTAAATGCATAATACATGACATGATGGAGCTTTAAAAACATACAACAGGTTGCGTTTGTAGAAGTTAGGTGCGAAAACCCCCTAAAACGCCCCGAAATGGCCATTTGTTGTGTCTAAACATGAGCAACCAAGACCTAAAAAGCTTAAATGCATAATATATGACATGATGGAGCTTTAAAGACATATAACAGGTCGTGTCGAAACACATGACCACTTTATTTTTCTTTTATTTGGAATTCTAGTATTATTGAAATAACTCCATAATTTGCAAGAAAAATATAACCAGAACCTTTCGGAGTCTCAGGCTAGTGGCTCGGAGACGGATCCCAAAAAGGTCTTCTTTGAGACGGTTGGTGGCTTTTAGAAGGGCGAGGATCTAGGGTTCGGCAAAGAAGGAGCTACTCTCTATTATGAGAGAAGCTCACGGCGGCATTATGGATCTGCATACTCTCCATCGGTTTTCGCTCAGCTGACACAGATGGCCGAGCGTTTGGAGGCGTCCGAGCACGCTAGGGCGGAGTTAGAGGAGAGAGATCGCCTTCGAGAGGAGAGAGACCGTCGTCTAGAGGAGGATCAGAAGAAGCAAGCGGAGTACCTCCAGCAGATAGGGGTGTGCAAAAAATTCCAATTCCGAATTTCCGTTCCGAAAAATCGGATATCCGGTCCGGTATTTTAAAATTCGGAAAAACCAAACCGGATACCGGAATGAGATTTTCAAAATACGGATTCCGGATTTATAAGGAAACATAAACCGGATATCCGGTTCCGATTTTTTAAAGGGAAAATGAGGTTTTTAGGTTGGTTAAAAAAACCAGATCCAGGATTACGNAAATTCGGAAAAACCAAACCGGATACCGGAATGAGATTTTCAAAATACGGATTCCGGATTTATAAGGAAACAAAAACCGGATATCCGGTTCCGATTTTTTAAAGGAAAAAATGAGGTTTTTAGGTTGGTTAAAAAAACCAGATCCAGAATTACAGATTTTCGATCTGGATTTTCCTAATATCCAAATTTCCGAAATTCTGGTTTTTTCGGATCGGGTACGGAATGCTTTTTTAATTCCAAAATTTCCGGATATCTGGTTTTTCGTATTGAAAAATTTTTGGTATCCGGTTTTGCACACCCCTACCAGCAGATGCATGCGACGATCGATGCTTTCAACAGACGATTCAGCGATCTGTCTCTCATTCCGCGACCCCCACAAATATATTTAAATTACCGCAAAAAAAAACAGGAAATTAGTGGGTAAAGTTTCAATCTTTTTACTCATGTTTTCATTCTCTTTTTAGTGTAGCATGGTGTCTTTCTTAAAATATGTTATAGATGAAATGAAGGAATTTCCTCATTATTTGCATGTTACCAGAAGAGAAAGGCTATCTACAAACAAATATATTTAATGGTATGTGTTCTATTGCACATATTTTCGGTGAAACATAATGCACATATTTTCGGTAAAACATAATGCACTATTTTCGGTGTTGACCAATATGATCTGGCAATTTGGCATTGACTCCATTCATTCATCTAACTACACTCCATTCACTGTTTTCCTTCCTTGTTCTCCAACTTTCACCTCACTCCTACCATTGTACTGCGAAAAAAGTTAGTGCTTTCCTTCCTTCATCCGTGGTAATTCATCACCTACAACAAACTAAGAAAAAAATCACCTTTATCTTCATCCAGAAATCAAGCTTCACCAATCCAAAACAACCTCATCTCATCCACTACCACCACACTAAACCAAAAAATTTCGGGCGAGAGGGGGGAACCAAACCCAAAAGTTGAACAAAATCAAACCCAAAATTAGATACACAAAAATCGAAGTTGTAATTCCCCAAAATTGTATTTCAATTCCATTTTGCAAAAATCCCCAAAACCCATGATTTTCAAAAGAAATCCAAACAAAATGAAGCCCTTAAATTCGAAAACAAAAGACCCTCTAATTGCCAAATTAAAATCTTGTACAATAATCCTAGATTTCTATATTTGAACAAAAACCCCTTTAGTTGATGAGAAACGATGATGGTGATGGAGAAGAAAGTGAAGGTCGTGTGAAAGCGGTGTGGTGGAAGTGAAGGTGGCGAGGGTGGTGTAAAGGTAGTCGTGGAAGTGAAGTTGGTAAGTGTAGGAGGGTAGAAAGTGGGAAAATATAAAAAGAGGAGTGCAATTAAGAAAACAAGGGGGGTCAATGCCAGATTATATTGATCAACACCGGGAATAGTGCATTAGGATTCATTTGGCAAAAAAAATTTAGTTTAAGTTTAATTTGCAAAAAAATTAAAAGCTTTCTTGTCGCAAAACAAAATTTTTTAAAAGGTTTCTTTTGGCAATTTTTCCTTTTTTTTTATAAGCATATTTTTGTTAAAAATTACCATCTTTTTCCTACTTTATTTAATTGTTGTCGTGTCCCTTTCATTTGAATCAGTTGATGCTGTTTTGTAATGGTTGGTTCAAAGGCAACGTCTCCACTATGTTCATGTACATGTGGGATGGTTTTTGATAGTTTTAAGCCTATGGTTTTTCTGAAATTGAATTTGAATTTTTTCAGATAAAAGGTTTTGAGTTTGTTGGTTTTGTTTGAAGAATGTTTAGAAAGTTGTTATAAATAACACAATTCTTTTGCGTCGAAAAAGAAGACAAGCCGAAAAGGTCACGGGAAAAAAAGAACCTAAAATGAAGTTAGGAAGGCTCGAACACATACTTTAGGAAAACTACCTTATTTCTACACATACTTGCGTCGATTTTTTTTCTACAATTCTCCCTATGAGATTATATGACCTAATGATGTAATCGATTGTATGTTGAATGAATCATACTAGAAGTGTTTGGTGAATTCATGGGCCTTTCATCTACCCCCACCCACACACACCCACACACATACATGTAGTAATGATAGGATAACATGATCGACTATGAATGAGTTATAAGATCAGCATGCCTACTTTCAATCCTATTACAATTATACATTGATTTTATATTTTTGAAGTGAGTTTTAAGATTATCTATGTAGATGTTATAGTTAATTTGTAAGTTATTCAATGATAATCTTATGTTTGGTAATAGTTAAATAAAATTATCATTGATTTGATATCACGATATGAGTGCTAAGATTAGTTATGTTATTTTAGCTAATCCATGATCTAATCATTGGTAATATTTTGTTAGCCAAATGTTAATTAAAATTACTACTCTATCATCCTAAGAATCATCACTGCAATGAATTAATTAGGTTGTTCAGGATGCTGTTTTGTTTTGTTGTGTGTCTGACTTGTATGTAATTGATGGTGACTATGGCCTTTTGAATTTTTTTAATGAGGGAGAAGGCGAGGTTTGTCTCTCTGTGCGAGTAGAAAGCTTGTTGAAGTAGATATCTTTTGTGACATTTTAGACAAGATTGTTAAGGCAGCAGGAACAATTAGCTTACAACCACTCTTATGGTTTGTATAATTTTGATATGTATAGTAATCGATGATGGTGATGATAGAGGAGAATTCGAAGAGGCGAAGGCATATCTAATGCATCTGGTTTTCATTGTAACTATGGATGATTTTAAGGCTTTATGTTGAATTTTGAAAGCTTAGAGTGAAAAAAATTGTGGATGATGTGTTTTTCTGTTGCATGTGTGCTCAAGTGAAACCATTGTCTTCGGCAAATCAAAATACACATCACATATTTCATACTATAATTACTCATATTAGTTACTGATTGCAGGTTATGGGAATTATTTCTTTGTTTAGAGGATTTTGGCAAAACAGAACCTACTTGTGCACATTGTGGTAAAGACCTTTAATAGGAAGCCTACAGGATTACCCTTCTGAATTACAAATTCATGTAGCCTTGATCAAGAATACCTTCAACACAACAAGAAATTCATCCTCGGCCAACCGATTTTATCGACCACCAAAGTTGTGGTCACGAATTGCCGACCGCTGCCGACCTATATTAGTCGCTGAAAGATTTACCGAGCGTGAATACGGTCGGTTAGAGTCAGAAAAAAAATACCGACTGTCTGAGCAGTCAGCAAGGGTCGGCAATTTCCGGCCGCTATTTAAACGGTCGGTAATTCCGACCGCTGAGATGGTTGGTATTGTTTTTGGAGTTTCGCGCCTTAACTCGCCCCTTTTCTTTCGTCTCAAATTAAATTCGAAAAAAAGCCCGACCCCTCAAATCCTCCCTCAAACCCTCAAACACTCACACCCTCACCACCACCGGCGCCGGCCCCGTTGCCGTCACTCTCTTCCTCTCTTTCGCCGGCAACCACTACGCAACAACAACAACACAGCAGCAACCACAACGCAACAACAACAGCACAACACCCTCACTCTTCTTCTTCCCCAACCACGGCCATCCACCCCTCCTCACGACCACCACTGACGGCACTAGGAGACCACCACCGGCGGAGCCTCACTTTCTTCCTCTCTTTCTCTTTCTCTTTTCCTTTCTCTTTCTCGTTCTCTCTTTCTCTTTCCCTCTTTCTTTCCCTCACTCCTCCGCCACTCACGACCGGTCGACCACCGCCACTAACAACAAAAATAAGGGGTTTTGTTTATTTTAATTTATGGTTAATTTTAATTTTTTTTGGGTTTTCTTTATAATTTTTCAATTTAACGGTTTTGTTTATGTATGATTATGTATATGTGTATGTATTTGTATGTATGTATGTAGTATGTATGTATTTATGTGTATGTCCATTTCACGTCCCAAAGTGACCTTGTCGTGTCTAAACGTATGGAACCAAGACTTTAAAAGCTTAAATGCATAATATATGACATGATGGAACTTTAAAAACATATAACAGGTCGCGTTTGTAGAAGTTATGCGTGAAAACCCCCTAAAACGCCCCGAAATGGCCATTTCACGTCCCAAAGTGACCTTGTCGTGTCTAAGCGTATGGAACCAAGACCTAAAAAGCTTAAATGCATAATACATGACATGATGGAGCTTTAAAAACATACAACAGGTTGCGTTTGTAGAAGTTAGGTGCGAAAACCCCCTAAAACGCCCCGAAATGGCCATTTGTTGTGTCTAAACATGAGCAACCAAGACCTAAAAAGCTTAAATGCATAATATATGACATGATGGAGCTTTAAAGACATATAACAGGTCGTGTCGAAACACATGACCACTTTATTTTTCTTTTATTTGGAATTCTAGTATTATTGAAATAACTCCATAATTTGCAAGAAAAATATAACCAGAACCTTTCGGAGTCTCAGGCTAGTGGCTCGGAGACGGATCCCAAAAAGGTCTTCTTTGAGACGGTTGGTGGCTTTTAGAAGGGCGAGGATCTAGGGTTCGGCAAAGAAGGAGCTACTCTCTATTATGAGAGAAGCTCACGGCGGCATTATGGATCTGCATACTCTCCATCGGTTTTCGCTCAGCTGACACAGATGGCCGAGCGTTTGGAGGCGTCCGAGCACGCTAGGGCGGAGTTAGAGGAGAGAGATCGCCTTCGAGAGGAGAGAGACCGTCGTCTAGAGGAGGATCAGAAGAAGCAAGCGGAGTACCTCCAGCAGATAGGGGTGTGCAAAAAATTCCAATTCCGAATTTCCGTTCCGAAAAATCGGATATCCGGTCCGGTATTTTAAAATTCGGAAAAACCAAACCGGATACCGGAATGAGATTTTCAAAATACGGATTCCGGATTTATAAGGAAACATAAACCGGATATCCGGTTCCGATTTTTTAAAGGGAAAATGAGGTTTTTAGGTTGGTTAAAAAAACCAGATCCAGGATTACGGATTTTCGATCTGGATTTTCCTAATATCCAAATTTCCGAAATTCTGGTTTTTTCGGATCGGGTACGGAATGCTTTTTTAATTCCAAAATTTCCGGATATCTGGTTTTTCGTATTGAAAAATTTTTGGTATCCGGTTTTGCACACCCCTACCAGCAGATGCATGCGACGATCGATGCTTTCAACAGGCGATTCAGCGATCTGTCTCTCATTCCGCGACCCCCACCCCCCACCCCCTCTCGACGATTGCACAGACGGTTCTGGCGCTTTTGGAGCCTTCGTAGCATAGATGTTAGTTAGAATTTGAAAACTGTAACATGTGTTATTCTTGTGTAATACGAATTATTTATATCTAATATGTAATTTTATTTCATAATTTTAATTTGTTTTTCATTAATATATAATTTAATTTTAGCTTTTTTGATATTCAGTGAAAGGCAAATTAAAGGGAAAAATTAAAAGAAAAAAAAACTAACGGTTAGTAAATAGTTGCCACAAAAAAAATAGCGCCAAAAAAAATTGACGACCGACATACAGTCGGTAATTTACAATAAACCGACTGTCTGTCGGTCGGTAAAGTCACCCTCCAAGCAAAAAAAAAAAGCGTGAAATGACTTCCATCGACCGCTTGTCAGTTGGTAATACCGACCGACTTTTATTAGTTGTAGCAGAATATTTTTAGTTGTAGCAGAATATTTTTATTATACTAACAGAACAATTAGTACTAAAATCATCAGATTAAATATATCAAATTTATTTCATTTCAATTAGCGAAATAACAAACTAATTAAAATTGTTCTTATTAATAAGTATGAGATTTTATGTACGAAGTTTTTTTTCATTAAAATAGCTTCTTTAATCCTCAATGTGATATGTGATCCGTAGAATAGTAGTATTTTTTTATTAACTATTGATATCATGTGCAACAATTATATATAAAAAAAATCGTTTTTACCAATGAACTACAAAAAAAACAATTAAAATATATGGATTGCATGTACATTCTATTGAAATAGCTTCTATACTCAAAATCTTTGCAATCTCATAAAATAGTGTTATTTAATGCTATTGGTATCTCGTGCAATAGTTTATATCGAGCTATTAAAATCCCGTAAAATAATAACAACTTTAAACTATTGAGATCTCGTGTATGCAATAACATTAAACTTGAAATTTAATATTTCAAATCCTATATTTCAAATCCTGTACAATGACAATGGACTTAAACTATTGAAATCTAGTAGTTTTCTTACTATCTATCGATTTCCATGCAATAATTCTATACTTGGGAATTGTTAAAATCTCGTGCATAATAGTTAACTTTAAAATTTTGAAAATTTGTGCAATAATATTACAATCAAAATATTGACATCCCGTGCAATAGCTTTATATTTGAAGTATTAAAATCTCGTGCAATAAGTAATAGACAACTTTAAAACATTAAAATCTCGAGCAATAAAAATACACGTGAAATATTGAAATCCCATATTATTTTTAACAAAATAATACTACAAAAATAATTCAAAATTTCTCCTTTTCTCTATATAAATAAATTGTAAGATAACATTGCAACCATGCAATTTTAAATAAATGACATAGCTATAACCTTTACTAAAATTTTAAATAAACGACGTAGCTACAATCTTTACTAAAATGCGTGCAATAATATTTTTTTGTTACCTATTAATATCCTATACAATAATATATATTACCAACAAACAAAAGATTTGAGTCATTTGACATGAATTATTGAAACTTTCTGTTGGCATATATGAAAGACTACAAATATCAGTATATATCTTATATATTTAATTAAATGTTGTTTTGCATGAGAATGCCCCAAAACATGAATAGAGCAATTGTGTGCAATCCCGCCTACACCCCTTCCTCCCACTCCAATTGCTTTTGAAAATTAAAAATAATAACTGTCCCTAAATCTCTAATAACTGTTACTCAATTCTATTTACAAAAATTGCATTACATGAAAATCTTCCTTCCCCATTTTTACCCTTTGTAATTTTCTAATTCAATATTTTTCCCATACAACAACACCTAAAAGAATTCAACCTAAAACTAGAATGCAAAATGTAATCAGTGATCATCAACAACCCTTTACAACATCACCATATCATCATCACCAATGTCATCATTTAATTCCATCACCATATCATCATCACCAATGTCATCATTTAATCAACTGAATTAACAAATTTTCTTCCCTAAATTTAGAATTAACTGAGTTCGGAGTCGACATTGCGTATTACAAATACTAGTCTCACCGTGTGTTAAAAGGTGGGATATTATTCTCTTTGCCTGATATTTAGGTTTGTTTGCATTTGATTCTAATGACTTCATTGCCACCAAAGGTTCAATCGATCTTTAGTTCTTGATTTTTTAATTATTCATTCATGGTTTTGGTTTTCCTTTCTTGCTTTCTTTTAAATTAAGAGAGCAACAAAATATGATGTTTCGTGTTCATGTTTTGATTATAAGGAGTTTGGTATTTTTGTTTCCAGTTGTTGTTTGATGTTTCGACTTCCGAGTTGTACATTAGAACATAATGTTACATAATGTTTCCANTTGAAGTATTAAAATCTCGTGCAATAAGTAATAGACAACTTTAAAACATTAAAATCTCGAGCAATAAAAATACACGTGAAATATTGAAATCCCATATTATTTTTAACAAAATAATACTACAAAAATAATTCAAAATTTCTCCTTTTCTCTATATAAATAAATTGTAAGATAACATTGCAACCATGCAATTTTAAATAAATGACATAGCTATAACCTTTACTAAAATTTTAAATAAACGACGTAGCTACAATCTTTACTAAAATGCGTGCAATAATATTTTTTTGTTACCTATTAATATCCTATACAATAATATATATTACCAACAAACAAAAGATTTGAGTCATTTGACATGAATTATTGAAACTTTCTGTTGGCATATATGAAAGACTACAAATATCAGTATATATCTTATATATTTAATTAAATGTTGTTTTGCATGAGAATGCCCCAAAACATGAATAGAGCAATTGTGTGCAATCCCGCCTACACCCCTTCCTCCCACTCCAATTGCTTTTGAAAATTAAAAATAATAACTGTCCCTAAATCTCTAATAACTGTTACTCAATTCTATTTACAAAAATTGCATTACATGAAAATCTTCCTTCCCCATTTTTACCCTTTGTAATTTTCTAATTCAATATTTTTCCCATACAACAACACCTAAAAGAATTCAACCTAAAACTAGAATGCAAAATGTAATCAGTGATCATCAACAACCCTTTACAACATCACCATATCATCATCACCAATGTCATCATTTAATTCCATCACCATATCATCATCACCAATGTCATCATTTAATCAACTGAATTAACAAATTTTCTTCCCTAAATTTAGAATTAACTGAGTTCGGAGTCGACATTGCGTATTACAAATACTAGTCTCACCGTGTGTTAAAAGGTGGGATATTATTCTCTTTGCCTGATATTTAGGTTTGTTTGCATTTGATTCTAATGACTTCATTGCCACCAAAGGTTCAATCGATCTTTAGTTCTTGATTTTTTAATTATTCATTCATGGTTTTGGTTTTCCTTTCTTGCTTTCTTTTAAATTAAGAGAGCAACAAAATATGATGTTTCGTGTTCATGTTTTGATTATAAGGAGTTTGGTATTTTTGTTTCCAGTTGTTGTTTGATGTTTCGACTTCCGAGTTGTACATTAGAACATAATGTTACATAATGTTTCCATTCTAGAAGTATTTCTCTTCAACTATGTACGAATAAATACTGTAATAATAGGTGGGCTACAAGTATGTTTTATCTTTTCCCTTTTCTCTTCTATAATTGCTTTCATCAATTGCAAATTGGAATTGATTATTGACGACTTGACACATGGGTTCTCATACAAGATGGGAAAGTTTTATTAGGAATACCGAGAAATAGGATGTTGGGCCTTTCTCCTTTCATATGGACTTGTGGAGTATAGAAAATTTGTGATAACATTATTATTTTATCCATTTACATAGTAGCGTCTACCCAATTTTTGGTCAATGTGTTTTCATTATTATGATCACCGTGCGTTTTCTTTCCAACCTAACTTTTGTGTCTTTTATTTTTCGAAGAAATAAAAAATGTATAAATTATTATTATTTCCCCACCCTAAATAAACTTGAGCAATTGCGAGGGCATATTCTAGTCAAATTAAAATCTAAATCATATAGGTAGATTTTGCTTAAAACAATATCAACTACAAACCAAACCGTGTTATGTTCAACTTATTTAAAGGCCTTTTTTTTGGTTAAATTTATTTCAACAAAAATGAGTTTTTAATCGGAAAAAATAGGTTATAAATTCGGATCAGTAAAAAACTCTTGAACGTAACTCATGCTTTTCAGAGGTTTTGAGGTAAAAAATATTGGCCTAAAGGTTTACATGATAATTATCGAATCAAAGGAAGAGCCAAAGACATGTGAAAATGAGTCAAATGACTTGAAAACTAATGCGGAGTAATACGGTATTGCAAGAGTAGAAAAGATGAATTTTCTCAAAATCTTCATCTACTAGTTTATCCATTATTTCATTCTAAAAAACTTGTAATAAAACAATTGACCAATTACGAGAAAAAAAAAACGGTTTTATCGGTAAACGAAGAGAGGACGAAAATGAATTCAATTTAAACACACCTATTTTTACACAAAATCCATTTCTCCTGTTTTTGACGACATCATTCATTCTTCCAACGTGCACGACAATTTTTTTATTTTTTATTTTTTTCTCATTTGTTTTCTCTCTCACACTCACTCTACGATCTAATCCTTCGATCATCATTCATTTTTTCTTCTGTAAGTTGCTTTGATCTTCTCTTAAAATTTTGATTCAATTTTACAATTTTTGACATTTCAAAGATTTTAATTCTTGTTTATTTTAGGATTCAAATGTCGAAATTTAGTAATTTACATTTGTTTTGAATTTGATCATACGAAGAATTTCGAGAATTTGATTGTTGAATTTAGGGTTAATAAAAAAGCTTAAATTAGAGTTATTTAAAGGAATTTGGTAATTATTTAACTGTATTATTGCTAACAAATTATTTATCAATTTTAGCATTGGTTCTATTTTTTTTTTCCATTTTTTGATTGTTGCTGTAATTTAGTGTTTTAATGTTGTTTGGTTGTGTAATTACTAATTAGTAATTTCATGTTTTATATTTTTATAATCGTTTTGTTGAAAAATTTTGATTTCATGTTTTGCTTGTTAGATTGTTTGAAATTGTTGAAATTCAATTTTTTGCTCTTGTGATATTGTTGCGGTTAATTAAGTTAATGGATGAATGAGTGATTGATCTGAAACTTAGGTATTGTGGTTATCATTGTTAGTGAAAATCGGTATCGAAAATGACGGTTAAAGGAGATGCTGGACACAAGCTACACGCTAGAATGAGGCTTTGGGAATTTCCTGATGAGTACGTTGTCGAACCTACTGATGGCACTGGTGGATCTTTCTTGTCCGTCAGCCGAATGGATGGATCCTTGAAGATAATTGGTCTGTTTTTGTGATTTTAGTTTGATAGATTGGTTAAATGTGATGTGTTTCAGCTTGAAGTTTGCAGTCTTGTTGTTTTACTTTGTTTAACTCGATTGAATTTGTTACAGATGAACTTCCACAGTGCAGTTCTGTGCGCGTACCAAAAATACAGATGATTTATGGTGTGATGGGGGTGCTAAAGCTCTTGGCAGGCAAGTTCATTTTCATGGTTTGATTTACGAGTATAGTTTAGCTTAACTTTGCGTACATTGTGCTCCAATTTCTAGGAGTCTACAGAAAACTTTATTTTGTTGACATTTGCGTTACCTTTTCTATCCCTTGCTGGCTTGCTTTGCTTTTGATTCTTTTCCATCACCATGCCCCAGGGATTAGGGACGTAGTAGTGTTTTGGCTTGCCACATAACGCCACTTTGCAAATTAACTACTCACTTCTTGTCATCAAATGTTACCACATCATAGTCCTAGCTGCCCAATTTTTCATCGAAGCGTCTTTTGGGATATGTCTCACTCGGCCAGTTTTAGCCTTTTAGATGAACATTTACCTCATACATGCAGCTGCCCTTTTCCTTTGGGATTTGGGCTTTGATTGTATTGTTAGTGGATCTTTCCGATTTCTTTCAAGAATCATGTGTAATGGTAAATTTGCAAGTATTAATATATCATTTGGTAGGTCTGTGAATTTATTGTTTAGTCGGGCCAAGTATGTAGATTTGTACACTTTTACTACCAATCAATCAATCACAGCCTTAATCTCAAAAAATTGGGGTCAGCTACATGATCCAAAATTAATCATTCCATGTGGGTCATCTACATAAATCTTCCTCCTCCATCACCTGCGATTAAGAACCTCAGTCTCTTGTAAATCTAAACGCTTCATATCCTTTTTGACCCCTTCCCACCAAGTCATTTTAGGTCTTTCCCTACCTCGTTTGAGATTTCCATGATTCCACCCTTCCACTCGTCGCACCGGGCTTCCTCAGGTCTCCATCTTACATGTTCGAACCAACGCAAACGATTCTCCCTTAATTTGCTTGCTATGCCTGCAACCCCAACTTTTCGACGTATTACTTCATCTCTGATTCTATCCCTTAGAGTGTTCCCGCACATCCATCTCAACATCCGCATCTTCGTAACTCCTATTTTTTGAATGTGCTCCTTCTTATGAGCCCAACATTTTGTACCGTAGAGCAACACTAGTCTTGTCGCAATCCGGTAGAATTTCCCCTTCAACTTTAACGAGATGTTTTTGTCACATAACACTCCCGTAGCTGCTCTCCATTTAAGCCACCCAGATTTAATCCTATGTGTCACATCTTGGTCAATATCACCATTCTTTTGGATAAATGACCCAAGATATTTAAAACGTTCCCCCATATCTAGGGCTTTTCCATCCAACCTTACCAGTGCATCACTTACTCCCCTCTTAGTCCCAAAGTGACATTCTATATATTCCGTCTTACTCCAACTTAGCTTAAACCCTCTGGACTCCAACCTTTGTCTCCATTGCTCTAATTTGGCATTAACCCCCTCTTTAGTTTCATCCACCAATACGATATCATCCGCAAAACCATTAAAGATAAATTGAAATCTTGCTAATTTGTTAATATTTTGTTGGTGTTGGAGCAGTTAGTCTATCTTCTGACCTGAAGCCGTATTTAATGCTAAATGTCTCTTAATTTGTTGTTCTTTACCTATTTGTGTTCTATGTTGTAGGGTTATACTTATTTGTTATAACTGAACGCGAATGTGTTGGATCTTACATGGGGCATCCAATCTTTAAAGTTTCATCTATGAGGATATTGCCTTGTGATCATTCCCTTAAGAGTTCTCCAACAGAGCAGGTGATACTAATATATTTTTGTTGATATTGCTATCTTTAAGTGTGATTGATGCTTACTCTTTGAACTTGAAAATTCTGGCAGAAAAAGATGGAGACGGAGTTTTCCTCTTTTTTAAATGCTGCAGAGAAGACTCCTGGATTGTTTTTCTCTTATGATACCAATCTGACTCTGAGGTAACTTTTTTTTATTCTATCCTTTGTTTCTGCTTTTTATTACTTCTTTTTTCTTATTTCAAGAATTTAACACATTTGTCTGTTAAAGTATATTTTAAAAAGACATAGAAAGTTCTAACGTAGATAAATGTGAATCATTAAACTGCAAGAGCCCTCTAAATTAAATTTTCTGAAGGTGAACACTTAATGTTAAAAGTCTTTGGAAGTATGATGCCTAATGAATGCCAAGAATCAACTCTATACCAGATCCATTGTACAAATGGACCTGATACAGCTTCTTCTCTGTACCTATTTGTCAAAATAGTTCTCTATGCATACTTCATGCTGTCATGCATCAGTTACAATGTTACATCAGGGTTTTTTGTTGCTATAGAAACTTTGAAGGAAGAGGCAAATTTGAAAAGATCTTTCTTGCCTGATAACTGCCCTTTCCCTGTTTTCCTGGGGTCTTCCATTGGCTGAGAAAACACTACAATCTTATTTTTAGGGATCAGCATTCTTTGGTTTTTCTATTTTTTTGAACAACTTTTTGCCAACAACTACTTAGAAGTTAGCTGTTTTTGTCAACAACTACCTACGTTCTATGTTAATTTACACAACTACTTACATGTTTCAATTTTTTTGTCTTACACTACCAGCTAAAGTTTTCCATCTAAAACAAACGTTACTGGGTCTCATTCTTTACACTTCTCTCCATTACTCTTTACAAAATTATAAATATTCCATTGCCATCCATTCTATCCTAACAAATGAACCTCTTCACTAAGATTAATGTTTGCTTTTTATCACATCACAATTTTTAGTAGCAACAATATCATGAAGGAATTCACCCTCCAATTTCTGCCTCCTCAACCACTACTTAATCCTCCATTACTGCACCTTCAACTCCAGTCTCATCCTCTCTCTCCTCCTCAACCACTACTCCATCCTCCATTAATACACAACTCCATTAGAGCAACATTATCATGAAGGATTGACTCCACTTCTCCCTCATTGTCCGTACCTTATCCCTCCCCCCTCACGGTCAGCCATCGCACTCCTCAGTCTTGATAACGCGAACCCCAACATTGTCTACTTCATCGCTACCTTCAAAATTGGTAACCCAGAAGTGGGTCACAGGTTCAATTGAATTATGAATCAATTTGAAGTTACAATCACAACTAATTCCTTACTTCACCATTTTAATTCAATTCCCATATTAATTATCAATCAATTAAACAGAGCCTTAATCCCAAAAATTGGGATCGGCTACATGAACCAAAAAATAATCATTCCATGTGGTCATCCACATAAATTTTCCTCCTCTATCCCCTGCGATTAAAGACCTAATTCTCTAAAAGCTTCATATCCTTTATAACCCCTTCTCACCAAGTCTTTTTCGGTCTCCCCCTACCTCGTATTAATTAATCTCCATATTAATTAAGCCCCGGTGCGATAAGTGGAAGGGTGGGATCATGGAGGTCTCAAACGAGGTAGGGGGAGACCAGAAATGGCTTGGTAGGAAGGGGTTAGAAAGGATATGAAGCTTTTAGATTTACAAGAGAATGAGGTTCTTAACGCAGAGATGGAGGAAAATTTATGTGGATGACCACATGGAATGATTTTTTTGTTCATGTACCCGACCCCAAATTTTGGGATTAAGGCTATGATTGATTTATGCTAAAATGTGAGGTATGTACCAATTAACCCTCTTAAAGTCCAAAATTTTCAAGATTTCACCTTCTCTTTATGATTATGACCTACCAAAATTTTGCCAAGAAATCACCGGAATTGATTTATGCAAAAATTTCTTATAGTTCATTAGATTAGAACTTATATATGTATTAAAATTAAATTGATAAAATCTAGCTTAATTGAGAAATTATTTAAAATTGCAATTAGGAATTAATTGGATTGAAGGGCATAATTGAATAAAGGGGGTGAGAAGGAGGTTAATCTGAATGCAAGGGTGTTCTTGTAATCTTATTGAACAATGTTAGAGGGAAAATTAACTTGTGAGGCCCACTAACGTTCATCTTGGATGGAAATCGTTAGTTGGTAGTGTTAGATAAAAAAATTGAAACATGTAGATAGTTGTGTAACTTTATATAAAATTTAGGTAGTTGTTGACAAAAACAGCTAACTTTTAGGTAGTTGTTGACAAATAAAGCTTTTTTGAAAATTTGAAATAGTATATTTATTCAATCAATCAATCGGAGTTTTAGTCCCATAATTGAGGTTGGCTTCATGAACCAAAATTAATCATTCTATGTGTTTATCCATATAAATTTTCCACCTCCATCCCATGGAATCGAGAACCTTGTTCTCCCATAAATCCAAAAGTTTCATGTTTTTTCTAGCACCTTCCAACCAAGTCATTTTCGGTCTTCCCCTACCTCATATGAGATCTCCCTGATCTCACTCTTCCACTCGTCGCACCGAAGCTCCTTGAGGTCTCCATCTCACATGTACGAACCATCGTAGGCGGTTTTCCCTTAGTTTGCTTGCAATGTATGCAATTCCAAGTTTCATACGAACGATTTCATTTCTGATTCTATCCTTTTGAGTGTTCTTGTACATCCATCTCCATTTGCATCTCCGTAACCCTTACCTTTTAAATGTGCTTCTTATAAGCCCAACATTCTCTACTGTAGAGTCGTAGAGCAACGATGGTCTTATGGGAGTTCTTGAGAATTTCCCCTTCAACTTTAAAGGAATGTTTCGGTCATACAACACTCCTGTGGCTGACCTCCATCGTTTGAATGAATGACCCAAGATAATTAAAACATTGCCTCATATCTAGAACTTTTCCGTCCATCCTCACCATAGCATCACTTTCTCTCCTTTGTTCCCCAATGTGGCATTCCATATACTCTGTCTTACTCTGACTTAGGTCAAACCCTTTTAACTCCGACTTTTGCCTTCATTGCTCTAATTTAGCATTTATCCCATCTTTAGTTTCATCTATCAATACGGTATCACCCGCATACAACATGCACCATGGTACCTCATCTTGAATTGACCTTGTTACTTCAGTTATACCCATTGCAAAAAGAAAAAGACTTAACACCGACCCTTGATGTAGCCCAATTTTTTTAGGGAAGTCTTCTGCCAATCCAACACAAGTCCTCAACTCCTCGTATATGTGGACGCATGCCCAATACTTATTCTTAACCACGTCAATATACCTTCCTTTATTATTGCCCACCGAATTACATCCCTTGGAACCTTGTCATATGTCTTCTCTAGATCAATGAAAACCATATGGAGGTCCTTCTTCTGCGCCCAATAGACTCCATCATTTGTTTCAACAAATGAATAGTGTATCTCACTAGTATAAAACCGAATTGGTTTTCTGAGATACTTGTGCATGCCCTCAACCTCTATCACCCTTTCCGACAACTTCATAGTGTGGCTTATAAGCTTGATCCCTCGATAGTTAGAACAATCTTGAGCATCTCCTTTGTTCTTAAATACATTATATTGTGGATTTGTGGTGCCAAATTTTCTGGTGACAGTTGCTCTGGCACGTCATTCTGATCTCATTTATGGAGGGACTTGTACCTTGTTTCCATCAATATTTTGGTTGACAACTAGAATTGCTGCCCCTTTTGGCAGTGGTTGTCCAGCACAAATGTTCATGTTTAAGGTTGCTGCATATGTACTGCTCTCATTCCATGAAATTTGACTTTTATCAAGTTCGTGGTTTTATGCCAGTTATATTTTGGGCATGAGATTATAGGAAATGGTGTTTCACTTTTCTCCTTGGGTTTGGAAGATTTGCATGTGTTGTTTAGATCAGATCACCTGTTATCCCCTCCATGTTTTCGTTTTATATGAACCTCTAATATTTTTCTATTGTAGTATGCAGAGATTGCATGATTTAGGAGATGAAGCAAAGACGATTCCTCTTTGGAGACAGGTAAGCGTACTCTTTTTCATTGAAAAACCTTTATAATCTTATACTATTTGTACATTGTTGAACTTACTTGACAGACCTATATCAAGTTGAACTCATCATTCGCAAAAATACTATGATACTACTGAACAATATTATTATGTGAAAATTTTGTATCTTTTTTTAAGTAGAATGAAATGTTTGAGGTTGTTGGTCGAAGGTCACTAGCAATGACAATTGCTTTGTAAACCATTTGTTGACTCATCTTTCAAAATGCTGTTATGTTACCTTTTTTTCCCTTGTACCAAAATTAGTTACCAACTATTTCTTCCGTCTTTGCTGAACATGTGTGTTGAGTCATTATTCAAAAATGGTTAATGTATAGTTATTATCGCTGCAGGCGGATCCAAGATATACTTGGAACAATTACATGATGGAAGTGCTTATCGACAATAAGGTCAGTACATTTTTTTTCTATGCTGCTGGTTTGTAAAAGTGATCTGCCACTACAAGTCTTCAACTACTTCTAGTAATTCAGTTTATAGTTATTCGTACCACTGCCTTTCCGTTTTGATAAAATTATAACAAGGAGCATTTGTTTTTTGGCAGCTTGATCCGTACTTACTTCCCATTCTTCAAGGAAGTATCCTTTTTATTTATTTATTCTGTTTTATGGAAGCTTTTACTAAAAAAAATGATATTTTCTCCTTGGTTGATTGGAGTCCTTAACTGTTTTTAAGGTTTCAATCATTTTCAAGCTGCAATAGGGAAAGATATCATTGATGTGACTTTGATTGCTCGCAGATGTACCAGGAGAACTGGTACGCACCACTTTTCATATCTAAATCCTTTTGTCTAACCTGGACCCTATGTGGCCTATGTTCTGATCTGCTTTATGCTTCCTTAAACTCAAACTTTTGTTGAAGGCACCCGAATGTGGAGAAGAGGAGCTGATCCTGATGGTTATGTTGCCAACTTTGTTGAAACTGAACAAATCATGCAGCTGAATGGTTATACAGCATCTTTTGTGCAGGTACTGAGTAACATTAAAGCAGAATTTCAGGTTTTTGCATGCTTGACTTGGCCGCCCCGCCTGCTGATGGAACTCCTTAGTCCATCTATATATGCATATTTGAAGATAAAAAGTGTTGATATGCTCCTGTTAGAATCAAATTTGCACTCTATAATAAGATTGCTTTATTGATATCTGCAGTTATGGAACAACTCCCATCTTTTCCACTAAAACTGTGTCTATAGTGTGCTATTGGTAGGCTCCAAAGAATACAATATCTTAACTTGATAATTAATGTCATTTGCCTTTTTTTCTTCTTGAGATATTGTGCAGTTTTCAGTGATATTGCTTGTTTATCTGCAAATTTTAAGCCCTTGTATGTAGATTGTCTGAATGAGTAATGCTCGTCATATGCTTTCTGCAGGTACGTGGATCAATGCCGTTCATGTGGGAGCAAATTGTTAATCTGAAATATAAACCAAAGTTTGAAATTGTGCAACCAGAAGAAGCAGTGAGTTTTTCCTTTTGTAGTCCCTAATTTTTTTCACTTTTCTTTTGGACCCAGAAGGGGGGTGGGGGGCAGTTTAACTTTTTCAATGGTGCAATTTATATGTTTAACTAACAGCTGGATTATAAAATTTGTATTTATTGCAGCCACGAGTAGCTGAGCGGCATTTCTTGGACTTAAGGAAAAGATATGGTGCTGTACTAGCTGCTGATCTTGTCAATAAGGTTCTGCACCTTCTTTTTATGTGAACCTCTTTTTATTAAAACTATTCTGGCTGCACTGTTAGTTAAATTCAGATTGCTTCCACCAATTCTTTCTTCAATGTCCATCATAATTTTACTGACCATCTTTAGATAGTATGATTAAAGTTGCACGTGATTGGGATACACCTGCGAGGAAGATGGAAGATTGGGAAGATGAAAATTTGAGAATTCCAATAGATGTTGGGAGACGAAAATTAATTGGATGGATAGAGTAAAATAGGATATGAAGAAGATAGGTTTACAAACCTGTGTTACCTCAACACCCTTGTTTACAAGAAAAAAAAAACATTTTGTTTCATATCGTGTCAGACATGACACACCACTCTGACACTCCCTTTATAACTAAATTTGATTATTTTCCAAATGGCTGACTCAGACATTTGAACACCTGTATCCAAGTAGACAATCTGTGTATGAGTAACATAGGATAGGAATTAATGATTGAGAATAATTTTTGTAACTTCCCTCGTGGCAAATATTAGTTCATGCAGGCAACCCCACCTTCGTGGGATTAAAGGCTTTCTTTCTTTTCTTTTGTTTTCATTATAATTAACTTTGCACATGACTCATGCTTAGTTTCTTGGAAGTTTTGGGTTCAGTATTGCTACACTCTGTCAGTCTCTGTCCCATATTAATAGTGCTGAAAATTTTGCTATGACAAATATAACCTTCATTCGATGAATTGGCAATAAGTATAATAATGCCGATATCTAATGCTGTTTTTCTTTTGATGAATTGGCAATAAGTATAATAAGATGTTGCATGTGCATTCGTAGTGATTAGGAACATAGGTTGGGACTTGGGATATTAATATAAGAAGTAATGTGATGCTATATTTGTGGAATGAGTAATCTTGATGGTCAGTGACGTTATTGAATGACATGTTTCATTCCCATTAGTTGATATGTTTTTGTTTATCCTGTTTAGCTTACATTCTTTCCTGTTTAGCTTACATTCTTTGATTTATCCCAGCTATCTAAAGTAATGTTCTCTGCTTAATGAACTGTACCTTATTGTCTTTCATCTGAATACGTCCTCATTGACTGAGAAATGAATTGTAATTTTCGATCACGATAATGTCAATTCTTAAGACTTGAAAACATTTCTGTATCTTTGGCTTTGTTCGCCCTCAAGTGTGCATCTTTGTGCTGTTCCTTTCTGATATCTTACATCTTTCTAAGTTTCTGTGTTTGATTTAACTTGAAGATAAACAGACTCCCTGCCAAATTAGTGTTACTATATAGCAATAACCTATTCTCAGAAAAGAAACGAAGGGTTTTCCTAAGCTCTGCCCATGAGTTTTTGGGACTCAATGAATTTTACAATTCTAAGTTGTACCTTTCAATTCACATAATTTCTAAGTTGTGACCTTTGTCTTTTACTTTTCATTAACCTTCTTCGTTAGTTTTGTTTTAATCAATTCTTCAATTGGATATATATTCAAAACCACTTGGATTTATATGTTAGGAAATTTCAAGAGAGTATAAATTGAACAAAACTAACCAAAATTGTAACATAGTATTAACTACAAAGATCACAGCTTAAAAATATTGGTTAGTCCAAGGGTACAGCTTAGAATTTTAAAATCATGGGGTGCAGTTTAGAAAACACAAAACCTCATGTGTACAAAATTAGAAAAACTGAAAAATAAAAGATTCTTATTAGCAATATCAATTTGTTATTTATTTATTTTTGCAACAAATGAGTGTTGTAAGTAGTTACACTCATATCTTGAATAGGATGCGAGTGAGTGTAGCTTAAAATATTAAATTCTCATGGCAATTCACAAACATAAACAGCCAGCTTGTGCCCTATGCTTGCTTATAAACGTTATGATGTTTGTGTGTGTGCTGCTCTGTAAAACTTGTTTTGTGAGATTTTCAATCTGGTTTTAATTTGTTCCAGCAAGGAGGTGAGGGCCAATTATGTGAGATGTACGGGAATGCAATGCAACAGATTACGAATGAAGACATAAGGTCTATGAAATACTTTGTATTTCTGTCTGTTTAAAGCAACATCTGCCCTTTGTGCTAATTTTTTTCCCCTTTTTTCATAGATATTTGCACTTCGATTTCCATCGTATATGTGGACACATTCATTTTGAGCGACTGTCAATTCTATATGACCAAATCTCAGATTTTTTGAATAAAAACAGGTATGAGTTTTGGCTTGGTTATGTTTTCTCCTCCCCCTCCTTTTTCTTTACATGTTCTTCTAACCATCAGTTAGTCTTGTTGGGGACATTAGAGTTGTTCCTTTTAACATTTGGGCTCTCCGCCGCCCTGACTTAAATTAAATTATTAAGGGTTCTCTACTTGATTGCTTCTGTTGTTTCCACTCTTGCTTCTTTTTAAACACAATATAAATATTATCTTAGTTTGTTGAGATGTGAGAAGAAATTGTTGCTGGTTCTGTTGATGGAGAAACCTAAAATCTTAACCATTATTACACTTTTATTACTAATTTGAGATGTTGCATGGTTTTTATTCATGTGAGCGATCCAAAGAAAAGAGGTGATTTTAGGAGAGTTGGGAACTATAGTGGGCGTTTATTAATGATTAGCCAAAAGATCATCGTCCCAATTATTTTGCAACGTCTAAAGATGGATGGAAAATGTAGCATTTAAAAATGCAGAAAGGCTCGTTTAGTATCACTACAAAATTTATTTTTTGAATTCATGATACAAGTCACTCTAATCATTTTTTTTTTTCTGGCAACTTTTGACAGTTCTGTAAACTACTTTTTCTGGTGCATACTTTGTTTCAAGTTGTCTAAAAAAAACTGAGCTTGACAACAAAAAACACTAATGATTAGCCCCTCAAATGTTATTTTCTATGACAAGAAATTTATCTGCCAACCAGGGGCGTTCTTGACAATTATGAGGCCCGGGGCAAGTTTGAAAAAAGGGGCCCTATTAGCTAATTTAGAAATATTCACTTGAAAAACAATTGCTAAAAATACCCCCAATGGCTAGATTAAGGTGTTAAATAAGAAAATATTTCAAGCATTAATTACACCGATACATGTGTGATTTTAGCATTCATCTCAAAATTATAACTCTTTATAGGAAAATATTAAAGGCTGTTTAGTAGCTTTTAGGGATATGCTTAGCATTGTCCTTATTTAAAGTTTATGAAATGAAAAATCAAACTCTTATAAAGATATAGTAGTATAAAGATTAAAATTAATAATTTTTATTTGTTTCCAACACTCAAAAAATTTCATAATAGACCAACTCTTCATTACAGTGATACACTCAAAACACAAATCCCAATACACTGATACACTTTTAACAAAAATATTTCATATAATAAGAAAAAAAATATTGAAATGTTGTTGCTGGGATTCGAACCCAAAAACAAAAATCTCAAGTTCTTAACTCTCAATTCTCCACATTACCTCTAGACCAACCAAGCAACTATGATTTTAATAGTAACTGATTTCATTATAAGGCCTTTTCAGATTGGGCCCTGGGCAAAGGCCCTGCTCGCCCTGCCTCAGGGCCGGCGCTGCTGCCAACCACCCATTGATGTAGCCATATCACTTTTTTCTCATAGGTATCTCCTGCTAAAAGGAAAGGGTGAAAAAATTGAGGAGCAAAGCGGCGTTGTCAGGACTAATTGCATTGATTGTTTAGATCGCACCAATGTCACGCAGGTGAGTTTATGTGATGTTTTCTGTCTAAATTGTGTTGCAATAAAACTAAATGAGAATTCATCATACTTCATTTATAGTTTTATTTTTACTCCATCATGTTAGGTTCTGCTTAAATAATCTTTTGTCTGGTATCTATAGGTGATATTCTTTGACATGGTTTTGGCTTGTGTTAGTCCTGTTTCTTTATTGTTAAGTTCCTAGATGAGTTAAACATATCTTCTTGATCGATCTTCCTCTCTTATAAATCATGACAACAGAGCATGATAGGACGGAAAATGTTGGAATTTCAACTAAGACGTATAGGTGTTTTTGGTGCTGAAGAGACCATTAGCTCACATCCAAATTTTGATGGCAACTTCAAAATACGTGAGTGCCATTGCAATTCTCTTAATTGTTCTTGTGAAATCTTTTTTTAATACTTGTATTGTTTTTCATTGTTAAATTGAGGTTGTAAAGATTGCTACAAGAATTTAATGTTTGATCAATTGTGCTGTATAACAACCTCTCTTTCTCTCTTTCAGTGTGGGCAAATCATGGGGATGATGTGAGCATTCAGTATTCTGGCACGCCTGCTCTAAAAGGAGATTTTGTTAGGTATGCAGTCCGCTGTTTGTCATGGACAAAAGCCCATTATGTTCCTATAAGTATTCATGGGTATATGTGCATTTCATTTAGCAACATCCCTCGAAAATCTTAGATGATTATATAATGCTGTGGCAAGACTGTTTCTTTTGATTTGCTTATACTTCGACAAGAATTCATTATGACAAGAGAATTACCATCTTTCTTTGATATTTAATATTTTGCCTTGTAGATGTTTATACTGAATTATTTCCTTTGTCTGCTTGTAATTTTGGTTTATCCTACAGTATTTTATGTATGCCATCTTCATAATTAAATAAGGATATGAACAATCCATGTTTTCACCTTCTTCATGGTAAAGTGACCCAACCTTGATGGAACTTTCATGGTACATGGACAATTCCTCCCATTCATCGGGGTGGGCGTATATACGCTCAAAATGAGCTTATAATACGCTCAGCTAACATATATATGCTCAAGTTCACTTAGGTTGATTGTACATACACCCACCCAGTGTATGTACACTCAACTCTAAGCGTATTTACACTCACTTGGGCGTATATATGCTGAGAAGGAAAGTAGGAATGCAAGTCATATTGATGAATTTAGAAATCATGACATTGAAGGATGTTGAATGTAGTGTGCTTCAAAGTTAGTGGTTTATTGTTTCCTCAGTTTGAGGAGTTAATTTGTTAAGAATTAGTCAATTAAGTTAGATTAGTCGTGAGATTAGTAGTGGGTGTAGTGGCTGAAATCATGCATTACGTGCATGGGTTGATTTTGTTCCTATTTTCAAGCTTATGTATGCCTATATAATAGGTTTGTTATTATTTGAATGAGAAAGCACTGCTGTTTTTCTACGTTATATTCTTCTGTTTTTGCTTTCTTAATTCCAACAAAGGAAGCCTCGGAAGAGACTTAAGGTGACATGGATGGGAGAGGGAATAGAAACTTGGAGGGAATAGAAGAGAAAGGACTAGGAACAGACTCTGTAGGAATGGACTCTTTAGGTATAGACTCCCAACTTTTGGATGCTATGATATGTCGTTAAATCATGGGATCTTTGGAGTTCGAAAATATAGATTCAATTTATGATTCCTCTATCAAAAGAAAGTGGATCTTTGTTTGGACCAAGCACAATTAAATTGTAACCTTTGCAGCTGCATGGCGAAGACAAGTTGTTATCTTCTTTAAAAGTGTAAATAAGATGACATTTGACTACTTTACATGAAGCCCCACATTTTTTTTTTCTTGTATTTCATTTTTTTTTTTTGGTTCGTGATTGATGTAAGTTGCCCCTAATCCCCCCCCCCCCCCCCCCGGCGGGGTATGCGTGAGGGTGTTATGCTCTGTCTAACAAAGTAACCAGAAGGGGAATGTTAAAAGTTATTTGATGAATGATTAGTTGCATGCCTAAGCATGTCCTATGATTCAACAGCAAAGCCTTAGTCCCAAAAAAAGTTGGTGTCAGGTAGACATGATCAATATGAGGGTTCACAATAGTCATCACTCAGCATATATCTGCTCCCTCTTTTCTTCCCTTTTTTTACACCAAATTTTCCTCTAGCTCAATTGCCTAATATAGCCATGAGACACCCTCCAAGTTAGCTTTAGTCTTCCTCTACCCTTCACCTTCTCATCCTTTTGTCGATCATCAAACATCCTAAGTGTGTTCTATGATTCAAAAACAAAGAATGAAAAATCCTTGAAGTCCTTGCTGATAGATTTTCATCGTTGTTCCTCATACGTCATAAGGTGCTGCACTTTTGCAAAAAAAAATAATAAAATATGATGATGATTATTAAATGCTTCATTTGTGTAGCTTACCATCCTCCACTCTTCTTTTATCTGCTTCCTTGAGTTAGTTCTTTTTACTTCAATTAATAAAAAGCTCATTTTTTTTCTGAGCCAATCAATCAGCTTATACTGACTGATTAAGCTGTCAAACTTTGTGCGTTATAGGGTGAGTCTGATTTATATGTTTTGAATTTTTCACAGTTGTATTGGGGTCCTAATATGTTGGTGATTTTTGTTTTGATTCCTCAAGTTGATACTAATTGATTTATATTGCTATTTTGTAAAATATACAGATATGGCCAGCGTACAATTCAGGGTATTTTTAATGATGGGTGGAATTCACTTGCGAGATATTATCTAAATAACTTCTGTGACGGAGCACGACAGGTATAAAAATGCCATATTCCCCTTATTATATTTTATTTATTGAGGTGGTTTTATACATTTCCTTGTATTATCTGTTAATGCTGTTTCATATATTCTCAAAGAAGAGTTTTTGTAAAGGAGTTAGTTGCAGCGAAATTTGGAGTTCGATTTGAGAAAAGAAAGTGACAAGTTGCTATAAGTGGAAAGTGTACAACTTTTGAGTATTAGACAAAATAGAAGTTGAAGCCAAAATTTAGTAACGGCAGTATTGTAAGCTAATGCATAATTATATCATTGGTACTGATTTCTTGTACTCAGTGGTATGAGTGTCAATGTGTGCTTGTGTATTTTTTATTTATTTTTATAATAACTATCTTAGAATTACTCGTAATGTTTCTCCTTGCATCTAATACTTAATTTGCTTTCAATCAATCAAATTGAGTGTGTTACATCAGTCCATGAATGTTGTTTAATTCTATTAACCCTCCAGCATTATCACATGCATAATCTACTGTTGCATCTTAAATCACTGCCTTTTCTGGTTGCTATGGTCATGCAAACATTTCCCGAATCAAATCGCTTATCTGCAATATTGCAAACTATTTGTCAATTCTGTTTGCAGGATGCAATTGATATGGTGCATGGACACTTCATTGCTTCCGTCAGCCGAGATCTGAACCCGCAACCTCAAAAAGGGGGGCTTGAGGCAGTAGCTGTGAGTAAATGCAATACCTACCGTCCCATATGTATTTCTTTGTCCCTGTCTGATAAACGTGTAATGATCCTTGACTTTACTTATTGCAGAATCTCCGTGTAGCTCTATGCTTGGTCTTGGCTGGGTTCACTTTTTCAGTCATGTCGTTGAAACAAGGTTTGGTTGATTTTTAATACTGTTATCACGACATTATTAATCCATTTGGAAAATAGACTATAAAAGATTTTCAGGAATTTCGGGTTGGATGCTATCAATGTGCTCAATTGAATATTTAACTTTTGGGAGAGAGGAGTTGGTGGCGGTTCTTTTACATATTGTTTAGTGCAGAAAATTGTATGCTTTACTTGTTTATTGAGGAAAGCTTGCCAATTGTTTGTTGTATTAAGACTTAAAATCCTTACAGAGAAATGGAACACGGAAGAGGGCAAGTGGCCTGTGGTGTTTTGACAACCGCCATTTGTTTGGCTAGTACAATTAGCTGCTAATTTTCATTTGTAATGATAACACACTATATAACTTCCCTTGGTCATTAGAATAGGTGATATGTTAGGTTTCTTGTTTCGGGCCCTTGCGGATAAATCATAATCCACAAATTTGTTTATGTGCTGGAGATTCCTTACTAGATCCAAAAAGTTATGGAAGGAAAGGAGTAAATCAAAGAATAGCTACAGCAAACTAGTGATTGAGTTAGACTGTTTGGGAGTTTAAATTTGGGAATTGAAAACATACAAAAAATAAAGTTAATGAGGACCCGAGATTTATTATTTGGTGCTGGTGTTGAGAGTAAATCAGGTGGACCTGTGGTAACAAGTAACTACATCTGAGACAAGATTACCAACTCAGCTAACCAAAATTTTGTGCTTGTAACTTCAAACAAAAGCGGCTCTATACTTATTTGGTTTATGTGTTGGGGTTTCACACTACCTTCCTGAAACTACTACTACTTTCAAAGGAAAAATGTTAGATTCAATTCTTATGCTTCTTGAGTGATGCTTACTAGCTTTTTTCTGTAAGGATCAATTTGCTTCATCTTTCCTTCTGAAACCGATGGTTTGACTTTGTCCTTTTCTGCTTGAATTATTTGAGTCCTAAATTAAGTTAGATGCTGAACCCAAGCATGAAGCATTAACGTCAGCTTCGACAGAGTGTTTGGGCCTGTTCAGTAAAAAGTGGCTTTTTCAAGTAGCTACACATACTATTAATTGTCGTACTAATTTTTTGCTCATTGATTTTTATTGTTAGGTTTTCAAAGAACTTTTTAAGAAATTAGCATAGTAATATTTTATATAATTATGCCTTGGTATGATTAACCAGGAGTTAGCAAAAGAACAAGATTTGAGCTATCTCCTAATATCCTTTTTCCAAAAGCAACTTCAAAAGCTACTGCTACCTTGAGCTATTTGAAACAGTACATAAAATACAAAGAGTTATCTTAAACCAATTACCAAACACCAATTTTCATGCAAAGTAGATTTCAACTTATCTTGACAATGTCAAAATTCTAAAAGCTGCTTGGGAGGTTGTTGCTATGCACTCATTTAGGACATGCTTTGACTGGGGTTAATATATTAGGTAATAGATGATTGACATACTAAAGGCCTTGTTCTCCTTATCACCTTACCTGGCAATAGCAAAGTAGTTGCTTTATTTTTTTTTGGCAATAGCAAAGTAGTTGCTATTTTTATTGAACTTGTTTGGTTGACTTAACAATTTGTAGCGATTGAAACTGAAACTGATTGTCACTTATTTATCCTTGACTTTTTTTTTCAATATTTATGTTGGCTGAATTGAACTAGTTTTACCAATTAAAAAAATATTAAAAAATAATAATAATTTGCAAACATTTTTTTTTTGTAACTTTTTTGTTGGATTGGGCTTGATTCCTAACAATTTTCATTGTGTGGGTGCTGCCTGCACTATCCTTTTTGCTGAATGCTCTCAAGAATTTTCTTTTTTATTTATTTTTTATTTTTATAGTTCTTGTTACTGATTGTTTAAAGGGTTTCTGGATTAAATTGTTTCGCGCGCCAATACTGTTGCATAAAAAATTGCTATCTAACATTTAACTGTTCTTAATATTCTTTTTTTTTTTTGCCATGTTTGTAGCAGTTCGAAACGATTGGCGTCACTTATTATTTTCACTTCTGTGGGGAGGCTTAACTGTTGCTATAGTTATATTTGTAAGAGCCAATGGGCAGGTGTTTTGCAATCGGCCTCGTCTGCATAAGCCTCGATGCTGATGAGAATTCTAAAGTTTTCTAAATGGAGACACACTTGGAATTTACTGGCTGCTTTTCTCGCCCTTTATTATGTGATTGAATTTTGTTAGACATTTGAGTTTCTCATTCTTATTTTTTGGTATCATGTTCAATTGAGTTAATCTGATAGGCAGGTCTCTTGCCAAGTTGCCATAGATGGCTGATCGTAGTTTGGAGGTGGTCGGACAACTATTCTTCTGTATAATATACTAGCTAACTTGTTAAGGGGAGAGTTTTTTGAGGTTCATCTTTCCCACGAAATTCTACACCTTAACTTTTTTTTTTTTTTTTTTAATTTTAACTGGAACATGTATCTTTTATGTGGCTGCATAGTGTATCTGAATTTTGAACCCCTGATGTACATAATAATTTTTTTTTCTACTTCATTACCTGTAGTAACTGCGCATACAATGCTTTTTTTAAATTTAGTGTTGAATTTCAGATTTTGGAAAGAGTTGTCATTTTTGGTTAAGTCATTTCATGCGGAAACTTAAATCAAATTGATGTCATGTATGCTTGTAAGAATTTTTGGATCTAGTAGTTGTAGCCTTGTAGGACCTTTCGAGTTTTGGGTGATGCAACATGTTTTTTTATGAATGATTTCCACTAAAGCTGATCCAACAGTGGTACAAAGTTGTGTTTTTGCTGGCTGTGAATTTAACAGGTATTCTTGTCAAGCTAGTTATCCAGAAGAATGGTAAGTTGGCATTTGGCAGTGTTTCATACAATATGCAAAAACTGGTACTTGTGTTTGAATGTTTGGTATGTAAAACACAAACTAGGTTGCATATGAAAGGATACCGGCGCAAAAACATGTACTTTAGTATGTAACGGACTTAATCGCTCCAATATTAGGTTGCATAGAGGTTGTGAGTATGCTAAAGGTGATACTAATGAGGCCTATAAGTTTCCATACACTAAATGTAAAAGATACAATTCAAAAGGATAGGTTAAATCCAACTAAAATGTGTATATGTTTTATCAAAACATAATCTCGGTTGAATGAGTAAATGTAATCAATCAATTGTGTCAACAAGTATACACACGCCCAATATTTGCTAATTGCTATGTTGGAAAGGGCAACAGACGGGGCAAAAGGGGAGTTTTTCTAGTTCAAAATCATATAACTCTGGAAATATCATAATCTTCGACAAAAATATCACTACATTCATCATCGATTACTCACAATAAATGAATTTTTTTTTTTTTTGTCTCACAAGAAATACTCCTTTGTTGTAAGTAATCGATTAAGGAATAGACAATGTTGTTGGGTTTTAGTTAGTTCAAAGTGAAGAAGATGATTTAAATGCCATACAAATTGCAATTGCTTCAACACACAGCGATATGGATTTTACCTAAGGAAAGAACGTATAAAAGACAAAATCAAGTGATTGATGTGAGTATACAAACCATTATAAAGAGTTGAATGAATAATATAATTAGTGAATTATTATGTACTTACTAATGTAAAATTGTGCAAAGTAACAACACATGGTGTGATAGTGAGTGCATGTGCTGGGTTTAGTGTTTCCTTTCCTAAATGGTGTTAGATCAAATGCACGGAGTATCTGTCTTTTCTGATCTTTTGATCCCTCATTTGTAAGTTATAATAAAAGCTACTCATATATATTGATGGGAGTAGCATCTATCAACTAAACCTAGTTTCTTACAAACTCCTTTACACTACAAAATGCTTAAGTTTCTGCGGCAAAAGCTGAATTTGTAGTACAATATGAAAAGCATGTATATATAGGGGGCACATTTTCAATAGTTTGGGAAGGGGTATAGGGGGACAATATAAGGTTATCGGAGATTCACTAAATCTATAATATCAGGACTCAATTCAATTGTAACACTAATCATGCCTGTATGTTATTATAACAAATTTTCTTAAGTACTTTCTTCCTAGATAATGGGGGCAATTAATGTTACTTTTCTCTATTTGTGTTAGTTCGTCATGCACAAATTATATTAATAATGTATATTTGTAACAATATATTAATTACATTTTATTAAAGTACATGTCGAGAAAAATCCAACAAGATCTCATCCAACGACGACTTTCATGTATGCGAAGATTAGTGTTGCAATTATTTTGGAGAGGAAAAAGCGTACATAGTATACTATTTTAATTTATTTGATTCACGAACAATCGAACTTTATCATTGAGTAATCAAAAATTCAAAAACACTATAGATGCATTAAAAATAATTATATATATACACACACAATTGGTGATGTTACCACACCTTAAAATAAAAGCCATAGACTATAGGGCTAGGAGACCTTAGGTATGGAAAAGCTAAATTAGGCTTATCTAATGATATTCTTTTGTACCAGAAAATTAAAGATAATTCCACAAACCCTAATTTAGTCACTGAATTAATAAATTGCATGCTAATGCCAGCCACTAAATACTTATCACATCCTTGCTTAGTGCCATAATACATATAGTATATATTGATGTATTACAGTATTAGAGTATTAGTTGAACCCTTGCTTTGAAGGTGCTTAATTTTGTATTGCATGGTGTAATCAACTAATTGCAAGAAGCCTATAAATATGATTTTTAATTATCGTAATGCATGACGCAATATGATTGGCTTCTGTTCATGCAGATGTTCACGTCGTCAGCCTAATTTAGTAATTTTAATTTTATTTTATTTTATTATTTAGATGACCTTTTTTAATTAATTATATATAATTATTATGCATTACAGCCCACTGACATAATGTATGTTTTTTTGCATTTTATTTTAATTTGAACATGCATTTGATGAGAAAAGCACCATATAGTTTTACGTGAACATTCAAAATAATAGCATGTAGTAGACACAAACTGACACTACTACCACTCGCACTGGTATTAATGGGAGTACTGTGGGACTATAGCTCTATTCTCTTCACGGGATTATAATTCCGATCCATTTCATTTCCGGATCGTCCATTCCAATCCATTCTAATCCCGGCAATCCATTCTAATCCCGGCAATCCTTTCTAATCCCGACAATATATTCTTGAAAATTTAAATCTTAATTAAAATTAAATTCTTAATTAAACTCTTGAAAATTTAAATCTTGATGACACAATAATGTTCATAACAAATTTGTTTTTTTTTACTACATTTTTGTTACATAATAATTTACTGTAGATACAATATCCTTACAAGTAGATAAAGAAGTGCTTCAATTATCCTCGTATAGTTCACGACGGACTGTTGAGCAAGTGTCGCACGGGGTTGACTGGCTTTGAGGGAGTCAAAGTGTCAGCACAAACCAACCCACAGAGACAGAGAGAGATAGAGAGAGTAATATAAGGATTGCATTCAGTTTCTCTCAAAGAAATAAAACTCATACTCATAAACTTGTGCTTTTCTTATTCTTTTATTCAAGCTTTCGTTGCATTATTTAGCTATATACTAAGGAAGGGTTAGCCTTGACTAGCATCCAGGGGTGGAAGTTAGTGGGCAGCGTGGCAAAGACTAAGGGGAATTAGTCAGCACGTGACATCATCATCTTGGAACCTCATATTTCCAGCACACACATCTTGCCATATTTCATCTCCAATATTTGCACGAATGTCTCGCATTAATATTGTTCGTGTCGGATTAGTGAAATCTAAATCAGCTACACGTTCAATATTTTGGGGACCATGAGAAATTGAAATCCCTAACTTGTCTAATCGAATGAAATTATGTAAAGTGCATGTTGCCACAATTATAGCCAATTGACACGTTTCTTCCATTTGTGGCATCATTCTTAAAATTTTCCACCTTTTTTTCAATACTCCAAAAATTCTTTCAACTGCATTGCGTAATGACGAATGTCGGTAATTAAAATTCTCTAATTTTCCATCTGGAGGGCCACCATTTTGAAATTCTGGAGTGTGAAGTCTCATGCCTCTTTCAAGATATGGACTCAAGTATCCCGTAGTATTTGGGTATCCAGAGTCCACAAGATAGTACTTGCCTGTTCATGCAATGAACAATGTCATTTCATTATCTTTTCACAACTATTTGACGACAAATTTAAGTGTAAGGTATGTAAAATATACCTGGAGGTGGGTGTGGGAATCCCATTTCAGCATTCTCTAAACAATGCCTCAAAATTGCTGTGTCATGAACACTTCCTTCAAATCCAACACATATATAGGTGAAAAGCAAATCAAATGAGCAGGCAGCTAACACGTTCCATGTTTTCGCTCCTTTAAGACCTATAAATGGTTGAGCAGATTTTGGTCCCACTACTGCAGATACATGGGTGCCATCTAAAGCACCAACACAATCTCTGAAATACGACCAATACTTATCGTTGTTTAGAATTTTGGATGGAATTTCATCCAAGCTTTGAAATGGTCGAATGATGTCTTTTGACAACTCCACTAAAGCTAGCAAAACTCTTCTGTTGTATTTGCTAATAGTTGCTAATGAATGCTGAAATCTTTCGGCTACATCCCGATAAGCGTCTGCTTTTGCTAGCATATACAAACACATACCAACCTGCTCAGCAACTGACACAAACCGTACACTTTTTTTAATTGAACTGAATTAAAATCAATTGATTGGAGCTAAACTGACCTGAATTAATTAGAACCGAATCGAATCAAACTGAAATTAAGCTGAAATCAACAGGCAATTTTTTTATTTGGAAATAATAATAATAATAATAATAATAATAATAATAATAATAATAATTTCAATGTTAAAAAATAATTACCATTGTTACAAAATATTAATAACTAATGATAATAATAATCCCGGCAATCCATTCTAATCTCATCCATTCCATTCCATTCCAATCCAATCCATTCAATTCCATTTCATTTCAGCCAAATCCCGTGAAGAGAACATAGCCTATGTCAACCTAGGAACTTAAATTTAGTTCATTAGTTCCTCCATCACTTGTATAGTGTGTGTCTTTGCGCATATGGTATATTTATATGCATAGGCATCCTACGGTCCTACCCTTTTTCATCCCTTTTATCGTTCCTATTTCGACTATACATATTGTCGATGTCCTTTTTCTTTATATATATCTAATGTCGCATATTATGCATTTTAAGATTAAAGTCTTAATTATGAAGCTGAATGCATAATAAGAAATTAATATAATTAGGATCGCACTTGAATACATTTTTTCTTTTCTAATGATAAAATTTTATAAGATTATGTACGAATAGGAATAGCAAACAAATAGAAACAAATGATGTATAATGTATGTAAGAAGACAAGGTGTTGGCCAGTAAGACCGTAGACTGAAAATAGAACTATAGTTTTAGACAAGCACTTGTAAGAGTAGGATGACATAGATAGATGGAGAAATTAAATAACCCATCAAATATGTATAAAGTAATTGATCATCTCAAATTAAAGTTCGCCTTATTTAATATTTTAGAGGCATTCCCCATATCTCACTGTGAGATGCTAGTTAAACATCTCACAGTGATCCTTTTTGTAATTTCATATTGTATTAAAATGGTATCAATACATATATTTATTCAAATACCTATACAAATACAAATTATATACATACTTCCACCAACCATCACAACACTATCACTACCAACCACTACAACACTACCACTACAACCACCCACCAGCACTCCCGCACATAGCCACCAAACCACCACTAGCCAGCCACACCCGTACCCACGACTTTGGACCACAACCCACCACAAACCCACCAAAACCCCAAATCGACCCCAAACCCATGACCACCGACAACCCAGCGGCTAACGGTGATGAACAAGTGCTCATTGGTGGAACCCTCCTAACTTCTCATCTGCATCGCTAACTGAAATCCCCAATAAGCAAAAAGGGCCATGACTATCTTCATGAGGAATGAGAAGCAGAATTGCTCTGGAGTTAAGCGATGAGTTGGGTAAGCTTCTTAAGGGTATGGCTTCCCCAGGGCGACTAAGGACAAACCCAACCAAACGATCGGTAAAACGACGAGTTGGGTAAGCTTCTTAAGGGTATGGCTTCCCCGGGGCGACTAAGGACAAACCCAACCAAACGATTGCTAAAACGACTGAAACGATGAGTTGGGTAAGCTTCTTAAGGGTATGGCTTCCCCGGGGCGACTAAGGACAAACCCAACCAAACGATCGGTAAAACGACGAGTTGGGTAAGCTTCTTAAGGGTATGGCTTCCCCGGGGCGACTAAGGACAAACCCAACCAAACGATTGCTAAAACGACTGAAACGATGAGTTGGGTAAGCTTCTTAAGGGTATGGCTTCCCCGGGGCGACTAAGGACAAACCCAACCAAACGATCGGTAAAACGACGAGTTGGGTAAGCTTCTTAAGGGTATGGCTTCCCCGGGGCGACTAAGGACAAACCCAACCAAACGATTGCTAAAACGACTGAAACGATGAGTTGGGTAAGCTTCTTAAGGGTATGGCTTCCCCGGGGCGACTAAGGACAAACCCAACCAAACGATCGGTAAAACGACTGAAACGATGAGTTGGGTAAGCTTCTTAAGGGTATGGCTTCCCCGGGGCGACTAAGGACAAACCCAACCAAACGATCGGTAAAACGACTGAAACGACGGCAGGCAATGGGGGGGGGGGGGGGCAGCCGTGAAGGTGGGTGGTGGACCAGTGGTGGTTGGCAAGATGGGGGTGGTGGGTTTTTGTATTTCTACATGTATGTCTTTTGTAGGTGTATATGTATAATTGTGTATATATACATGTATATACGTATATTAACCTCAAAGTTGGGTGTATTTACAATTTTGACATGTGAGATGCTTAATAAGCATCTCACTGTGAGTTGTTAGTAATTCCCCTTTAACATATACTATCTCGAAACCTTATAATAATCTTATTAATAATACTTTAATTTGGTCCCGATCCCTCCTATTCATTATGTACACTCACAAATTTCATTCAAACTTTAATTTGCGTTTGTATTGGCCATCGATCAAAAAATAAATTCACAAGTGGAAGTTGCAAGTTGTAATTAGCTAATATCCTCATAAAGTTAGGATTACACTTACATTTGAACTTTTTAAAATGTATAAATAGCCAATGAAAGAGACTATATGATGTCAAACCTACTCATCAATGTATCAACTCTCTCAATTATAATATATATATATTTTAAAGAAAATCAATTGATTATAAGTACTCTAATTATTTTGATTGGAGAAGAGGGAGCTCCAATGATGTCTACCAATTGATTGATTTCTCTAGTAGTCATAAGAAAGCACTTATATGCTCTCTTTTTTCATTTCCTTTTTCGCGTATTCTTTTCAGTGCTTCAAACGGAAATATTCTACCAATAGTTGAGGAGCACTTTTATTGCACACCTCAAAATTCAAATACGTAGTAAATAAATGAAGGAATTAAAATTAATTATAAATAATAAATGAAGGAACTGCAATTGCAATTGTTGTAAATAGCTTTTAGGTACAACTCATTCTCATTAGCTAAAAACTGGGGGCCCATTCTCCACTTAAATTGAAATTTTGTTTGAATTTTAAATGAAATTTCAAAATCAGTTTTTTGAATTTTAAATAGGGTTTATGTTTCCAATGTAACTATTTAATTAGATTTTTTATTGTTTTAAATTTTTGATATGTTTTATTTTTATGAAATTAATTTAATTGTGACTATATTAAAAAATACAGAAGGAGCAGTGGTCACCGGAAACCGCCTAAAGACACCATTAATAGACACCGACGACTGAACGGACATCGAAACTCATCCGCCGTTCCAAACCACCACGCAGGCGCAGTAGAAAACGTCATTGTTGACATCGTTTTTGTGCAGACCAATACAAGATCCAAAAACCCAAAGGCCAAAAACCCAATTGAAAAGAACAAAACTCCAAAAAAACCCATAAAAACCTATCAATTCGAACCCAAATCAAACAATTCGATCGAAAAGATCCGGCATCAAGTAAGTAGATCCAACGGTGGTGGTGTATCGAATAGTAAATAGTTCTGGTAAAAATAAACCTAAAATCTGAAAAAATGATAGATGTGACGGTGGTGGATAACGAAGTAGTATTTGTGGTGTAAGTGGTAAGTGTTGTGGTGGTTTTATGGTGTTGCTGAAGGTGGATTAGGTTGTAGTGTAGGTGTTGAGGATGGTGGTGTAGCTGGGCTAGATGTGGATGAACAAATATTTTTGTAATAATTTATTTTTATTGATTTCGTTATTATTGTTACTACAAGTGAATTATATGTTGGGTATGGTAATTAAATAGTAACCAAAATTGATAGTTTGATAATAATCAACAATTTCGTGGTTGTTACGATGACAATGTGTGGTATATGTATTAAAAAACCAAGATAATGACATGGTGAATATCTCGCCCTCATGGTTACAAATGCTTGCAATAAAGCTTATACATTCCCATTGCCCTGTGTTCGAACCTGGTGGTCGCACACAGTTTGGTTTTTTATTAATTAATTGTTTCATTAAAATTGTTTTCTTCTAGTAAGTGGGAATTTTTGTAAAATGTTAAAATTACTTTATTGTTTTATAAAAATGCATAGGAGAATATTAAACATCAAGACAATAACTTGAAGTATAATCTTAATTCCGATACAATGATTCCGATACAGTGAATTATATACTTTTTTTTACATAACAAGGGGGAGATATGGTTGTTGTAGATTTTTGGCCCATTATTATAATTCGAATGGTTCAAGCATCTACATGAGTAGATTCAAGGCCCCATATATTTCATACAAACTTTATTGTGGGAGCTTAGTATATATATTGTAACAAAGAGTAACATTGACATTATCATGGGTTAGTTATATTATTAAATAGTAACATTACATATTTGTTTAGTAATGGAAAGCAATTAATTAGTTTAAACACATACCTCGCAAAACAATATATATACATATAAAATCAAATATATGACACAGTTGATATTCTCGTCCCAATGGTTACGCACACTGCATCTACATTTTCTCGTTGACCATCGACCCTTGTTCGAAACCCACTGCATGCATGCAGCTGGTTTTTTTTTTTTTTTTTTTGGTATTTGACATATATTCTGTGGTAAGGGAAAGATGAGGAATTTGTTATTTTTGGTATTTGTTAATTGTAAATTGTAGTCCTTTGTTTTTAATAGTAACAATAATTATGAAAATGATGAGGTTAATTAATTTGATTGTAATTTAAGGTAAGTTTTGTTTTTTTTATTGTTACCTCTGCGTAATTGGAACTAATCATGTATTAATTGTAAGCTCCCAACATGTACGTAAATTTAGTAGTTTTTAAAAGTAGTAGTTTTTGAATGTAATAGTATAATGAAATATTTTTTTAGGGTTTAATTGTATGGTAAGGGTTAGTTATAAGTTGTTATTTTAAAAGTAACAACATCGATTAAAAATAGTATTTGTTGTATTTAATTTTCCGTTTATTACATAAACTTTTCTATTTTACCCTCGAACAATTGTTTTAATATATGTTGCATTCTAAGATATTCCTCCTTAGGATTAAGTTTTTCAAGAGTTTTGTTGCGTCGGTTGCATGTTACTAGTAACTAGTCAGAGGAACAAGTTTAAGTTGAATTGAGGTAGAGACAACATCTATTAAATTGAAGTGTTGTTACGGTTGCATGATAATAACACCAAATATTAGCTATTTTCGTATTTTAACTTTATAAGAAACCTTAACTGTGCGTTGATAATTGAATTCGTTACTGGTATATATTTTTAAAGAATATAGATGAATGCAAATTGTTGTGGCTTGTTGGTTATTGCACCATTTTAAATTGTTTAAAGTGAAAAATTTCACGGACATTCCAAAGTCCTTTTACAAATTTAATCCCTTTGGTGGTAATTGTTCATGTTACAAAAGTCCTTTTATATTGTCCATATGTTTATCGTCGTTTACTGTTATACGTAAACAATGATATATGTTGTTTATGCAGATGAAGTATGCTAGTAAGATACTGTCGCTGATATTAGAGAATGAATTGATAGATTTTAAATCGTTTAAAGTGAAAAATTTCACCGACATTCCGAAGGAAAGGAAAGCTTATGACTCGGGGATGCTATGCCTCCTATTTTTATACAACATAATGTGTGATGTTTATTCTTGGATGCATGTAAGTTATTCAGCAAAAAATACATGTGTAAATGCACTGATTTGTGTATATTAGTTGACATATGTTGGCTTGTTTTGGAATGCAGTCTTACAAGTATTATGAGGAGTTGTATAGGATGTCGATGTGCTCGTACCTTTTCACAGATAAATTGATCATGCTGCGTGATTCTGTATGGGATTTGCTCAAGTGTGCATGATTGGTGTGGTCAAGGGATCTTATATTTTTAAAAAAAATGAAACGTTGTATGGTTTATGACATAATATTAAGGTTACTACTCACCAATTTCAATTTATTGTGTTTTAATTAGTTAACAGACAAGTCATTTTGTATTCAATAATATTTATCATTGGATGAACCTTTATTATTATTGTTGTTGTTGTTGTTGTTGTTGTTGTTGTTGTTGTTGTTGTTGTTGTTAATATTATTATTGTTGTTGTTGTTGTTGTTGTTATTATTATTATTATTATTATTATTATTATTATTATTATTATTATTATTATTATTATTATTATTATTATTATTATTATTCATTCTTGCGATTTTGGAAATCATGAACACTTACATTTTGGGTTCTTACCACAAAAGTACAACAACTATTGATTTTACTATATAAGTAGTTACCATGTTAATTTTAATAGTAACTATTATCAGTTAATCAGTAAAATGACTTATTAAAACAGGAATAAACTAATATGACGAGTGCATTCATTTTTGGTTTAGACAATTTAATTAATAGCAACAAATGCCATTTTTTTATTAAGATAATCATTAATAAACAAAATTTTTTGTAACTGGGATTAGTTAATTATATGTAGTGGGGGTTGCTTTTGAGAGGACAAAATATGCGGAATAATAGGGTACGTCTTATCGGCTACAGTAATCACGACTTACACTCGAAATTGACTTATGATATTAACGAGTCGAGGCCAGCGACTGACAAATCTTGTATGCACACCTACTTTGTACACAATTGGGTTGTAAGCAATTAATCTCTACTATACTCGCATCATAAGCACAGTGGAAAGATTCAACAATAACATTTAGCCAAAATTGTCAAAAATTACCTATTAAATGTTAGTTTTGGTGAACAACTATCAATTAAAACTTTTTTGTTACTAAATACCTATTATATTTATTTCGGTTTGGTAGCACTACCTAGCATCAGAATTGTGTTGATTTTTCGGCTGTTGGGCCCACTTTTGACCATTTCCCCCGAAACAACTAGTGTAATTACCCTTCTCTATTAAACACCCGTCTACCCTAGCATACCCATTTCTCTTCTCCATGGCTTCATTACCACTTTTTATTTTCGCATCACCATTCTCAACAAACCAACAATGGCAGACAACTTTCTCCATTATCAACAAAACCCCAACTTGCCACTTCCACCTAAGAAGCACCCAAAAAAAGGCATGCCACCACCTTCGCCCACCACGACCAAATCACCAAAGTAATTCCAACTACATCTCTACACCTTCAATCAGAAACCCTTGGCCATAATCTAAAAACCCAAAAAAAAAAAAAAAATAAATAAAAATCCATAACCCAGAAACTCAAATAGAAAAACCCGCTACAATTCAACCTTAATTCAAATCCCAAATTTTTTGAAAACCCAATTGTAAACCACGTTAAGATTGATTGAAACAAATATGTAGAATTGAGTTATTCTTGTAAATAGTTGCTACAAATAGAAAATTATTGCTTATGGTTTCACAATGATTTTTGTTGTTTGATAATAGTAGAAGACACTAATGATGTTGAAACCTAAGTCGAGCCATAGTCTGTGACAATTCACTACCATCCAAAAAGCTAAGTTATTCTTGAAGCCCAAGTGCCATAATCTCTACAATCCAATAATTATGATCTATGAATGATAAACAAAAGTGCAAATTAATTAACAATTTGTTTTACAATAATGAACAAACAACAAATAAAATTGCAAATTAGCCAATTTGTTTTAACTGAAAGAGGATTTAATTAATGATTGAAAGCAAGATTTCAATCAAAGAGGGTTATTTTTAATAGAGAAGGACAAAAGGGTAAATACATTAGCTAATTACATTAGCTAACATTTATATGTTTTGTTAATTTTAATTCTCATTATAATAAAACTAGGGAAGTATGGTATTCAAAAAACTATACACATACTTATACAAATGTTGCATTAAATTATTGGAATTGAGGGTAAAAACAATTAAATATTTTATTAGTAACTAAAAAAATACATATGATAATTCCATTTATTCATTATTTGGGTAAATAAATAGAAATCATAGAACGCTAGTATATGTATAACAAATAGTAAAATTGACATTATCCTGGATTGGTTTTAATACATAGTATTAACATAATATATTTTATTAGTAATAGAAACAAATACATAGTGGAAACACATATGAATGTAAAAATTAAATTACACATACTTATACAAATGTATAACAAAGAGTAACATTGACATTATCATGAGTTGGTTATATTATTATATAATAATATTATATAATTGTTTAGTAATGGAAAGCAATTAATTAGTTTAAACACATACCGCACAAAACAGTATATATACATATAAAATCAAATGTATGACACGGTTGATATTCCCATCCCAATGGCTATGCATACTGCATCTACATTCCCTCATTGCCCATCGACCCTTTTTCTAAACTCACTGCACGCATGCAGCTAGGTTTTTTTATGGTATTTTACATTTATTTTGTGGTAAGGGAAAGTTTTTATTTAAAACCCGTATTATTAATATTATTAATAAATGTCTGCTGGTTCATTAAGAATTTATTATTTTTACTAATCTACTTTCATGTTCATTATAAATAAAGATTTGTTATGATTATAAATGTTGTTATTATATTATTGGGTATTTTTTTAATATATACATTGTTACCATTCTATAATAATAATAACGATCAGGTTCAGCATAACAATAACAACAACAACAACAATAACAATAACAATAACAATAACAATAACAATAACAATAACAATAACAATAACAATAACAATAACAATAATAATAACAATAATAATAATAATAATAATAATAACAATAACAACAACAATAACAATAACAATAACAATAACAATAACAATAACAATAACAATAACAATAACAATAACAATAACAATAACAATAACAATAACAATAACAATAACAATAACAATAACAATAACAATAACAATAACAATAACAATAACAATAACAATAACAATAACAATAACAATAACAATAACAATAACAATAACAATAACAATAACAATAACAATAACAATAACAATAACAATAACAATAACAATAACAATAACAATAACAATAACAATAACAATAACAATAACAATAACAATAACAATAACAATAACAATAACAATAACAATAACAATAACAATAACAATAACAATAACAATAACAATAACAATAACAATAACAATAACAATAACAATAACAATAACAATAACAATAACAATAACAATAACAATAATAATAATAATAATAATAATAATAATAATAATAATAATAACAATAATAATAATAATAACAACAATAGAAATAATAATACTGTAGTAAGCCCCTATAATGAACCTCCACTATACTCGCATCATAATATTTGCTAATCAATAAAAATAATATAAATTAACAATTTCATTTCTGATCATCATAAAATGAAGGAAATATGACTGTGCAAAATTAAATTACACATACTTATACAAATGTATAACAAAGAGTAACATTGACATTATCATTGGTTGGTTATATTATTAAATAGTAAAATTACATATTTGTCTAGTAATGGAGAGCATATAATTACTTTAAACACACACTAAATGGATAATATGGAACTCTATATTTCAAAAAAAAATTAATTTACAAAAATAAAACCCACACTAAATTCACCAGAATAAATTATCTGTACTAGTTGGAAAATTCAACGAAATAAATAACCAATTGGAAAATTCATCGGAACGAATGAATTGTGCCTTCTCCGATTGAATCCTCATTTTCTAGTTCGTAAGTTTGGCTAAAATATTTTTTATGATGCAATTTAAACTTAAATATTAAATAAAAGTATTTTTAGGAAAAGTAATTAATGTTGTTTTTTCCTTTTTTTTTAAAGACAAATGTAATTAATGTTGTTGAGTAGGGAATAATTTCCCCCCAATTTCTCCCTCCTAGGTGCACTATGGCGCCAAACCAATGAAAACTTTCCCCCCAAAATTTCCCACTCATTATTTTCTGTAGGTGAGTTGTCATCATATGATAGGTCATAGGTGTTGTATATTTGTCCCACATACAACTGTTGTAATTGTATCATTTCTCCCCGTTTCCAACCTCTATCAATTTTGTGCAAAACAATATCCGATCAATCGAAAGCAAAGGAGGATCTTCATTAAATCATTAGTTGCTAGCTTTTGTAGTACCGATACGGTTCAATTTAATATTTTATTTGCAACAATTTTCTTTTATAGAAGATTCAAATTATATACTACAGTACAACACTATAAAATTTTGTGTTACTAATTCAACAACTAAGTTTATGGTTAATGTTAATTTGTTATTCGAATACTGGTCTTTGTAGGAGTAAACAATTAATGAGAATCTGCTTCTATAATCTCTCTCTCTCTCTATATATATATATAGTATATACTATACTAAATTTGGACCTTCTAAAAAGTTACCTCGTAGTAAATATTTGATCCGCCAAAAAATCACCCTCATTATGTCCTTTAAACAACATTAAAATTATACATACATATGGATATGAGTTTTTTTTTTTTTTAATGTTTGGAAAGCTACAAAAATGAAAATAATATCGATTTCAAGATCTCCTAGAATTGGAAAAAAAATTCTCAACAACTGAAATTGTTTTGTTTTTAAAGATAAATTAATAATATATTACGGTGGGATGTGTTACCCAATGAATCATAAAGCTGTGAATTTGTGATCATGTCTTAACACATTGTCAAAGCTCTTACAAATGACAACAAATTCCTTAATTATAACTCAAAAATCACGACTAATTTTCAAAAGTAGTAGTGACTAGTGATGAACTTAGCTTATCAAGTACGTCATAAGAAATATAGGCAATTGGGTGTTTCCTTTTCTACACTTTTCACTATCAAAAAAAACATGTTACCTAGTACTGTATCAACCTAGTTTTGTTCCCAGGTTCACACAATCCTTCCTATTTTCGGATAAAATATTTTGTGTAAATCAGCAAAAATAGCATATAACAATTTAAAATTATGCAAGAATTATTGATAATTACCCCATGATAATTATAATAACTTTATTATTGATAGATATTTTATTTTAAATTGGATTGTGTTATACTGATCTTAAAAAAAAAAAAATTTACTATATTCATAGTACAATGGTATTCTAGATTTTGAGAAATTAAAATTAAATTAAACTCATTCATGTTCACAATTATGCCACATTAATTACCGTACCACATCAATCATCTTACATAATTGACTAATTGCATTAGTTGAATACAAAGGCTAAATTAATAATAATCCTATATTAGAATTATATAAAATTAAGTACTTGTACCATTTGAGAGTGAAGGGTAGCTCAAGCGGTTAGAGCTTCTTTGCCGATTTTAGGAGATCTTGAGATCAATTTTCACCTCACCCTTGTGGCTCACTAGCATAAAAAAAAAAAAAAAGAACTTGCACCATTTTCTAAATAAATTTATGTAATTTATGTGATCTAATCTCTACTCAAACCTTAATTTGTGATATTGTAAACCTTTGTGTTGTTATTATTATTATTATTATTATTATTATTATTTTTATTATTATTTTGTTCTTCCGAAATGTGATTAATTAGTTAATTAAATTAAAACCAACCCACAGATGCAATTATGCAAAATGTTAGCTATGGTCTTATGCTAGTACTTAATTAAAGGATGAAATAATAATTAATGGGAAAAATAAAAGTAGAAATAAAAATCAATAAAGATATATTTAAAGATGGAAATGTACAAAGATCCAACATCTCAAAAAATAGAATAAACTTCTAGATTTTGAGTAGTATGATGAACTGAACCTGGTAACCAAGATCTCTTTAAAAAAAAAAAAAAAATTAAAAAACTAAAGATAATTAAATTAAATTAAATTTTTAAAAAGAAAAAAAAAATAATAAAGACCTCACCAGTGAGATAATAAGTTAATTACTGTTCCTAATTATGGGCCTGCAGGAGCAAGCCCAAGGTGCAAGTCCAGCCCAACACCGTCGTCAAATCCACTAGGCCCATTACTCCTACTAAACCTACTCAAAGAAGGCCCATGATGATGACCTTCTACTTTCGGTTGCTTACCTAAAAACGACGTCGTAATATTAGAATCATGATGATCTACACCGTGTGGTGCACGAGACAAACCACCACCGTTGGATGGGAAGACACACCCGTGGGAGACGTGGATGGGTGGCATAGCTGCACGTGGCATGTACACCCATGATGATGAAGAAGATGATGCCATGGAGGAGGATTGTGGGACCCCCTGGACCATAACAGCAGGGGCCCCACAAGCTGAAGCAGGCAATAGATGTGGAGGAGGCGCAAATGCCGAAACCATCGGATTCCTTACGTAAGAAACAGCGGCAGCTGCCGCGTTTCGAGTGGCTTGCATTTGTGCACGTTTTAGCTGTTGACGCTCTTTTTTGTGTGCATTTTGGTGACCACCTAAGGCTTGTGAGTTAGCGAACTCACGGCAACAATATTGGCACTCGTACTTGCGTGGTACGCCGTCGTTGGCGGTGGTTGGCGTTGGTGAGTAACCGCCTCCACCGCCTGAATCAGGTGATGATGATACGTGGTTTGCGGTTGTTGTTGTGGTGGATGACTTTGAGTGTGGTGAGGTTGAGGATTCCACTTCTTCTAAATGATCAAAGTCTGACGTGGCCGAATTCGATACGTTGATTCCAAATAATTTTAGTTTAGTTGGTGTATGATTATTATTGTTAGTATTAGTAGTAATAATAATATTATTATTATTGTTGTTAATGGGGTTGTTATTATGGAAGTGATGATCAAGTTCTGCCATAAATGAAGGCTAATGTAGAGAGATAAAGTAGAGAGAGAAAGTGGGAAGAAAAGGAAAGTGAGAGGTAGGAAGTGGGGATAATGCATGAAATGAGGTATATATATATAACATGCATAACAATGCAAGAGATTAATTAATTAATTAATTTTGTTTTTTTTAAAAAGTAAATAATTGTCAAAAATTTACAGTTTGGAAAAAATGGAACATAAATACCCTAAGTCAAGAAAAAGGAAAACTTATTACAAGTTACATGTACTATGATATATTTTAATATACAAGTAAATGTGTTTGCATGCACCTGAAATATAATAATAATAATAATAATAATAATAATAATAATAATAATAATAATAATAATACATGTTACAGTATTATTACTTAATGAAAACAAAGTTAGTGGAATTAAAAACAAAAGTAGATTGGTACTATGTATACTCTTTTGTTGAATAATATATATACGAAGTATATTTGTTTAGTATAAGATAATGCTAGTACAAGTAATTATAATTTTATAATAATAATAGTAAATTAAATGAATATAAATTAATTAAGGGGTGTACTCCAATTGTAACGAACTTCCAGCTCCAAGCATGAAGCATCATGATTCATGAGCACCTAAGTAAATAATTAAAGCTAGGCAAATAAACTGTTTATTGTTTTTACACGGTATGATATTGTACTATGTACGTAGCACTGTAGCAAATACTCCGTACATAACTTAGCTTGTCAATGATTATATTTTTAGGAGTAAATTGTTTATGGAACTGTCTTGCATGCATCCATATATATCACCATATGGACCATATCTTGGATGGTGTTCTCACGTTAGTCTACCCTACACCCGCCTTTGTATACATTTCTATCAAAAATTTCAACATTATTCGGTATGTTGCTTTTGTTCTATATGTTCAATTTTTTAATTTTTTAATATAGGATGTTTACTTCTCAAACTATAATGTTATATAATTTGCATCCTTATTTCTTCAAGTTTTAATATTCATAATCTTACTCTTGATATTTATTTGGGTAGACAATGTTTAATTAGAATTTTATTGAGGATATTTATCTTCTAAACTATAATGTAAATAAATGTTTTATTGTTTATCCATGCCATAAAACATTTATTTATGTTATATTTGATCACTTGAATTGACCCCATTAAAATGTACTAAAAAAATTTTGACCTCACTTTACATTATTTTTGGATCGGATTTGCTAGTGGCTCAGATAAAGTAATATTACTATAGACCTATATGATTTTATAAACTCAAATCCAACCGCCATTTTGTTTTGAAATTAATTAAGGTTTTGTTATTGTTGTCCTGCATTTTATACTGATTGATTCACAAACATGCTTTATATTCTAAACTTAGTCTAAAACCCCTTGCAAAACTACAATTAGTAATTCGACGTATTAGTTCGCTTATTATTAGTATTGATCCCCTAATTTTCTTTTTAGTGTTAGTATGGTGAGAAAATCTTTTGTATGATCCAATTGCCGAAACGAACTAATATGGAGTAACACTTTCGCTTTATCTTCTTACAAGGAAAGTACTAGTTTATAACTTATCCACACATGGCACTAAACTTATGGGGCAGTGTAGATGAGGTGTTGGTTAGAACATGTTGGGTTACTGAACTGTTGTTGATCGGAACTGAAATAAACTGAATTGAAAGTGACCTATAGCATAAAAATGACATGAACTGAAAGTGGCCTAAATTGTTTTTGTTCGATAAATTAATAAATTGAATTGAATTGAACCTGAATAGAAAATGACTCAAACTATAAAATTGACTTGTATAAAACCTGAAAAAAAATGTCGTATCAAATTGAACTAAATTGAATATGAAGCAATCTGTTTGAACAATTGACCCAACCTAACTCGAACTGAATTGAAAGTAAACTGAAATTATCCTTTTTTTCCTACAAAAATAATATAATATTTATCTTAATTTAATTTGATATTCGATCATTTCCTTTTAAAATTGATTAACACAACACATTATAATTGAATATTGAAATCATTGTAATCACAAACGTGAAAGCTTTCAACTTTTGATAATGATTGACATTATATGTTGATATGTATGGTTAGCAAATAAAAAACTAGTTTAGTAAATATATTTGGCAAATATTACATCAACGTTACGTTGGTTGAAGTATACAGTAATATGACTCTTGATTTTACGAACAAATTAATCTTTGTCAACACTTATCTATTTATTTAGAACAATGGGGTAATTTTACAAACAAATAAATATAATACGAAGTGTGTATTTATATTTTAGTAATCTTTATTTAATAAACTTATACATGTCTACTTGAGAAAACACCGCCAATAATATGTGATGCTTTTTTGTGAATTATTATCTGTTTGAACACACTAATAATTATAATTTTAATGATTGTCCCTCTTATCCTACATACTTCAATAACGATATTAATATTACAAATAAAAATGTATAAAAATGAATATGCAACATATCAGGAGTAAATGTCACTTTCTTTACCGACACTAGGAGATCATAAGACTATATTTTAGACAAGTTTAATCAAATTGGTAAAAAGTATCACACAATTTTTAGTTTTTACTCAATTAGACGAAAGTTTTGACTGCTGACAAGAATTTGAAATAACCCAAAAAAGACCGTGTTGACCTGTCGCTAAGTTGGCTTTTCTTGACTTGTTTTTGATTGAACTAAAATGTGACTGACCAAAATGGCCCGCAATCGGATTGAACAACTCCCGAATCAGGAACAAACTGTTTTTAACCTGTTTTTGTAATAACATGAACTGAATTGAATTGAACCAAAGCGACAAAATGACCGAGATTAACCTGAATTGAAATGTCCAGAACCCAACTGAATCAACCCAAACCTACACCGTCAACCTGAATTGACACCCCTAGTGTAAGTAATTGAATTGGCTAATAATAGTAGAAACCAAATCAAACCAATTTACTTACCAACCACATCAACCCTTTCTTTTTAGTCCCACTTTTGTCTATTCCGCATTATGATTTATTCATGAAGAAGTATTACTTATTGTTCAATTTATTCAATTTACTTTCATCTAAAGTCCTAGATATTAATTATTTTTGAGCTAAATTGGCATGAAGTAAACTGTAAACAGACTAGTATTGAAATTAAATTAACTGAACTTAAATAAACTAAAAGTAAGTCTAAAAGAATAGAATTTTAATTTATTGGGGCACATGCAGGCTATGCAGCTTTAATTTTCATATTCTTGTTAAGATTGATTTCACCGTAGTTAGGAGAGACACGAGGCTCATATAAAAAAATTAAACTATGATAGGAGTATATATATATAGTTCCTCTACTCCTCTAGTTGAATTGGAAATTTCAAACCTTGATATATTGTAAAGGAAAACAAAATTAAAGATAATGGTACAAAGTTCTAATATATGAGCTCCCAAGAGGGTGGGAGAATGCTTAATAGAAAGTCAACATAAAACGTCGATTGCATGAAACACTTAAAATTAAAAGTAGTGGAATTTGTAAAAAAAAAAAAAAAAAAAAAAAAAAAAAAAAAAGCGTCAAAAACAGCATGGTGAAGTAGCACCGTCGAGTCCCATAAAGAAGCTTCATTATGGCCCACGTGTCAACTTCGTATCCTTGAGAGTTAGATACGCCAATACGCATGTTTACCTTGAACAATTTACTCCAACTCTAATAATGATGTGCCGAATTTTTATTTTTATTTTTCCCGCAACTATATCCAATTTTTCATTAATTTTTAATATTTTAGTCTTTTTTCGATATTACATATTAAATTGTTGTAGATAAGAATAGCTATCATTTTGTTAAGACAATTACTCGTCTTTCATTTTACCAATTCTATGTTATATTATTATTGGGTGCGTATATCTAAATTATAAGTTACTATCTTTTATGGGGTAGTTTATAGTTGATCTATATAATAGTCAATCACATTTTATTAGTTTGTTTTTTTCTTCTTTTCATAGAACGAACTTCATCAATTAAATACATCATCTTCAGGGCTGGAATCTCTAACATTTCTTTTCATTGCCAATATGAGAAATATAAATTTACTTGATAAAATTTGCCATATCACATACTACATGGTAACTAAAACATATCACTTTTATAATTTGATTAACTGGAACATTAATTAGACTATAGAGTTAAAATATTTCTCTTACTCTCACTTATTTCCCATATGAATATAATATAAACATCCATTTTTAAATTGTCAAAATAATTACAGAGAAATATTGCTTGTAAAATGATTTTATCACTCGTTGAACTTTATGAAAAAAAAATGATAAACAAAAAAAGAATTCAATCATAGGGCTAAAGTCTCTACCTTTTCTCTATTGCCAATATGAGAAATATAAATTTACTTGATGAAATTTACCATATCACATGTCACATGGTAAAATATATCTCTTTTTTTTGTTGGCTAGAACATTAATTAAACATTAGTAGAGTTAAAATATATCCCTTACTCTCACTTATTTACCAATATGAATATAAGATAGATATTAACTTATAAAGTGTCAAAAATAATCACAAAGAAATATTGCTTGTAAAGTGATTTTATCACTCGTTGAACTCAAAAAAAAAAATCGTTGATAGGACAAATTATATTACTACGTCTGTATCATATTAGTTGCAATGATTTAACATAATATAAAGAAAAAGTGTCAAATCGTTACAAATAATATGATACGAAGATAGTATATTTTATGTTACCATGTAAATCACGGAATTATACGATGATATCCGATGCTTGGAGATGGAATCCTACAATCTTGAGGAGTATGATACTTCAATTCTATGAGTTTGATATAACAACATTACATGCTGAAACTTTGCAACATGGCTTTAATTTTGACATATTTGGACCTACCATTACGTGTTCATGATGAATAATAGTTTAGAATGTTTGCGTGATTGACGTTGAAATCTATATGTTACAACAAACACTTTATATGGTTAAATAATCATAACAACAATAATAAATCAAAGTCTTGTGCAAATGGGTTTAATTTGTTTATGGGATTCAAGATTAAGAGATCTCTCCGAATCTTACTAACTCCAAATTAAAAAGAGAGAAAAACAAGGCACTTCAAAAGGGGCAACACATACAAAATCATTCAAATGCACTTCCTAAGTCTTTATCAAAACTCCAAACATGTCCCACTTTTGTCTCCCCTCTCTCTCTTTTTTTTCTCTTCTATATTAATCTCTTTTTCATTAAGTCAAAATTTCCCATTTATGCTAATAACATGCATGATTACTTTTGCTAGAAAGCTTGGATTCTTTCCAGTTGTTAGATTTGACAATTTTAATCATCTTTAGCATGTTATCAATTGGTAGATTATACCATAGTTATTGATTTAGGATTTTCTGTACTCCGTAATACATATCTATAATTGTATGCAAAACATCAAATAGTTTTAACCTTTATGAGCTAATTGGTTTTTACGAATTTAGATTCAGCCCAAGTGAAGCATAGACTAAATGTTGAAAACCTATTAAGATTTTTTTTTTGAATCATTATATTATATTGAAATTGTGTAACATATATTTCACGATAGCCCAAATTGTCAATCAACACATACTAGCAATGAAACATAAGATTTCAAAGTTAAAAATTAAATCATCTAAAAGTCTTAGGGCCTTTTTACTTCACCTTAAAATTAGTTCAGTTCAGTTCAATTCAGCTCCGTTCCGTTCAGTTCAGTTCAACTCTTTTTTTATTTGCTACTTATTAATCCTTCAGAAGAAAACGTTCAGTTTAGTTCAGCTGTTTTCAGTTGAAGTAAACAAACCATTAAGATAATTATATAGATAATTATATTGAATAATTATATAGATAATTATATTGAAGAGATTAAAGTCGTTACTGTAAGTAGAATACACTACTTAGTACTTACCTATCAAGTGTCAACGAACGTTAATCTTTACATTTGAAATTGATATGTCAATAATGTTTAGCAAGTTATCATAATCATAATATTAACTAGATCAAGTATGATTATTAATGTGGGTCCATGAAATTTTTGGAATTTGAGGCTTTTTTATCTACCATTTCTACCTTCTAGGAGACCTGAAATGATGCTGGGAGATCTAAGGCATAGATTAGAATCTCCATTAGTCCATAATTGTATTGCTAAACTCAACTACCATTCACCTTTTTTATTCGCTTTATTTAATTATGTGTTGATCCAATAATAACTTTTCTTTTAGGTTTTTCTCACTCTTTGGAAGTAAGGTTGGAAACTAGGGATTGGGCCACTCTATCCACTATGGGGCTCAAGGCAAAGTTTGGTCTTACACTCTCAATTTAAATATTAATCATCTTTTCTATATGAAGTGACATTTTTTTGAAGTGACATTCTTAATCAATGCCTATAAATGTTTAATACCTAATTAACTAATAAGAAAGGTTGATTAATAAAATGGCAAATGATGTTAAGTGCTTAATTATATTAGCAAAAAAGGTTGATTAACAGAATGGCTATAAATGTTTAGTACATAATTAATAAATGAAAAGGATAGATTAGCACAATATAATGGTTTAATTAGGGTTGTTAAGACCAATTGAAGTCAAGTAAAGCACTAGGCTTTGGATGGTCTTCATGTGATTAAATTTCTTGTTTTACTTTAAGAGGTTCATGAATTTGAACTTTGAAGTGGGGCCAATCAATAATAATAATACTCGCAACATCTTATAGTGGGTTTTTCTTGTATGTAGGTTAATTATGTGATCAGTTTTATATTTGGTATTTGGTACTCCAAGTAGTTGTGAGAGTTTTGTTTAAGAGTAATTACAACCCTTATATTTCTTATGATAATACCTAATTTAACTTCTTAAACTTCTACACTTCATTTTGATCATTGACCCCAACAATTTCTAAACAAACTAAGATTTTGGTAAAATGGAGACACAAGGATTGATAACTTCACTATATTTTGTTAAATATCTTAGCTTGAGACTTGATCAAATTAAATTGAACCGCCAATATTTGTCTAAGAGCTAGAAGCGCTCTATTTTAGTATATCAACAACTAAGGCCCTGTTCTTTTGGATTTAAGTTTTTGGCACTTCAGTTCAGTTCATCTCAGCTCCGTTTCAGTAAACAAAAAAAAAAAAAAAAAAAAAAACCAGGGCCTAATGTTGCCAAGCATATTTAACCTTCATGGTCTAAGGGTCTGTTTACTTCAGCTTAAAATCAGTTCAGTTCAGTTCAATTCAACTCAGTTCAGTTCAGCTCCGTGAAGTGTCGAATATTTATGTTATTTTTCTTCTTATTCCCTAATGACTTATGGACTAACCGGGATCATTTGAGCCAATTTTCATGCCAATAGCGTTCTTTTAGTGTTTTGTGTGGTTTTGTACAGTTTTGTAGAAAAAGACAATTTTCGGTTGATTTCCGCTATCTAATTTCGGCACTTGAGAAGAAAGAGCACTTATGAGCAATTGGAGAATAATTAGAGACATTTTACAACTCATTAGAACAAATTTGACATCTTATATGAAAAGTTGGAGAAATATTAGAAGTAAAAGTGAATAATTATGAAGTTTAAAAACTCAAAGAGCTTTCCAACGATAGGTCACACGCCTCGTGGAACGTCCTGTAGCAAAAGTTATTGTGATTTCTAACTGACCCTGAAATTCCGGAGCTATTGTTTGGAAATGCGGGCGCAAGAAACAAACCCATTTTATGGGCTGCGGACGCATGAAGCCCGTTTGCTGTCCGATGCTTAATTTTGTGATTTCACGCGTGGGCCTTGTTAAATTAAGCCTAATGTTAATATAAATAGGGGCTACGCTTAAAGACGAACTTAACTAGTTTTTTTAGCAAATTTTAGATTTTGGAATCCTAATTAGCTCCCTATTCACTTTCTCTCTCTAGAATTATTAATTAGTTTTGTTAACAACTTTGCAATACAATTCAATTCAAGTTTTATTTTGGTAATTTATTTCTCTTTTATCTTTAGTTTTTNTTTTTTTTTTTTTTTTTTTTTTTTTTTTTTTTTTTTTTTTTTTTAGTTTAATTCTCTTAGTTTACTTTGTTGTTTTGCTTATTTGTTCAGTTTAGTTTTAGTAATTAGTTTATAGATTTGTTAATTGTTGTTTTTGTTTATGTTTATGAATTATGTTTATTATTTGATTTTTGTTTTAGTAATTATATATAATTATGAGTGAGTAATTTATTTTCTAGGGTTTAGGGGATCCATGAACTGATTAATGAACTAGTTTATATCAATAGATTAGTTACTCATTAGTAATTAAATTCCCATTATTGATTTCTATTGATTGCAATTAAATTGTGGCCAAATTTAGCTGTAAGTTTGGTAATTGTCGAAATCGAGGCCGAGAGGTAAGACTACCACAATAAGTCCATCGAATAATAGGCAAAATGAATTTATGCGAGCGAGAGCCGGTAAAGAAGTTTTGAGGGAGTCTAAGTTCGAGGGAATTAGTGTGCTCTAGTTTAATGAACTTTATAGAATTGATTGTTTTTTAATATATGATTTTGTTGATTGTTCATGGTGAACTGATCGCCCTAGGTTTTTATAAATTGAGGTTGATTCGTAATTTCAGCTATTTTTGTAGTTGTTAGTTAATTAGTTAAAAATTCAGCAAAGGTCTCTTATACGGTTTAGACTTTTTAGAACTAATAGAGTTTAATCGCTTCCATGTGGATTTAATCCCTACTTACCTAACTATATTATTTAGTGTTGTTTGGTTTATTTTTGAGAGGTGTGCGATAGCTTGTTCACTCCATTCAGTTCAGTTCAATTCAGTTCAGTTCAGCTCTTTTTTTATTTTGCTAATTATTATTTTTGCTAATTAATATGTTCTTAATATTATTTGTTCGTAATATTATTTGTTCATATTATTATTATTATTATTATTATTGTTGTTGTTGTTGTTGTTGTTGTTGATATCAAAATTATTACTATGTCATTACTCCATAGTTAAAAATTATTAATAATCCGTAGTTAAAAATTAATAGTCATAGTCAATCCATAAAAATCATAGTAAAAATAACAACTTCTTAACTTGTTTTATATATCCTTATCTTCCGTAAGGATTTATTAGAGTCCTATAGTGGGGAGGACTTAGAGACCACACATGCACGCGCGTCGGGCCGGGCTCGGGTGAGTGGCTCGTGTGCGGGTGTGGGTGTAGCAAGGGGTTTTATACACGGGCTTAAATTTTTGGTCAAAAATGGTTTAGTAGTTCAAATAGTTACAATATCTTTGTAATATTGTAACCGTTGCATGCCTTGATTCATGCCTTCATTACCGCCCTTATTACAGCCATAAATCTTGCATTACTGTTCTGATTCCTCCTTCCCGTTTTACACTGATCAATTGCATTATAAATAATGACCTCCTTCCTCACACAAGAACACACAGAACAATACTCTCATTATTCTTCCTCTTAATTACTAAACACTTTTCTTGGGAATTGTCTTGGTCAAGTTCTCAATTTGCTCTTTTGTTGTACACCATTAGAGTAGACGTCGTGTAACCCTAGGGGTCGATTGCCAAGAGGCCGTGTGTACGAGTGCGAGGCAAATTTGACTTTAGGACAATGATATTCCGTCACGCCACGACTTTCTTCTTCGTTTCCAAATATAAGTTTTTCATAATCTTCATTATTAGCCCATTCTAACATTCTTAAGTCGAATTTTGTTTCTTTTAATCATGGCTACTAATGAATCTGGAAATACTATTCATACTAATGTTCCTTTGAATTATGCTCTTCTTGCAAATCCTATTGGTCCTGATATGTCCTAAATGGATCCTGTAATTTAGGTGGCAAAAACTATAAAATGTGGTATGACAAACTGGATTTCTTTTTTGATCAAATCGATGTTGATTATGTTCTTAATTCTGATTCTGTTCCAACTGATTCTAATAGAGATTATGCTAAGGACAGTAAAACCTGTCGTGGAATGCTCTTGCATTACATGACTCCGTTACTCTATTTAATTTATAGGAAGTCTAAAAACGCTAAAGAAATTTGCATTGCTCTTAAAACTAAGTACGAGACAGATGATTTTGGGACTAATAAATATACTTGCAGTCGTTGGTTGAATTTCCGCATGACCGATGATAAACCTATTCTTAATCAAATTCACGAATATGAGACCTTATGTGCTGATATCATTGCTGAGGGTATGATCATATATGATTCCTTTCAAGCCAATTGTTTGCTCGAAAAATTGCAACCTTCTTAGGATACTTCATACTTATGTTCATTACATGAAGCACAAACAGAAGAACTTTACTCTCCGAGAACTTGTTTCTCACATCAAAATTGAGGAGCAAAACAGGATTCAGGTGAAATCTAAACCTCATGAACATTCCTCTTCTACTGCTAATCTAGTTGAATCTAAGTCTGCATGTAAATCTAAAGGATTCAAGGGTAAGGGGCATAATCAGTTTCATGGGACTAGACAAAACAGGTTTACCAAAGACAAGGACTATAATAAAAAACGAACTTTCGAAGGAAAGTGCTACACTTATGGTGAAATTGGGCACTCCTCTAGGTTTCTTGTCCTACAAGACACGGACTCGGTGCTAAATATAAAGGAATTAGTTCTATGACACAGGTTAATTTAATCAAAGACATTATTGCAGCTGTCGTTTCTGAAGTAAATTTAGTTAGTAATATGGCTTAATGGATTGTTAATACAGGGACAACTCGCCATATTTGTTCCAATAAGGAACTTTTTCAGAATTATGAACAGGTTGCTGATGGAGAATGTGTTTTCATGGAAAACTCAAGCTCTGTGAGTGTCCATGGGAAAGGAAAAGTTCCTTTGAAACTTACTTCTGGAAAAATTGTTGCTTTACAAAATGTTTTGCATGTTACTGATATTCGCAGGAACCTTATTTCTGGTGCCTTGCTTAACAAAGCAGGGATCAAGTTAACTTTTGAATCTGATAAGCTTGTACTCACCAAAAATGGTGAATTTGTGGGAAAGGGTTTTTGTAATGGGGGGTTGTTTATTCTTGATGTTGATGTTGTGAGTGATAATAAACTTTCTGCTTCTGCTTATATTACTAAGTTTGTTTCTTTGTGGCATTCCAGGTTAGGTCATGTTAATGTAGCCTCAATCAAAAGGCTAAAGCAACTTGGTCTAATTTCTGACTTTAATTCTACAACTTTTGATAAATGTGGTATTTGTGTAGAATCTAAACATCCTAAGAAATCATTCAACAAAAATGTTAATCGTTCTGCCACCTTGTTAGAATTAGTTCACGCAGATTTAGGTGATTTCAAAAACTCTATAAGCAGGGGTGGGAAACATTATTACATAACATCTGTCGATGACTTCTCCCTTTTCACCATGGTTTATTTGTTGAGTTCTAAAGATGAAGCTGAGGCTAAGTTTCTAATTTACAAAGCCGAGGTAGAAAATCGATTAGAACTTAAAATAAAAAGAGTTAGATCTGACCGGGGTGGTGAGTATGATGGAACTCCACTTAGGAAATTTTGTGAGGAAAATGGGATTATCCATGAATTCATTGCTCCTTATACTCCAGAACAAAATGGGATAACTGAGAGAAAAAAATAGAACCTTGAAAGACATGATGAATGCTATGCTTATAAGTTCTGGTATGCCTACCAATATGTGGGGAGAGGCTCTTCTTTGAGCTTGTTATGTTTTAAACCGTGTACATCACAAAAAACTTGACAACAATCCTTATGAATTGTGGAAAGGCTTCAAGCCTAACCTCAATTACCTAAAAGTGTGGGGGTGCTTAGGAACAATCCGTATGTCTACTTGAGTTCCAAAGGAACAAAATTGGTTCAAAGACTATGGATGGTATTTTTTTATTAGTTATGCTACTAACAGTGTAGCTTACATGTTTATTCTTAAAGATGGCTCTGGATTCAGTGCTATAAAGGAATCAAGAGATGTTGAATTTTTTGAGCATATTTTTTCCTATGAAAATGCATGATCATCCATCTTTACCTGTTGCATCATCTTCTACTTCCGCACAACATAACATTGCGTCATCTAGTGAGGCCTTAGAAACTAGAAAGAGTAAGAGAGCTAGAGTTGAGAAAAATTTTGGTCCTGACCTTTTTACTTCTTTTCTAGTTGAGCAAGAAACTATAGCTGAGGAATTAGTTAACAATTTTGTACTAGAAAACAACCCTAGGAATTATGGGGAGGCTATGAGATCCATTGACTCTAATATTTGGTTAGAGGCTATAAATAGTGAAATAGAGTCTGATCTATTATGAGTAATAATACTTGGAAACTGACCGACCTACCTAGGGGCTGCAAACCTTAGAGTAGCATATGCGTATTCAAAAAGAAGCTAAAACCTGATGGCTCAATAGACAAATATAAAGCTAGATTAGTAGTCTGTGGAAACTACCAAAAGAAAAATAAAGGTTTAGTTTTCTTTGATACTTATTCTCCGATGACCAAGGTTGTCACTATTAGAGTTCTTGTAGCACTTGCATCCATTCATAATCTTGTTGTACATCAAATGGATGTGAAAACAGCCTTTTTGAATGGTGATTTGAATGAAGAAATATACATGAGGCAACCTGAAGGTTGTGTGGTACCAGGACAGGAAGACAAGGTATGCAAGCTTATTAGATCATTGTATGGTTTAAATCAAGCGCCTAAATAGTGGTATGAGAAATTTGATCAAACCATTACTTCTAATAGTTTTCAGGTAAATGATTCAGATGCTTGTGTTTACTCAAAATTTGATGAGCTTGGTTGTGTTATCATATGTCTATATGTAGATGATATGCTTATCTTTGGAACTGATATAGACATACTTAATTCAACTAAAACTTTTCTAAGTTCTTGCTTTGACATGAAGGACTTAGGAGAGGCTAACGTGATTCTTGACATAAAAATTACTAGGACCTTATACGGGGGTTGTCTTTAAATCAATCTCACTACATTGAGAAAATCTTAAAGAAATTTAATCAATTTGATTGTACTCCTATAAAAACCCCATATGGTCCTAGTATACATTTAAAAAAGAACAAAGATAATAGTGTTTCTCAAGAAGATTATGCCAAGATCATTGAAAGTGTCATGTTTTTGATGAATTATACAAGGCCAGATATAACATATGCTGTTAGTAGATTGAGTAGATATACTCACTATCCAAATCATGAACATTAGGGTTCTTTGATTAGATTGTTAAAATATTTAAAAGGGACAATCAATTGGGGTCTACATTACCGAAGAACACGTTATGTTCTAGAAGGGTATTGTGACGCTAATTGGGTGTCTGACAATGATGAAATCCAATCTACTAGTGGTTATGTGTTTACTTTGGCTAATGGTGCTATATCTTGGAAATCATCTAAACAAACTTGTATTGCTAAGTCTACAATGAAATCTGAGTTTATTGTTTTAGAACTTGCAGGGCAAGAAGCTGAGTGGCTAAGAGGGCTACTTGCAGACATTCCATTATGGGGGAAGCCTACCCCATCAGTTTCCATGCATTGTGACCTGCAAGCTACCATAGATGCTGCTCAAAATCAATCCTACAATGGGAAAAGGAGGCACATAAGAATAAGGAATGGAATAGTGAGAGACCTGATCAGGAAAAATGTGATATTACTTGAGTATGTAAAATCTGAGAGGAATATTGCAAATCCTCTGACCAAAGGCCTTTGTAGAAAGATGGTGCTGGAATCAGCACAAGGAATGGGTTTAAAGCTTATTGAGGAGTGATTTGTGATGGATACCCAACGTAGTAATTTCTAAGTTCAAAAGAGTCAAACAAATCACAAAATAAATCGAACTGTGTACTACTACCATTTTTAATTAATAAAGTGATGTAGTACTTTATTAATTAGAAAGCGTAAGGTTGAGCATTAGCTCTTAATAAGTTCATAGCCTATATATTAGGTGGTTTGTGATGAGTGCAAACTTGATGAAATTACCTATATGAATGTGGAGAACTCGTCCTACCCCTATGAGATCCTGCAGGCTTTGGACCTCTAGAGCATTCATGAAAAACCCAGGCATTTGTGAGGGGCTAACTATTTACATATTGAGATAAAGTTAAGTGTGCAAATTTGTTTATACAACCTCCATTATAGGTTCAAGATATATTTTACGTAAAATGGCTGTAAAACACATTTGTAAACACTGGGTATCAATTCAACTCCACAAGACATTGATACTTGAAAGCTGACATCTCCTATGCCCAAATCCTTATCCTTCACTCATTCTATTTCCTTTTTTTTTTTGAATCATGTGGGGAAATGTTGGAGTATACATGTAGTACTCCATTAGTTTTGCTTCAAAAGAAACCCATTTTCACTCTACCTTTTTCATCCCACATTGGAAAAATAACAACTTCTTAATTTGGTTTATATATCCTTATCTTTCTTAAGGATTTGTTAGAGTCCCATAGTGGGGAGGACTTAGAGACCACACACGCGCGTGCGCATCGGGCCGGGCTCGTTCGAGTGGCTCGTGCACGGGTGTGGGTGTGGCGAGGGGTTTTATACTACGCGGGCTTAAGTTTTTGGTAAAAAATGGTTTAATTGTTCAAATCAGTTACAATATCTTTGTAATATTGTAACTGTTGCATGCCTTGATTCTTGCCTTCATTACCGCCCTTATTACAACCATAAATCTTGCATTACCGTTCTGATTCCTCCTTCCCGTTTTACGTTGATCAATTGCATTATAAATAATGGCCTCCTTCCTCACACAAAAACACACAAAACAATACTCTCAATATTCTTCCTCTTAATTACTAAACACTTTTCTTGGCCATTGTTTTGGTCAAATTCTCAATTTGTTCTATTGTTGTACACCATTAGAGTAGACGTCGTGTAACCCTGGGGGTCGATTGTCAAGAGGCCGTGTGTACGAGTGCGGGGCAAATTTGACTTTAGGACAGTGATATTCCGTCACGCCACGACTTTCTTCTTCGTTTACAGATAAGTTTTTTGTAATTATTATTAGCCTATTCTAACACTCGCTAGGACCACAATTAACTAGCCATCGTCATCAAAATGGGAACCCCAAAATCTCATTTGAATTGATCAAAATTACAATCACCAATCAACAAAACCAATTAAAGACTATAAATCCATATCAAACTTTCACATGTAATCTATTAATTTATATACTGCTATCAATTATTAAAATAGAAAGAAACCCACATCAAAAAATCAAAACTTTTCCATAAATTCACAAACTACGACACTTTATATTAAAAGTGTAAGTATTAAATTATAGAGTAAACACTTGCATAAGGAGGGAAGATAGGGAGGGAAACAAGAGACGGAGATGTGGGAGAATCGAAATAAGAGTTCAAGATGAAAGTGGTGAAAAGGGGGCGTTGGAAAATTGAAGTAGATTAGTGTAAACCCATAGCTCATAAACACGATGGACAATTTGAAATTTGTAGGGCCTAATACCTAGCTATAGTTAAGCAACCCAGTCCTAAATCTACTTAGTACTCAAAAGGTGAAGAAAAAAAGTTTAATCCAAAAAGATGGAAAATTATAAAATTCATTCCCCGTTTCTTAACTTAACTCGAAGAAATTATGTAGATAGTTAAAAGAGAAAGGCTATGAAGCACAGGTACCTTTGAGAACTTGGCGAATCTGTACTGGGGTCGTTTCGGGGACGGGGACGGTGCGGGGACGCCTGAAAAACGTCCCGGGGTCGGCATCAATTGGGCGGGGACGGATGTGCTACTTTGGGGACGTTTCGGGGTCGGCATCAATTGGGCGGGGACGGTTGTGCTACATTGGGGACGTTTCGGGGTCGGCTTAGATACAAAATAGAAGTCCCCAACCTTTTTAAGACAAAAGTCCAAATGTAAATAAGAGCCCAAGGCCCAACATTATAAAAAATACCACTCAAAACCAAAGTCTAGGATTTATTGTTTGACAAACTAATTCACCGACCTTCTTACTCAGTTACTCCTTTAGTACTCTTTAATTCTCCATCTCTTTCATTCCTTTTACTTCACTAAATTTTTTACTCCTCTAGTCTCTTTCAATTATCTCTAATTGTTCACTTAACATTTATCTCTTTTAGTCTGACTTCTTCCCTCAACATTCATTATTTGCTTTTCTTTTCACTCGACATTCATCAAATCATCAAATAAAAAGTGTCAGGCGACAACGACTTGGACTGAATTCCAGGTGAAGTTTCCACGAACGACGGTGAGTTTGAGGGAGACCACGACGACCACAAATCGATTAATGATAATGTTGTACTTTAAGATAATGTTGTACTTTAACGTTTTATGAATTAACTATTATGTTATTGTTACATTAAAATATTAAATACTATTGTATTTAAAATTATTTAATTTTGTGATTATTTAATTGTCGATTCCTTGCTATCCCCGTTTTTAGAAATTTTGATTTTGCCGTTTTCCGTCCCCGTTTTTGACCCCGTTTTTGAACCTGTGCAACCTAGGAGAAAGGTAGGCACATGATTTTCTCCACTGATAGAGGGGGTTACACATGTGAAGGTGCTTCAACATAAATGGGACTTTCACCTTACTTTTCATTTGTAGTTATTCACATTTAAGATCTTCACTTATTTACAACAATTGCAAACTATTTGAACAGAAATTTTTGTTTTTTGAACCGCCGCACGATGGGGGGAACATATGACCCACACTTACTAGTCTTGTGGATGGATATGGACCCCACTTCATAACTTCAATTTCTTCCCTCCTATTTTCATAACATCTTTGTACTCCTACTTGTTTGATGGGAAATGTCCACAATATAATTAGCTTCATTACCCGAATTTTGGAACTAATTGTATAGTTATTTCCACCAACTTATATGACTATTTGGTACTCATGTAATGTGGGTGCATATTTTCAATGCATGACATTACATTATCACTTTGTGTTGTATAATAGTGTAATGTGGGTGCATATTTTCAATGCATGACACGTGGTTGATTTAACAATTTAACAAAAATTTTGTAACTCAAAGGATAGTTTTACATTGCGACAAAAGAAAGGGGAACAAATGTATGCAGTTGGCTATCTATATTAAGCAACGTTATATTGATTTTACATGCTTATTATACTGTTATATTGTGTTAATGATTGTAAATTACTTGGATATGAAATTTTTAGAATTATTCGTAATGATTGAAATATTTATTGTCTAGAATCGTGAAAATTTAAATTCACTGATCACTCGAGACGATTTCTACTCTTATTAAATTATCAAATTGGTTGCATTTTGATTTGCTTGATACGTGTACCTAATACTTAGCTTGCATGATATACTTCCTTGGGCCTAACCACATATCCATATCGAGGAAGAGTCCATCCACATACACATATTGACATGCTCAATAGGAAAAATCAATTGATAATACAAGGAAGAATAGCCTATCAATTAAGCTTATAAGTTGGTCTTTTATATCCATCCTTTGATTCTTTAATTAACGTACGTAAGAGACTTCAGCTTTGATATCATGATCGGCAAACTTGATTAGGCTTACGTACTTATAAGCTTACATAGTAGGAGAGTCTTATCACATACAAGACCAATATAATTCCAGCATTGTTCAGTCATAAAAAAAATATAATCGAGTAGTCTACCAAGCTTATAAGTAGTTATCTATCCTCTCTCTTATCATTCAATATAATATATGATTCGAATGTGGATTATTTATTATCTTAACATTGTATATTTTAACTTGTAAGAGTGGTTTCCACCACTAACTTAGACATCATAAACTTTACCTAAGGAGGGACATTGATAAGTATGATAACATTATATTGATGAATGACGACTATGCCCTTGGTGTTGATTGAAGTGATACCCCTTGGCCCCCTATACCTCCTATATTTATCATACAAGATCATCCGAATCCTGTGAGTGGCCCACAAAAGCTGTTAATGAAGAAAAATTAACCAATAAACAACTTTATTAAAAGTTAATAAGGAAGATTATTTCAGACACGATCCTAATCATAATACAACTTCCATCAACTTTTCTACATCATCTTTCTTCACTTTTGGCTACCATTAGCTTTCGAAAGATCTAAACAAGGACTAAAATTCATTTTTGAAAAGCACAAATTTCCCTGAATACGACTTGTATTACAAGTTGCACTAAGATCCTTTTTACAAAAGAATAGATCTTTGTTTTTTTAGGTAGATAAATAAGTGTGAAGCAAAAATCTTGTCCCTCACCTTAATTATATAATTTAAAGATGAAATTGTCATTTTCAATACTTTTATTTTTGAATTGTGAACATACATTCTCTATCAAAATGTGTTTTTGAAAAGTGTATGTTATTCATGTGAGAAATGATTAAGGTGTCTAACTAATTACATTAACAAGTGTGCCAGATTGGGTTAGACGACATTACAATAATGTTATGTCATGTGTTAAAAGATAAGTATTATACAACTTATTTCTATGCATCAACCGTCACCCATCAACATAGACTTTTAACGAACTAAGGTCCTGTTCTCGTCAATTTATTTTTGCTTATATGAACTTATTTTTTGCTGATATGAACTTATTTTTGCTGAACTGAACTTATTTTTACTTATCTGAACTTATTTTTGCCAAACTAAACTTATTTTTGCTGAAATCATTAACAATTCATTAAGGATTGAATCTTATTTTTGCTGACTTGAACTTATTTTTGCTGATCTAAACTTATTTTTGCTGAACTGAACTTATTTTTACTGAAAATAAGTAAAAATAAGTTGAGGAGAACAGAGCCTAGATTGTTCTTTAATATTGAAATGCTCGCATAAGGATCTAATCGCGTGTAAAAATCCCGAAAATTAGTTAGGGTCGAGACCACTAGCTAGCATGAACACCAAATTCTCAATCAACCATATACTATCGTATATTTGAACCAATGGATGCATACTAAAACAAAGAGGGAATTCTATTGAATTAATCTTATGGTGTATATTGTAGAAGTGTTCAATTATATGTCCTTCTAGAATTACTTCTATATAATACCAAACCATATAGTAGTATTTTATTTTTCCAAAAGAAATGTGTCATAAGTTGGTTAGAAGACTTTGGGCCTATGGGGCATTAGTTTTGGCTTGTAGTAAATCGAAATAGGCGTTGAAGTAGTCTTTACATAATTAAACAGAAAATTATTCAATGACTTAAAGCTAAACCCTCCAAATTAATTGACGAGTATCTCAATATATTTTGTGCACCACCTGTTATAGCTTAGGTTGATCCAAAAAAAAAAAAAATAGCTAGCTTATAGGCCTTAAGCCTCGAATAATGACTTTAAATACACCCTGCTATCTACATTATTATTTAAAAAAACCCCTTAATAATAAATTATGTCTAGATTATGCATCTTTAATATGGCTATACTATAATTAGGAACCATATATCTATATTTTTAAGTAATTAATTAACATTTTGGATGGATTTATAGTGGATGTGAGACAAATGGCAGTTGATAGGTGCAAAATGGATGTTAATTAGCTAGACATCTTTACATCATTTTTTTGGGTTCTTTTTGGATGCTATTATTGCCTAAACATGTGATCAAGCATTATATATGTATGAAATGATTATTGTGAAAGTTAAATATTTGTTGTAAAGATTCGATCGATTTCATACTAGTACTATAGTGTAATAAGTGAAATAATACATAAGTTAGGTTTATAAAATGCGAAAATAGAAACACAAAGTACTTCTTATTACGCTTTGTTGGTTATTGAATATCTTTATTAGCAAATTATAGCACTCAATCAAATCATCTTGCTATTAGGTTACCCAATTGGGTTCTAACTAACTGAACCGAATTGAAGGAGCTTTAAGTGAAAACGATTCTAAACTTTTTATTGTCTTGCAACTTCAACTCTTTAAACTATAACAAGCTCTTTGTTATATATATATATATACTTAACATAAATTATTGAGTAATATAATTCTATCTTATAATAATCTGAAATGAAAACTTTGATATTAACGATATAGTTTTGCCATTTAAAATTAAAACGTTTTAAGGATAAAAGTATAAAACTAACTTTGATAACATAGGACTAGAGGTCAATTAGGAAGTCCGTGAATAAAGTCAATTAATGGGACAATATGAATGGCATTAAAGTAAGAGACAAGTAGACGGCTACAAAAACAACAGAAGTTAAGGATGTCCTAAGTTAATTAATAATTAAGCTAATAATCATAATTAACGTAGGAAGTGGGAGGATAACATTAACATAGGGGTTAATTACATGGGAGACAATAGCACATGATGAATCAACCCAAAAGTTTTAAGTTTAAGGATTAAACTATAATCAAGATTCTACCTAGCTAGTTATAATGTATGATTTATACTTAACAGTATCTACTATATATCTATATATCAACTTCTTTCTTAATTATTGGTTGTCTGGATCAATATATACTAAAATATTATGAATTGTGCCATGGTGGTTTTTGTTAAGCAATGTATATACTTTAATTTATCTTTGATTGTCTTATTTGATGCCTGCTCAAAAAATGCTCACAATTGACCATTGCGTGTATTTGTAAAGATGAACCTTTGGGTATCGAGTACTCCCTTGTTTTACTTCATTGATCACATTATTTGAAGTATTTTTGTGAGAGAAAAATAGTTACAGTGTAGCTAATAAAGTACTGAAATAATGGGAAAGTAAATATTTTTTAATAAAATTTATTTGTGAGTGTAAAAAGGAATAAAAAAAAAAAGGGAGAATTTAACCAAATAATATACTACGTAAAAGATAAAAAGAAATAGAAAAGCATGCAAATCAAACAAGGGCGAATAAAAAAAAAATCAATGACATCCTCATAAAACAAGGAGATAATTGTTGCAAGTAAATAAAATTATCATATGAGAAATGACATGTACACTTTGTGTTGGATTCTGCTTATAGCAAGGAGCGTGACCCCAGTAGATCAAGAACTCTTGTATTAAACTCAAACCAACTTAATTTGCGATAGAGAGCCAAGGAAAATGTAGTTTAAAAGAGTTTTCCCTAACAAAAGTACGTACATTTCCCTCTTTAATTAGTGCAAAGTTAAATTGAAAATAAGATTTTTTTACAATATTAGGCCATTAATTAGGGTGTTTGGATTATGACTTAATTGTTAGTTAGTTTTAATTTTAATTTGGCTAGCTTTTGGCCTTTTCTTCGGGTCATACATGTGAAAAATATATTGTATTTGGGTTACTGATTTTTTAATCGGTCGAAAAGCTGGATTTTAAGCGAAGTTCAAGCAGAGTTCGAGATTTAGCTTTTGGCTTTTTAGTGTTATTAATACTTAAAAATCAATACTTTAAATATCTAGATTGGGTATTTGATTTTTTTAAAATATCATTTTAATAAATGATCCCAAATTGGACTAATTCTATTGCTAGTGGTTCTTGAAAGTCCCAAAGTACTAAAGTAGAGGTTTTCTTCGTCCATGTTCCTAAACTCCACCAAGAGGACAAGAAGCCTCTTATATTCTTGAAAATGTGAATCCTTCAATTTGTAGTATAATTTTAAAAAAATCTAAAATACTATTTGGCCTTCTATGGCTTATTGAATGGTTATTGGCATTTGTTATTGTTGTTAAGAATATGTTTTATGTATTTTTCTGCTGTTTAAGAATATATATTTAGCTGATATTTATGGAGTTTAAGGTTAGTGTGGTTGGTTAATCCTATGTATATATAATATATACTTTTAAGCGCTATTTTATTCATCTTAATTTGTACTCATTTTCAACAAAAAAAAAAAAAAAATTCAGTTCACCAAAAATAAAAAAAATTCAATTTACTCCCTAAATACCCTGAAGTGAAGAGTTGAATGTGTGAAGCGGTTTTCTCCAAAAATCAATAGTCTTGAACTTTATCATTTACTTCGTATATTATTGTCCAAGTGTGTGTATATATATATTTTATTCTTGATCAAAGTGGTTAGTCACTTCATGATGTTCTTTAATCAATTTGTCTATGAAATAAAATTAACATCGTATGTATATGATTATGAAATATTATTGTACCGTGCAGTGTCATCATTTATGATCCACATTTTGTTGTTTATATAGAAACAAGTATATCAATCTTAAAATCCTTATCATAATGAAAATGGCCTAAGGCAACTATGTCACTGGTCACACTATTTAGTTTTACTATTAAGGGCCTGTTTACTTCAATTCAATTCAGTTTTGCTAATTTATGTGTTCCTAATATTATTTGTTCATATATATATATATATATATATATATATATATATATATATATATATTACTTTGTTCATAACATTTTTTCATAATTCGTAATATATTTGTTCATAATATAATTAGTGTGTTTATAATATATTTTTGAAACATAAATCATTATTTTTTTTGTTTCCTATATATATATATAATTTTCATAAAAAATTTATGAATCAACAATTCAGGAAATTAAACAAAAATATAAGTGAATATTATTCACAAAAATATGAAAATGTATTATTGATTTTTTTTTATAAAATATAAACTACTAATAACGAATTTTTGTTTAATTATAATTATTGGATTAACATCAAATTATTATTATTATTATTATTATGTCATTTCTCCATAGTTAAAAATCATTAATAATTCACAATAGTCATAATCAATCCATAACAATCATAGTTAAAAATCAGTTATCATAATTAAAAAATCAATACTTAAAAATCAATAATCAATAGTTAAAAACCAATAATCCATAAATAAAAAGCATTAAAATCCATAATAAAAACTTTCAGTTCACTTTAATTCAGCTCCAATCAATTCAGTTTAATTTAATTCAGTTCAGTTGTTTTCGGCTGAAATAAACAAGCCCCAAGTCGATCATACACTTGATGATTCAATATAGGTAATAATTATTGATACTAATAATCTAAAAAATAAACAATTAGAAAATTAATGANAAGAAAAAAGAAGGGGTATATGTAAAACTGCAAATTAAAAAAATAATAATTATTAAAAAAAAAAAAAAAAAAAAAAGAAAAAAAAGATATGAATTAGAAACACAATCATATCTCTTCACTACTTTGTACTTGATGATGAACTTTAGGCTCCTTTAATTTACATGATCACTTTCAATTTGTGGGCTAGCTAATAAGTATAAAATCAAAGTCCTTAACAAAAAAATGCTGAAAATTAAATTAGAGGGCAAACAAGTCGAAATGTAGTGTAATCCAGACCAACCATGTCATAAAGATATACCAAGGTCCTGTTCTTTTGGACTTAAATTTTTGACATTTCAGTTCAGTTTAGCTCTATTCAGTTTAATTCAGTTCAGTTCAGTCCACTTCAGTTCAGTTAGCTCATCTCCATTATAATTACTATTTTATTTTAGTCCACTCCACTTCAGTTCAGCTCACTTCAGTTCAGTTCAATTTAGTTTAGTTCAATTCAGCTCATTTTAGTTCGGTTCACTTAGTTCAGTTCAGCTCCTTTCAGTTCACTTTAGTTCAACTCAGCTTCGTTTCAGTCTGGAAAAACAGGGCCCAAGTATGTTTTTTTATGTATTTTCGAACAATATATACTCTGAGGGCCTGTTACTTCAGCTTAAAATCAGTTCAGTTCAGCTCCGTTCAGTTCAGTTCAGCTCTTCTTTTATTTTGCTATTTATTAATCCTTCATAAAAAACTTTCAGTTCATTTCATTTCAGTTTAGTTAAGTTCATTTCAACTGTTTTCTGGTGAAGTAAACGTAACAGGCCCTAAGTATATGAATATATAACTCTATAATAATTAAGCAAGCTTAGCTCTTTACCGATTTTATAAGTTTAACATGCATTGAGATGCCGAAATTGAATAACATTGTATTTGGGTCGCTACTTCTGAAAAGCATAACATTTTGTTGTTAAGTACGAGTAGTATATAAAAATGCTTTTAAAAATGATAATTATTAATTAGAATTAAGTTATAAAATGATAAATGTACTACTATCAATTCTCTTAACCGATTACTATTACAAGCATGTTTATACTTATCGAAAATAATTGAACTGAAATAACTAGTTGAAATAAATTTTTTATAAGAGAAGGAAATAAAAAATTAAAATGAAGTGAACTAAATTGAACTAAAATTAAGCTGATCGAAATGGATAGGTCCTATGTCTGTTCTTATATATTTGCAGTGCAGACCAACTTTATATGAGAGAATTTTTTTTTCAAGTGTTAAAAAATAATGAACTAACGGACGCAGTAATAGACATATATAGGAGTTCCCTCATATCTACAATCCAAATCAAATCCTCCAACAAAGCAATGAAATTTCACGAAAACGCATTTTCATTTTTCAAGCAGCCAGTCATCACACAAACTACACAATCGTAAGACGTGATTCTACATCTTAAGAATAAGAATCTAGGTATAGTATATAGCCATAATAAATTAAATGACTTGCATGTGGGTCTTATACTTTCATGCATGTTGAGTTGTTGACCCCCATACAAAATTAACAATCAATCACTTCATATGTATTTGCACCAATACAAAATAAAATTATTAAATCAATATATGGTTCCCTATATGATTTTCTATGATACATTGATTAATGGAGCTTAATTATAACAATAATAAAACATTTAGATGAACAATTATGTGATTTGGAAGCTTATGCAACTTAGCTTGCAAAAATCCACTTAGCAAGTACTCCTTAATAAACTTCTTTTAAATACTCAATGTGCTTCTCCCCAAATAGTCCACTAGAACAAGTCAAAGAAAGTATGGTTTGATTTAAATAATAATTAAACAAACATAAACTTAAGACTCTCAACTAATAAAGAAAACCCCTTAAGACTTCCACATCATGTATGACATATGTTAACTAGTTTTCTTTTATTTGATATTTTATTATGTGTTATGCCGTACCGCATATATATATATATTATGCATTATTATTATTAGTTCATTTACGTTGCTGACGTATCATCACTTGTAATTATAAGCGACATATACAAGAGAACAATAGAGGTTATCGTACTATAATTTTCTTTAAATGTGTGTAACACAATATTTAATTTAATTTTATGCCATACACTTGATAAACTTCTTAAAATATTCCTTAAATAGATAACCTAATATGTTTCTTTCTTGTCTGCACAAGAAGAAGATTACTACAAACAACAGTTTTGCACGTTACTTAAGGATAATTATTCATAATTTATGTATACTTAAATATGTAAGTATGTTAAAAGAATTGCTTCACTAGATCCGGCGGTTGATTGAGGTTATTGTTGTTTAGCACAAGCTAATTAATTAAAAACATATCTTCTTCTAATTAATAACATTGATTTATGCTTGATTATTAACAATTGATTAGAGAAGTATAATGCATATTGTCGGGCCCATTGCATGGCAGATCTTACGTGAGTAGGAACCATAACAATACGGTAGCTAGAGACAAAAATAAGTATTGGACTAAAATATACACTTACAAATTTACTCATAGAGAATATCGTGTAAATATTCTTAGATATATTTTTGGATATTCTTAGATATAGTTTAGGAAAAGTTATATTTTGCATATCATCCTCATGTATCTATATATACTCTGATGATCAATCAAAGAAGGCTCAAGGGAGCAGATTCAATATCTCACATGGTATCATAGCTAGTTTAGTTTACAAAAAAAAAAAAAAAAAATACGATCCTTCTTCACGTCTTCCTCCATAATGACTTCTCCTGAGCCTTCTCCTTCCTCTGCTGCCTCTACTAAATCAGATTATCATCCCGCTTTGACCGTAACTAACATCCGTAATTCGGTGCCTCTCGTCCTTGATTATGAAAAGGTTCAATACTCCAACTGGGTCGAACTCTTTGAGAACCATGCTTGTGCTTACGACGTTCTCGACCACATTAATCCGGCTGCTCCTCGTCCAAAGGACATCTCTGACACCTTATGGATACGTCTTGATGCCATCGTCAAACAATGGATTTATGGGACCATCACCACCGACCTTCTTCAAGCTATCCTATGTCGCAATTCTACGGCGCAAGAGACATGGGATCGTCTTAAGCAAATTTTTCATGATAATAAGACCACTCGTGCCGTGTATTTGGAGAATCAATTCAACTTACTACACCTTAGCCAATTCCCTAATATAACCGCATACTGCCAACAAGTCAAAACTCTCGCCGATCAACTCGCAAACATCGATCATGCCATCTCGGAACCTAAAGTGGTCTTACGCCTTGTCTCGGGGTTGGTTAACACTGATTATGACACTGTCGCCACAATGATTCAGCAAACGGACCCCCTTCCGTCTTTCCAAACTTGTCGTTCTCGACTCTTACTTGAGGAATCGCGACGTGCCCACGATCCTTCTTCCTCTTTGCCTCAATCTTTCGTCACCTCTGTGGAGCAGCCTGCGTCTTCTTCATCTTCCCAGTCGTCTTCTGCTCCTCGTGGTGGCGGGCAGTCCGACAGTTGTGGTGGTCGTCAAAACCGCAACAACACTAGGGGCAGGGGAAGGGGACGTAACAACTACAACAACAATAATAGATATACTAACAATCTAAGTCACAATTCCACTACCCCCTCTTGGATTTCAGTCCACCCTTTTCAATGGGGCCCAATTCAGCCACAGACCCAATGGGGCACTTCTACATCTTGGCAGCAGCCCCACCAACAATGGGTCACCCCCCCTTGTCCTTTTCCCACTACAAACCCCTCTTCTTTTAGGCCTTCTCATGGGCTTTTAGGCCCGACACCTCGTGGTTCAACCCCAACTCCACAAGCCTATGCCGTCACAACTCCTTCTTATGGCACTCCTATGACTCCCACTGAACTTGGTAATGCCTTCTCTGCTATGCACTTGGCCCAAAACGCTGACGGATGGTACATGGATTCCGGCGCAACCTCACATATGACCAACAATCAAGGTACTCTCCAACCCTTTTTTAATTTAAGCACTACTAATCATATTTTAGTTGGCAATGGTAGTCGCATTTGATAAGTTGATAATTAATATGTATTTTACCCCCGATCCTGATTGATTTTTTAGCTCTAATACGACTCTTTTGAGCCATTTCTACTAACTTTTGCTATTCCGAGTGTTTGTTGTGCTTTTTATTAGATTTTACAGGAATCGATGATTTATCGTTGTTTTCCGAGCCTTTTGAAGCACTTGAAGAAGTTAGTGAAGAGTTGAAGTCATTTGGGAAGCTAAACCGAAGACTAGAAGTGCTAAAACGAAGAATTAAAGAAGCAATTAAGGAAGAATGAGCAAAAACCGAGAAACGAAGGCAAAACAGGCCATCCGCCCGGACCGAGGCTGTGCGCCCGGGTGATGGCTGCACGCCTGGAACCTCCGAGCGGGTGGCTCTGAAGGAGGATTTCGCATGTTTTTCCCCTTGTTTAGCCTAAGTATTTAAAGATTTGTATTCCTAATTAGTCAATTACGCCTCTTTTAACTTTAGAATCCTAGTTTACTCCAAAAAAATTCTCTCAAAGTGTAGAACTCTTTTCAATCATTCAATCAATGATATTCAGGTTCTATTTCAATCTTAATTCTTGTTCTTAGTGATGTTTATTATTATTTTCAATTCATGTTCTTAGTTTTAATAGTTTTATGTTTAGATTTAATTTCTTGGTTGTTGTTGGTTTTGTTTAGTTTAATCATGTTTAGTATTTTAATTACTTTTATTGATTTAGTTTTTGTTTCTTCAATTATGAGTGAGTAGTTCTTTTTCTAGGACTAGGGGATCCATGGATTAACTGGTGATGTTTGCTCATAAATATTAGTTTAACTATTAATGTGCTTGAATTCCTATTGTCAATTGTTATTGCTTTCAATTAAATACTGGCCAGGTTTAGTTGTTAGTTTGATATTGTTGAAATCGATGCCGAGAGGTAAGATTACCACAATTAGATCATAAGGACAATAGGCAAAACGAGTCTAAGTGAGCGAGAGCCATTAGAGGAGTTTTGAAGGGGACTAGATTCGAGAGAATTAGTGGACCTTAATTCAAGGAAATTGATAATATAATTATTTATTTGTGTGCAATTCGTTGGTTAATATGTGGTGAACCGATGTCCTAGGTTTAGTCATTAATTAAATTCCTTAATCAATTTAGCTTTAGTTCTAGTTAATTTCTTGGTCACAATTGTCACTCAAAGGCCCTTTACACAGTCTGAACTTTTTAGAACTAATAGGTTTAATTGCTTCCTTGTGGATTCGATCCCTACTTCCCTAGATATATTAGTTAGAGCGGTTAGGTTTAATTTTGATAGGCGTGCGATAGCCTCATCAAATTTTGGCGCTGTTGCCGGGGAGGCAATTTTTAATTCTATTAGTCGGGTTTATACTGTTTTCTTTCTATTTCCCTTAGTCTCAAAGAACTCTTTGGTTTTTTGAGGCAGTTTCTCATTATTGCTCAGAGTTGCATTTTGTGCAGGTTTATAGGTTTATGCAAACCGACTACGAGCCTGATATTTTCATTTTCCCTGAGCCCGAGCAAGTATTTTTGAAGAGGTTGAGACGTAGTAGACGCTGAATTTTTCTTCCCCGATCTGTGGTGGAGACTGTTTCTGATTTGTCTCAGTTTTTCGAGTTCACCTTACACCCGTTGTTTGAAGGGTATTTAGAGGTCGAAATGGCTGCCGAAGGAGAAGGACAGGGTAGAGGACCACCACCTCCACCACCGCCACCTGCGGCCTGTTCGTTGAGAGACTATTCCTTGCCCAGTACGAAGTCTATGGCTGGAGGTTATTCAGTACCTGATACCGATGCTGCTAACTTTGAACTGAAACCGGCTCTTTTGAACATGGTTGAACGAAATCAATTTTCAGGGACATTGAAGGAGGATCCAAATTTACACTTACAGAATTTCCTTCAATACTGTGATACTATCAAGCAAATGAACGTTTCTAAGGTCTACATTAGGAGGCGAATGTTCCCATTTTCGTTGAAGGACAAGGCTAGAACCTGGTTGAATGATCCCAATATGGCTACAATTAATTGTTGGGAGGATTTAGCTCTTACTTTCCAGAGGAAGTACTATCCACCACAGAGAACTACTTTATTGAGGAGTCAAATTACTAATTTCAATCAGGAAACAGATGAGTCACTTTATGATGCTTGGGAACGGTTCAAGGAGTTATTGAGAATGTGTCCTCATCATGGGCTTGAGAAGTGGTTTTTGGTTCAGTCATTCTACAATGGGTTGGGTAATGAGAGTAGGGCTTTGTTAGATTCTGTTGCCAATGGTCGATTCATGAACCAGGAGGTCAATGCTGCATATGAATTGATTGATGAAATTTCCACTCATAATTCACAGTTTGGTAGCTTTAGAGGGCATTCCAAGAATGGTGGAAAACATGTAGTGGATGATAAGTATGAGAGTTTAGCTGCACATATGCACATATCAATGCCATAAGTCAGAAGCTCGACAAGATTGGTATTACAGTCCCTCCACCATCACCTGTAGCTGCACTTTTGGGATGCACTGACCCTTTCTGTGATTCTTGTGGTTCATTCGGTTATAGTTCCCAGTCATGTACAAGTTCAGTAGAGCAAGTGTGTGCCTTTCAAGCCTACAAGAACAACCCATTTTCCAATACATATAATCCAGGCTGTAAGGATCACCCATACTTTTCCTACAAGAATAATAGCAATGTACAGAATCCTCAGCAAGCTATATCACCTCAGCAGGAACCACAGCAGATGCAGGGTTATGTACCACCACACCCACCAGGTTTCAGCAAGCCACCACTATCAGCACCACCATTGCCAGTTCAACCTAGTGGTGAAATTTTAGAGTTGAAAAAAATATGATGTTGCAGATGCAGAAAAATATGGAGGCAATGCAGGCTCACAACAAGCACCTGGAGACTCAGATAGCTCAGATTGCACAATCAGCTGCTCAAAGGCAACCAGGCCACCTTCCATCACAATCTACACCTCCAGTATCACAAGCACCACAGAATCCCCCGAGGGACCATGTCAATGCCATTACTTTTAGGAGTGGAACTGCTTATGAGGGCCCGAAAATGCCTATTGATGATGTTAATTCTGATGTTGCAGGTGGAGCTAAGAAGAACAGTGATGTGGTGATTGAAAATTTAGAGACAGTTCCAGCTAAGGAAACTGAAGCACCTAAGGAGAAGGTAGATGACACATCGATTGATATGATCCCGAGGTCACTTAACCAGTAGTAAGAATGATAATCATTTCAGTAAATTTTTAGATATTGTGAAGAATTTGCATGTTACTGTTCCATTTACTGATTTGATAACTCAAATTCCTACTTACACTAAATTTTTGAAAGATATTTTAAGCAGGAAGCGTGAGTTGAATGTGGTGGAGACTGTAGCACTTATGGAGGAGTGCAGTGCCATATTGCAAAATAAGTCACTACCGAAACTAAAGGACCCGGGAAGTTTTTCTATTCCTTGTAATATTGGCCCACTGTTTATTGATAAAGCTTTATGTGATTTAGGGGCTAGTGTTAGTGTCATGCCTTTATCTATTTGCAAAAAACTTGATATGGGTGCTTTAAAGGTTACTAACATCACTTTGCAGATGGCAGATAGGGCAGTGAAGTACCCTAAGGGTATTTTAGAGGATGTCCTGGTGAGAGTCGGAAAATTTTTTATTCCTGTTGATTTTGTTGTGTTAGATATGGATGAGAATGCTCATATCCCAATTATACTTGGTAGACCATTCTTACACACTGCAGGTGCTGTTATTGATGACAAAAATGGTAGTTTGACTCTTTCTGTAGGGGATGATAAAGTCACCTTTAATCTTAATGCTGCTCTTAAGAATCCTATGATGGAATAGTCATGCTATGTTATTGATGTCATTGATGAGGTTGTTATTGATGATATGCCTCGATCTACTACAAAGGATCTTCTGGAGGCCGTTGTTTGTCTTGTTGTTGGTGCAGGTGAAGGTACAACTGATGCCGATAATTTGGTCCATGATCTTACTGGTGAGGAATTAAATCCGGAGGAGAGCCGGAAATTTATTGAGTTACCACAAGAGGTTTGTTCTGTTAAAGAGGTAACCCAACCTGAGATGAAACCCCTCCCCTCTAATTTGAAATATGCTTTTCTAGATGATAAGGAGTTGTACCCAGTCATTGTTAGTGCTTCTCTTACTGATAGTCAACTTAATAAACTCTTGTCTGTGCTTAAGTCTCATAAGAAGGCTATTGTTTATACTATTGATGATTTGACTGGTATTAGTCCTGATTTTTGCATGCATAGAATTCATTTAGAGGAAGGTCATAAACCTTGTATACAGGGTCAACGTCGTTTGAATCCTAACATGCAGGAGGTGGTGAAGAAAGAAGTTATTAAACTTCTAGATGCAGGTATTATTTACTCGATGCCTGATTCCCAGTGGGTAAGTCCCGTAGAGGTAGTCCCTAAGAAAGGGGGAACAACTGTTGTTCGTAATGATAAAAATGAATTGTTTCCTACTAGAGTTGTTATAGGATGGAGAATGTGTATTGATTATAGAAAATTGAATGTTGCAACTAAAAAGGATCATTTCCCCCTCCCTTTTATTGATCAAATGTTGGAAAGGTTAGCTAAGAATAAGTATTTTTGTTATCTTGATGGATATTCGGGTTTCTTTCAGATTCCCATCCATCCTGATGATAGAGAGAAAACTACCTTTACATGTCTTTATGGTACTTTTGAATATCGTAGAATGCCTTTTGGTTTATGTAATGCACCAACTACTTTCAACCGTTACATGATGAGCATCTTTTCTGAGTTCATAGAGTCTATTATGGAAGTCTTCATGGATGATTTTAGTGTTTATGGTTCTGATTTTGATTCATGTTTGACTAACTTGACTAAAGTTCATGAAGGATATATTGGGACATTTGGTGTCCGAGCGTGGTATTGAGGTGGATAAGGCGAAAATACAGGTAATCGAGAAATTGCCACCTCCGGTGAATGTTAAAGGGGTAAGAAGTTTTCTGGGTCATGCTGGCTTTTATCGCAGATTTATTAAGGATTTTTCTAAAATCGCGAAACCACTAACTCAATTGCTTCTGAAAGATGCTGAGTTTAAATTCACTGATGAATGTCTTGAGTCCTTTAATATGATCAAAAATGCATTAATTTCAGCACCTATTATATAATCTCCCGATTGGAATTTACCTTTTGAGATAATGTGTGATGCTAGTGATTTTGCAGTTTGTGCAGTTTTAGGTCAAAGGAGGGATAAGGTTCTACATGCCCTTTATTATGCTAGTAAGACCTTGGATGAAGCTCAAGTCAACTATGCCACCACGGAAAAAGAGTTGCTTGCTATTGTTTATGCATTAGATAAATTTCGTGCTTACCTTATAGGTTCGAAAGTTATTGTTTACACTGACCATGCAGCTCTTAAATACCTACTTGGGAAGAAGGAAGCCAAACCAAGGCTTATTCAGTGGATTTTGTTGCTTCAAGAGTTCGATCTCGAGATTCGTGATAAGAAGGGAGCAGAGAATGTGGTAGCTGACCACTTATCGAGGATACGGTATGATGATGGGGAGATCTCTACCCCCATTGATGATTCTTTTCCTGATGAACATCTGTCTGCAGTTTGTGTAAATTCTTCTTGGTTTGCTGATTTTGCTAACTATGTTGTAGGAGGTGTCTTAAATTCTGATCTGACTTATCAGCAGAAAAAGAAGTTTTTGCATGATGTTAAGCGATACTTTTGGGATGATCCTAACTTGTTTCGTGAGTGTGCAGATGGTTTATACAGGAAATGTTTTCCGGAATGGGAAGTCTATGGTGTACTTCACCATTTCCATTCATCACCATATGGAGGTCATGCTGGACCTTCTAAGATGATGTTTAAGGTCCTTGAATCAGGTTTTTATTGGCCTACTATCCTACAAGATGCTAGAGCTTTTATTATGTCTTAAGATTCGTGCCAACGAACAGGTAATATTTCACAAAGGCACGAAATGCGTCAAACAACTATATTGGAAGTTGAGATTTTTGATGTTTGGGGCATTGATTACATGGGCCCCTTTCCATCCTCTAATGGAAATCATTTCATATTAGCTGCTGTGGATTATGTTTCTAAATGGGTGGAAGCTCTTGCTACCCCCTATTGTGATTCTAACACTGTTTTGAGGATGTTTAAGCAGGTTATCTTTCCTAGGTTCGGAGTCCCTACAGCTGTCATCAGTGACGGGGGAAATCATTTCCATGAGAAAAGGCTAAATAAACTGCTGGCCTGGAGAAGTACGGTATTTACCACAGAACAGGCTTAGCATACCATCCACAAACCAGTGGTCAGGTGGAAGTTTCAAATCGAAAAATCAAAGCTATCCTGGAGAAAACGGTTGCAAAGTCAAGGAAAGATTGGAGCAGCAAGTTGCATGATGCATTATGGGCATATAGAACGGCCTTCAAGACACCTATCGGTACATCTCCCTACCAATTAGTGTATGGGAAAGCGTGTCATTTGCCGGTTGAATTAGAATACAGGGCTTACTGGGTAGTAAAGGAGCTCAATATGGATGCCAAGCTTGCAGGTGAGAAGCGGTTACTTCAATTAAATGAGTTAGACGAGTTTCGATTGGGAGCCTATGATAGTGCTAAGATTTATAAGGAGAAGACTAAGAAATGGCACGATAAGCGAATTGTAAGAAAGGAATTTGTAACAGGTGATAAGGTCTTAATATTCAATTTTAGACTGAATCTTTTTCCTGGAAAGTTGAGTAAGTACGGATTTGTAGAGGTTCACAACGAGAAAGGAGAGTGATTTAAAGTTAATGGACACCGCCTCAAGCACTACTATGAAGGTGATGTTGTGGGCTTAGTTGAAGAAATCAATCTCCGGGACCCACACCCCTATGAGCTACGAGGTAATATGGTCAAGCTAATGACCTTAAACAAGCGCTTTGCGGGAGGCAACTCGTAGTTAATTTATTTTTAGTAGCTTTGTTTTCATTTTTTTTTAATTTTATATAGCTTAGTAGAGACTCTAGCTCATTTCTTGGCTTTGGTAAGGGGAGAGTGAGGTACTAATGAATTTTTCCAAGTGTTTTGGGTGTGATTACAGGTACAATTTAGGTGAAAAAGTGAAAAAGGGAGAAAAATTGCACGAAAAGCCCTATGCCCAGACCCTCCGGGCGAATAGCAAGGACCCGGGCGTGTAGCCCTCGGTCCGGGCGCACAGTAGCATTTTGAGGACTTAGTTTTTTTTCAGAAAATTTCAAAACTTCACCCAAGAAGCCACACGCCCAGACCCTCCGAGCAAGTAGCCTCCTCCGGGCGCTCATCACGTAGTCTGGGCGGACAGTCTCACACGTTTTTTTTAATTTTTTTTCTTTTCCTTTTCTTTTTCTTTTCTTTCCTTCGCCCTTCTCTTTTCCTTTCTTCTTCTTCCTTCCTCCTTCTCTCACCTCTCATTTTCTTATACTTACTTTCTCTCTCTACAATTTCCTCCATATTTCTCTACCTTCTCTCTAACTTCTCTCTACTATATCTCCCTCATTACTCACCCAAATTCACTCAAATTTTCACCAAAATTAATCTTTTTCCATCCTCTTTTAGATCCCCACCATAACTCTCAATTACAACCACTTTCATCTCATACCCTTTAATTCCTCTTCACTTTCACTACTCTTCCATGGCACCTAAGAGGCAGCAGGTAGGAGCAAGCTCAAGGAACGAACCACAAGGGTTGAGACGTGATCCTACATACGGGTTAGTAGCTTTTGGTTCACAGGAGCTAAAGGTACGGTTCAAAAAACTTAAATTACGTCATGTTACCCCCACCCGTTTCATAGATCATCAACTATTGCATGCTTTAGGAGTCCATAATGAGACTGAGGAATTGTTTAGATCTATGGGTATGCATAGTTTCTTTGGTATGGATGCCCCGACTTATCCCGACATAACTTACGAGTTTATATCGAGTTTTGATATTGACAGGCCTAACCCCAAGGCACCTGTTAGAGGTGTCAGCTTTAGAATGTTAAATGTCGATTGTTCTGAAACGATCGAAGATTTTGGGGCAATATTTGGTTTGGCCAGTTGGGGGCGTGCTAGACCCCCAAAGGGCTTTGATGATGTTGCTTGGTGGTTTTCTCTGACAGGTGTGCATCTGACCAACTTGCAGCATGCAAAGGCTAATCTAATCCACCAACCCTCTGCTAGGATTACTCACCGTTATCTTGCAGGGACAATATTTGGCGGTATGAACAGCACGAAGTTCATACCAGAGAGATGTGGCGCCTAGGAAGGCACTTAGTTAAAAATTCATTTCCTTACCATCTTCATCTTCCTCATCTGTTTGCCATGCATTTACATACCCAATGTAAGAATTATACATGTACCGATCGGTTTGGTGAACCTACCATTAACAATATTGTTTTTGGTAGTCTTCTGACATTTCTTGGCAGGTACTATAAGGCTAACTTTGAGTATGGTAGGACCCCTACTGTGGGGTCCCGCTACTTGGATGTCCCCTACCTCAGCCAATGTAATTGGCTAGACTTGAGGGACAGCTTGACTTAGCTTGAAACGATTTCTAATCTTGCAATTATAACCATGTGTAGAGTAGAGGCTTGAACTGTGTTAACGGGAGGATTTGAGCCGCATACACTACTTCTATGGTTATTTCTTTTCATGTGTGCTTAGTTCCTGGTGCATGTATGATCCATGTTTTTGGCATTTGACTCTAGTAGCTTGGCTTTGATATGTTACATACTGCGAATGATAAAAGGCATTCATTTCTTTTAGGAGCTTTCAAATTTTAGGCATTCCTTCACAAAATTTTCCCTTGGTCCCTATTTGAGCTTTTTACCCTTCATTTGCATTTTAGCCACATTACAACCGTATTTGGCCTTGTTCTAATCATTTCATATATGCCCAAACTTGGCTTGGGGCAGTTGAGGAGTTGTTTTCTTGTTGTTTTGCATTTGTTGGAAGTTTTGGAGGATTGGAAAATTGTGAAAAGGTTGTTGTTAAAGTTTAATAATAGGTTTCACATTAAGGCTCTGCATACCAATGTCTAAGCTAGTTTAATGAAGAATTAAAATGTTATACATCTTTTATTGGCCTAGATATGTATGTGCGATAATTTTGTCTTTGACATGTCATTAAGAGTCGTGAGCCCAAGTTTAAAAAATCTCAAAAAAAAAAAACGTTGAAAAGATGTTGAAAAAGAAAAGGCATGTGATATTTGGAGTACTTGAAATGTAAAGCTTTATGGTGTGATGTAATTCTATGAGAATTGGTTTGATGTTGGAGTTGATGTTGGAGATGTTGATTTTGATTTTTGATTGTTACATGCGTATAACCCGCATTTACCACCACATTATCCCAAATTCTATCCTACCCTTCACCTTAGCCACATTATAAGCTTGTAAAGACCTTTTTGATCGGCATGTGCATGTTTTTAGTTCTTGTTAATTGAGTCAATTGCCAAAGCTAGGAGTATTACTTGCATTTCGAGTCGACATTCATACTAAGATTGAGTGACTACCTTTAAACACTTGCATAAGGTGTGAGATGTGGGCTTGGGTTCTCAAATTTTGCATTCAAACACTTATTGCATTTGCATTCTTATTTGGGATTAAAGGTGAGCTTCATTATTTATGCTCAATTTTATGTGTGGAGTGACACCGAGTGAGCTACTCTAGTCATCGACTTTTATTTCTTACATGGTTGGCTTATTGATTTTGATTTGAGTGGATGGGGGTCAAGGGATTTTGATGGGTTGGTTGAGGAACTTGCATACTCGGAATTGCTTGAGTTAATCCTGTTTTGCAAAGTTAAAGGGGTGAAGTCATTGTTTGCTTAGTTGTTTGCTTGAGGACAAGCAAAGGTTTGGCTTGGGGGAGTTTGATGAGTTGATATTCTATATGTATTTTAACCCCGATCCCGATTGATTTTTAGCTCTAATACGACTCTTTTGAGTCATTTCTACTAACTTTTGCTATTCCGAGTGTTTGTTGTGCTTTTTATTAGATTTTACAGGAATCGATGATTTATCGTTGTTTTTCGAGCCTTAAGAAGCACTTGAAGAAGTTAGTGAAGACTTGAAGTCATTTGGGAAGCTTAACTGAAGACTAGAAGTGCTAAAATGAAGAATTAAAGAAGTAATTAAGGAAGAATGAGCAAAAACCGAGAAACGGAGCCAAAGCAAGCTACCCGCCCGGACCGAGGCTGTGCGCCCGGGTGAGGGTTGCTCGCCCGGACCCCTCCAGGCGGGTGGCTCTGAAGGCTGATTTCCGCGTGTTTTCCCTTGTTTAGCTTAAGTACTTAATGTTTAATCCTCTAATTTTGTCATGGACGCCTCTTTTACTTTAGAACCCTAGACTTACTCCAAAATTCTCTCAAAGTGTAGAATTCTTATCAATCTTTCAATCAATCATATTCAGGTTCTATTTCAATCTCAATTCTTGTTCTTAATTAATGTTTATTATTATTTTTAATTTATGTTCTTAGTTTTATTAGTTTTATGTTTAGATTTAATTTCTTGGTTATTGTTGGTTTGTTTAGTTTAATCATGTTTAGGATTTTAATTGCTTTTATTGATTTAGTTTTTGTTCTTTCAATTATGAGCGAGTAGTTCTTTTTCTAGGACTAGGGGATCCATGGATTAATTGGTGATGTTTTGCTCATAAATATTAGTTTAACTATTAATGTGCTTGAATTCCTATAGTCAATTATTATTGCTTTCAATTAAATACTGGCCAGGTTTAGTTGTTAGTTTGATATTGTTGAAATCGATACCGAGAGGTAGGATTACCACAATTAGATCATAAGGACAATAGGCAAAACGAGTCTAAGTGAGCGCGAGCCATTAGAGGAGTTTTGAAGGGGACTATATTCGAGAGAATTAGTGGACCTTAATTCAAGGAAATTTATAATCTTATTAATTATTTGTGTGCAATTCGTTGGTTAATCTGTTGTGAACCGATTTCCTATGTTTAGTCATTAATTAAATTCCTAAATCAATTTAGCTCTAATTCTAGTTAATTTCTTGATCACAATTGTCACTCAAAGGCCCTTTATACAGTCTGAACTTTTTAGAACTAATAGGTTTAATTGCTTCCCTGTGGATTCGATCCCTACTTCCCTAGCTATATTAGTTAGAGTGGTTAGGTTTAATTTTGATAGGTGTGCGATAGCCTCATCAATCCGCCTAACCATCGTGGATATCAATGCCTTGACATCTCCTCTAACAAAATAATCATCTCTGGACATGTCATCTTTCATGAGACTATTTTTCCTTATTCCAACTTAGCAAATTTTAAGCTTGATGCATATGATTTTTTGCTCTCGGATGATCCATCCCCGCTTCTCCTTCACCCTCCACTCCTTTACCAAGCCAACACGCACCCCCTTGCACCCACGCAGCACCCCCCTGCACCCACGTAGTAGCCCCCTGCACCCATACAGCAGCCCCACCTGGAAACCGCAGCAGGGGCACGATCTTCACTGCCTCGCAGCTCCTCCCCCGAGCCATATACTCCTCCTCCTTTACGAGGTCTCCAACCCATCACCCCTACCCGCCCCCCTCCTCCCTCCCCTCCCATGCGCACCCGCGCTAGCCATGGCATATTTAAACCGAATCCCAAATATGCTCTTACTACTTTATCTCTAGCACCCTCTCCTATTCCTAAATCACATAAACACGCCTTGACTGATCCCAATTGGAATGTGGCTATGCTAGATGAATATAGTGCTTTAATTAAAACAGGGACATGGGAGCTTGTACCTAGGCCTACGGGGTGAATATTGTTAATTGGATGTGGCTTTTTCGTCATAAATTTAAGTCTAACGGTGACCTTGAGAGGCACAAAGCTCGTCTTGTTTGTGATGGCAGGTCGCAGGAAAAGGGAGTTGATTGTGAGGAGACTTTTAGCCCCGTGGTGAAACCTGCAACTATTCGTACAGTACTCAGTTTGGCTATGACACGGAAATGGCCTATTCATCAACTAGATGTCAAAAACGCCTTTCTCCATGGTGATTTGACTGAGACGGTGTACATGCGCCAACCTCCAGGTTTTGTTGACAGGAATCATCCTCACCATGTTTGTTTACTAAGGAAGGCGTTATATGGTCTTAAGCAGGCACCACGGGCTTGGTACCAACGGTTTGCAACTTTTCTGCTTAAATTGGGCTTTGTTGTTGCCAAGAGTGATAATTCTTTATTTACATACTGTCGGGGCACTGATATGGCATATCTACCTCTTTATGTTGATGATATTATTCTTACTACTTCTTCTGATTCTTTGAGGGTCGCGATCATTGATAAGTTAAAAACCGAGTTTCCTATGTCGGATTTGGGGCCTTTGAGCTATTTTTTGGGTATTTATGTCACTCGTGCCACTTCTTACATGCACTTATCTCAAGAAAAATATGCCCGGGAAATTTTGCAACGCGCAGGCATGAAAATTGCAAACCCGTTGTTACACCGGTTGAAAAAGGATCCAAGCTCAGTCTTAATTCCGGCCCACCAGTTTCAGACCCTACCCTCTACCGAAGTCTTGCTGGGGCTCTTCAATACCTCACCTTTACTCGCCCTGACATCGCGTATGCTGTTCAGCAAGTCTGTCTCTTTATGCATGACCCCCGTGAACCGCATTTCCGGGCACTCCATCGCATTTTGCGTTACATACAGGGCACCATTGATCATGGGTTGCATCTTTATCCCTCTGCATCTACCCGCCTAATCACCTACACCGATGCTGACTGGGCAGGTTGTCCTGACACTCGTCGTTCCACTTCTGGTTATTGTTGTTTTTTGGGTGACAATTTGATCTCTTGGTCCTCTAAACGCCAGCACACTTTGTCTAAGTCTAGTATAGAAGCTGAATACCGCGGCGTCACAAATGTTGTTTCTGAAGCATGTTGGCTTCGCAATCTATTCCTGGAGCTTCACTGTCCTCTTCGCCAAGCAACCCTTGTCTATTGTGATAATATTAGTGTTGTCTACTTGTCCACGAATCCGGTACAACACCAACGTACTAAGCATGTTGAATTGGATATTCATTTTGTTCGCGAAAAGGTGGCCTTGGGCCATGTCCGGGTACTTCATGTACCTTCGCGGCACCAGTTTGCAGACATTTTCACCAAGGGCTTGCCTCGGGAATTGTTTTTGGATTTCCACTCTAGTCTTAGCATCCGCCCTCCTCCCGCTATGACTGCGGGGGTGTGATAGAGAATATTGTGTAAATATTCTTAGATATGTTTTTGGATATTCTTAGATATAGTTTAGGAAAAGATATATTTTGCATATCATCCTCATGTATCTATATATACTCTGATGATCAATGAAAGAAGGCTCAAGGGAGCAGATTCAATATCTCACATTTACAATTTGAATATTAAATGTTTTTTTTTTTAAAGATTCAATTCAAAATAAATTATTACTTGCATTGTATAATAGATTGAATTAAAGATGAGTAAATTAAAGCCGCCTTTGTTCATCCATAATTATCCTTTAGCTATTAAAATAGACGTAAATTAATATCTGAATCCAGTACATTTAGCAATATAATTCAATTGATTTTTTTTTTAAAAATTCTGTATTTCGAGTAAATGTAGCGAAGAAAAATTACCAAAAATTATTAATTTATAGCTTCACTATTTTCTTAAGCATACCCATTTATATTTTTTATAACAAAGCAAATAAAAATTGTATATGCATCATATTTTATTTTGTACAAAGTCATAAAGTAACATGTTAATAAGAACGACCTCAAAAATCATAAACAATGCAAAATATGCATTATGACAAGGTAATTAATTCACAAAATTTTTTATAGTTGTAATATATTGCTAAATAAGTAGGCACCCATTAGAGCGAAGCTCATTTCACTCAAATTGATGGCACTTGTCACTTTATTTCTTGTTCCACTAACCTCCCAAAATAGGCAGAAAAATTCCAAGGTATGTAACACATTGCATATGTTAGATGGGAATAATTACAACTGTATAAATTTCTAATTCATATGATCTTTGGTTATAAATACATATTGTAAATAATAAATCATGTATAATTTATAAGAAAAAATAAATTATTACAAAATATATATTAAGTAAAATAGAAAAAGATAATAAAACAAATTTAATTTCACATTCCCTATTCTCATTGTGTTAGTTTTTGGAGTATATATATAATTTGATTAAATTCATTTAGTTAGTGGTTACTCCGCATCGCTTGTGATAGAGTATAAAACCAATTCTTGGGCCTAAACAATCAGTTTAAGCTTTTGGTTGAAATGGTCCTCTAATATGGTATCAACGCTAATGTGACATAAAGGTCACGGGTTTGAATCTCATCCACGTACCCCTCCTTTTTAAGTGGAATTATTAAGCACAGGGTATGAGGGGGCCCATGCTACATCCACACTTTAAGCTTTTGGTTGAGATGGTCCTCTAATTGACCCTTCTTCTCCTAATCATGTACTAAAGCTTAAATCGTCCATTTATGGCCTGAAACAAGCTCCCCATGCTTAATTCTCCCGGTTCAGTAATTTTCTCTTATCTATTGGTTTCAAATGCAGCAATAATGACATGTCTATGTTCACTCTCAAATATAGGGGTCACATTGTTATCTTATTTGTCTATGTTGATGATATTATTCTTACTAGTAGTTGTTCCAATCTTGTTCACAACTTTATTCTTCCGTTGTCTTCTCAATTTGCTATGAAGGATTTGGGGATTTGCATTATTTTCTAGGTATTCAAGCAGTGCAAACTCCTGCAGGGTTGTTGTTGTCCAGCATTAATATGTCTTGGACCTTTTCCGTAAATTTCATTTACACACAACCAAAACCTGTTCTCACTCCTGTCCAATCTCGAGTCACCTTGTCACTCTTGGATGGGGAACTTCTTGCTGATCCGACAGAATATCGTAGTATGGTTGGTGCGTTACAATATTTATGTATGACACGTCCTGATATTGCTTATGAAGTTAATATGGTGTCTCAATTTATGCATGCTCCTCGCACTACTCATCTTCATGCAGTTAAAAGAATTTTCACATACTTGGAGGGCACTCCAGATATTAGTTTGTTTCTTCATGGTACTGGGACACTGATATACGTGTTTTATGTTGTGTTTTTTCTCCCATTTTTGGTTGATTCTTGTGCTAAATAGTTAAGTTTATGGCTTTGTTTTGATTAAATATCGTATTTCGATATTAAGTTATGTTTTGGAACGGTTTTAGCATCTTTAGTTGACTTTAAGAACCTTTTACGGTTATTTTATACTTTTTCGGTTATTACGCGTGGTTTTCGGTTTTGTTTATATGTTACAGGAGTGTAATAGAGAGTTATGAAGTCATTGGAGGCTAAAACGAGACAAAATGTACTTGCCTCGGGATGTGTGCCAAGTCACGAATGAGATTCGAAGAATTGAGCGAAGAATTAAGGAAGATCGTCAAAATTTAGTTTTATAAGCTTCATGCGGGCGCAACCCTTAATCATCACATGTTCTATGCGGGCGCAACATAAAACAGCAGCCTCAGGAGTCCCAAAATAGAAGACCTGCGGCGCAGGTGAAGGGTTTTGTGCCCCGATTGATTTTTCCGCGCGGTTTTGCTTCGTGGGTTTTAATTAATTAAAAACCTAAATACTATATATAATGAATGTAAAGGGGGCACGAACCTACCTAGTTTTTATCATATTTTTAGACCTAGGATTCCAAAATCACTTTTTCTCTCTAGAATTTTAGGTTTAATTATTTTGTTCATGAATTCAAGCTTTGGATCAATGCAATTCAATCTTTATTTTGGTAATCTCTTTCCGTATGCTTTTTAATTCTTTTAATTTCATGTTTCTCTTTAATTTCTTAGTTTTTAGTCTAGATTAATTAGTTTTGCTATTTTGATTCTTAATTTAGTTTTATTAGTAATTAATTTAGTTTTAATTAATTCTTTGTTCATGATCATGTTATTTAATTTCAATTTTGCTTTTGTTCCCTTAATTATGAGTGAATAGTCGTTTTCTCTAGGGTTAGGGGATTTATACATGACTTGAATTTAAATTAAGTTTTCTAATTAGTTCTTGGCTTCTAATTGAATTCCTATTATTGATTTCTAGCGATTGCAATTAAATTGTGGCCAGATTTAGTTGTAAGTTAGGTTATTGTTGAAATCGAGGCCGAGAGGTAAGATTACCATAATTAGACCACTAATAGGCAAAAACGAATTTATGCGAGCGAGAGCCGGTAAAGGAGTTTTGAGGGAGTCTAAGTTCGAGAGAACTAGTGAGCCCTAGTTCAATGAATGCCAATGAATTGATTAGTGAGCGTTAATTGAGTTTGTTGATTGATCATAGTGAACCGATAGCCCTAGGTTTCCATTTATAGAGTTTAATCGTAATTTTTCCCGTCATTTCTTTAGTTTCAGTCCTTAGTCTTCTTAGTTCTAGAAACCATTTACCGAAATTTCCACCAAGGCCCATTACACGCTTTAGGCTTTTTAGAGCTAATAGAATTTAATAGCTTCCCTAAGGATTCGATCCCTACTTCCCTAGCTATATTAGTTAGAGTTGTTGGGTTATTTTTGAGAGGTGTGCGACAACCTGTTCAGACACCTACGATTGCAATTGCCTATTCTGATGCTGACTGGGCTGGTTGCCCAGATGACCGCCGGTCTACTACTGGATATGATGTATTTCTTGGGAAGAATTTAATTTCATGGTGTTCCAAAAAGCAACCCACTATTTCCAAATCCTCTACTGAAGCTGAGTATCGTGCTGTTGCATATACGACAGCTGAGACCATTTGGCTACGTTAGCTACTTGCTGATCTTGGTTACTTTCTTCGTCGTCATGTGCTTTTGTACTGTGATAATGTGTCCAGTACTTATCTTACGGCGAATCCAGTTCAACATGATCATAGTAAACATATTGACGTTGATTATTACTTTGTTCGTGAGATAGTTTTTAGTGGAGGATTACATGTTCGGCATGTACCAACCCACTTGCAGATTGCTGATATATTTACCAAAGGCCTAACCAATGTTTTGTTTTGTAAACATCGTGCCAATCTATCAGTTGTTTCGCCCCGTAAAGATTGAGGGGGTGTGTTACGGGATTATATTTGTAGGAGTGTAGTTTGGTATTTTAGGTCTTGTACATATTTTACTATATATCCATAAAGCCGTAGCCCTAATGGGGCACATTTTCCAAATACTCGTACAACTTGCATAAAAAATAAATAAACAAATTAAGGATACTAAACAATTTTGTACCGTTTTAAAACTATATACACCAGCCTTCAATAACAAAAGAATTACTTTGTATATATAAATTACTAGTATTAGTATATGCATAATTTTGTATTATGGTAGTTGAAAATCTAGTCAGGGATTATCAATTAAGTATTCACAAAAATAATTTAAAGAAAGATAACTTGTGTAAAGTGCTATATATAAACTTAGTAACATATATACAACTAGTTGAAGTTGAAAGCTTAATGTTTACCTCATCCAGAAGATACGCAAAGATTCCACTTCATTTAAAACATTAATGTAAAACATTAATTAACTTGAAGCATTTGGAATTGTACGTGTTAGAGTGTGAGTGCATGAAGCCATATTATATAATGCATTTCTTATGTTAGACACTTAATTAGGGTTAATTATCTAAGAGTAATTGATAGTTCAAGTGGTTAAAGCTTCTCTTTAGATTTCAGGTGGTATTGTGATCGATTCTCTTCACTCGCTGTAGTGGCTCCCAAGCACCCTTAAAAAATAAGTTACCTAATTAGAGGCCCTGTTATTTTGAATTAAAAAATTTCATACTTCAATTCAACACTATTAAATTCAATTCACTTCATTGTTCAACTTAGCTCCATATAATTACTACTCCGTATTTCATTTCAATCCATTTCATTTTAGTTCAGCTCAATTCAATTTAGTTTAGTTTATCTCTTTTAATTTCAATTCAGTTCCACTACTGCGGTCAAAACTGGTTAATTGGGATGCTTGCGTAGTCAAGAACTCCATATGAAATGTCATTCTTTTTCACTTGTGTTGATAATTAGTTCAAACTTCCACTAATAATCGATTATGGTTTATCTTATTATTACACCTAATGTCCTTATCAGATTTAATTAAATTTATTTAATTTTCGTTTTTTTGAATAGGTAGTAAGCAAAAGTGCTGAATTGAACCAATCTAAGCCTACCGTATTGGAACTAATTAATTAGACCTTACCTAAGCTTTGAAGCTAGAAGTAATTAAGTGCTGAATATTAATTAGAAAAAAAAAAAAAAAAAGCTTAAGGGAGTAGTTACAATAAGACAGATTTTTGTTGGTCATCATGTATCATCATAGGTCTTACTAATCCTCTTGGCTTTTGAAGAGAAAATATCGACTCTATTACAAAAGCATTCACCTAGTAAAATAAATGCTTTTTCCTTATTTTTCTCTTCCATTTATCAAATTTCAAATAACACAATCTATTTTCACCAATAATAATAACAATAACAATATGATAACCAAATGGAAAATTGCTAGTTTTTAAATGTTGGAAACAAATTAGTTTATATAATGACAATTTGGTAATAAAGCAAGTAGTAGTACCGTAGTATTGAAAAGTAGTATACAATTTGCATAATTACCAAATTGCCATTGTATCAATTTTGTTTCTAAGTTCTAACTTTTATAAACAATTGCTAACATATACACAAATTTATTATTTTGTAATAGTTTGTCAAGAAACATACCTTTACATAAATTTCGTTAAACTTTTGATATAACTGGTGAAAAATGCAAAAATAAAAAACACTCTAATTACATTTCACACAACTCACAAGTCACAACTACAAACATGGCAAAAATAAATTATGACAACTAAAATTACATCAATTTGCTAATTGCACCACTTTGTAAGATTTATGTGCTCTTTATTCTGGCACACATGGCCTCCAAGTCGTCTTGCCTGTTGGTAAACTCATCAGGCTGATACTTTGGCAGCAGGGCCGTTCCTGAGGTTTTAGGAGTCCGTGGCAAGCCAATGAATATGGGCCCTGTAAATTAGCTTAATTTTTTTTTTGAATAAATTTCGTTGAAAAATAAAAAATACATGTGCGAAAATCATGTCATTATTTAGTGCTCTCTTTAAAAAATATATATAGTGTTTTAAAAAATAATTTAGAAAAAAATAGATACAAAGAACTCGTACGTGTTGAAAGTTACATACAAAGTATATTTTTTTTTTTTTTAAAAACCCATAGAAGTAGGACTCCCTCCGTTGAATCTTGTAAATAACTATTAATTTATAAGAATAAATATAATCATGTGGGATCTTATTTGATTCATGTTAGTGAGTATCTTATTAATATTTTGCAGTTGCAAATTATACAAATATGAAACTAAACATATAAGTTAATAGAGTAATATTACTCTAGTATAAGTGATATAAAAAACGTAGTGGGAAACATATAAATACTTAATACTCGTATAATTTATAGAGAGTTAGAGACAAAGAAAATTTTGGACCAAGATAAACCTAGAAATAAATTATACCTTGAGAATTATAATGAAGAAATGTAAATAAGAGAAAAAAATCATTAGTAATATATTTAGTTGATTGCATGGAAGAAAAAAAGAAAGTTAGTAATAAGTTTATGGAAAAATAGATTAATTAAAATGAAAAATTGAAGAACCAAAATAATGAAGAAATGCATGTCCTAGAATCGAACCCGTGACCTTGCCTTACTGCAAAAGACTTCCGTATAACTTCTTTCCACTGAGCCAAAGTCCATTTCATTTTTCTATGAATATTAGTAAAAATCTTAAAGCTATTTTACACTATCATGCATTTATAAATTTTGGGCTCTGGGTGTGGGCCCAACTCGCCCCACCCCAGGGCCAGGGCTGCGTGGCAGTTAATTCTTTCCTCACCTGATCACTTTTAGTGAAATCTTTATTCTTCCTAGCTACGACTCTTTCTTCAATCAGATGCGACACTTCATCTTCAGTTGTCTCAGCTCTAACTAGAGCCTTCTCCTTCAACTGAGCCAAAACCTATGTGAAAAGTAACAATTTTGATAAATTATGCAGCAAAACAAAGGGAGAGAAGCTTAGAGTCTGTTTGGTAGGGCGTAAAATATTTCAGATGAAAATATTTTTTCATGAAAAACCTTTTACATTGAAAACCCATTTTCATACAGAATTTCCATTGTTTGGTTGCATGTAAAATGATTTTACATTTTAAGCATTTTTTATTGTTTGGTTGGATGAAAAATCAAGTATTTTAATAGTAAGGAAAAGTGTTTTCCTTCCAAGTGTGATGGCAAAAGTTTTCCTCCCAATTTTGGGGAAAATGTTTTCAACATGGTGGAAAACCACTTCCCACCCCAAGTTTTACATTTTAATATTTTACTCCAAACCAAACGATGTAAAATGAGAAACCTGTTTTCAGGTAAAACATTTTCGAATGAAAATAGTTTTTCATGAAAAACCTTTTACATTGGAAAATCCATTTTCATAAAGAATTTCCATTGTTTGGTTCCATGTAAAATGATTTTACATTTTAAGGATTTTTCATTGTTTGGTTGGATGAAAAATTTAGTATTTCAATTGTAAGGAAAAGTGTTTTCCTTCCAAGTGTCATGCAAAATGTTTTCTACCTTAAGTTTTACATTTTAATATTTTACTCAAAATCAAACGATGTAAAATGATCGAGAAAACTGTTTTCGGGAAAAGCTTTTTATGCCCTACCAAACCGACCCTAAACGACTAAACCACTGTATACAAACATTACTCACTTTAGGGATCACACCAAGAAACTGCATACATCGTGTATCAAGTACCCATCTTGCTCATCCTTTCTTAACTCGTAAATCACACCACCCAATATTCCAGAACTTCGCAGTGAGTTTTCACTAAGGGTCCGTTTGGTAGAGCGTAAAACATTTTCCCCAAAAACAATTTTCCCATTTTACATTGTTTGGTTTGGAGTAAAATATTAGAATGTAAAATTTAGGGTGGAAAATGGTTTTCCACCATGTTGAAAACATTTTCCCCCAACATTCGGAGGAAAACATTTTCTATCACATTTGGAAGGAAAACATTTTTCCTTATTATTGAAATACTTGTTTTTTCATGTTACCAAACAATTAAAAATACTTAAAATGTAAAATCATTTTACATCCAACCAAATAATGAAAATTGCTCATGAAAATGAGTTTTTCAATGTAAAAGATTTTTCATGGAAAACTATTTTTCGTCCGAAAATATTTTACGCCCTACCAAACGGACCCTAAATATACTCCAAAACTACATAAATGAATGAATGTTTAAGTGGCATATTCCCATCTTGTGTTTTGATAAACGGATATTTCCTAGGTTAATTCGGCTGATGTATAATCGATTCTTCTATTGTATATGTTTCGGGTACACACTATATAAACGTATACATGTACAATTATGAGTTTTTAATTATTTTCATTAAATTAAGGTTTAGTTATGGAGAATTATTGCGTTAACTTTTAGCTATGGTTTAAATGATATGATCAAAGGACAAAAGTGGCGGAAGCAAAAAATTAAATACAACAAAAAAGCCAACAAAAAAAAAATTGAGGGGAGAGGGAGAAAGATCAAAGAAAAGGGAGGGATAAAAAAAAAAATGAGGAAGTGGGTTTATATACAATCCAAGACTGTGCTCCCAAGTGTATATCAAGAGATATAACTTATTTTTACCAGGATAAAACATCAATTATTTTTTTATAGAACATTGATTATATTACAAAACAATAATGTTTTTATACAGAACAATATAGAAAACAAAACAATAAGTATAGTTTGTAGAACATTAACTGCTACAAGATATTAACCTATGTTGGGAACTCCACTTGTGAGTTGTCCCATATCGGAGAAAGAGGAGACGTTGAACTAGTTTATAAGCTTGTGAGTTACTCCTCCTATTACCAATTGGTTTTAGGATGGAACCTCCTTGGGCTTGTGGACCGGTTTGACTCTCCTCCTCCTTGTTGGGTTACCCAGGCCCATTTATCTTTAACATGAAATTTAACAACCTAGGATAAAAGAAAATGACCAATATATATGACTCTGGTACAGAAAATTTAAAGTATAGAACTTGTATTGCTTGAATGACGAATTGTTGCATCATCTGTTGCATTCATATACCCCTGTTGAGAAAAAATATAAATTTAATTAGTGAAAAAATATTATAAAACATTTATATTATGTAATATAATAATACATGTATATAAAAAAAAACACAATTTATAATTTAGGATAATAAAATAATAAATAATATAAGGTTTATGTTGTATTTTATATCAAACTATTATTATCAATTAAACAGTTAAATTAAACATCTTTATTCTTTAGTTACAAATAAAACAATTGACAAATTCAGAAAAACCTAATAGAACAAAAATATTGAGTATAATAGAGCATAAGCTAAACCTAGCCAAACAAAAAATTTATAAAACATCATATCATATTTATAAAACATATAGTTGATTTCTACAAAACAAGTGTTCTATGTTAAACTTGTATAGTTTAAGTAAAACATCTTCTTTTTATAGTATAACAATTGATAAATTCATAAAAACCTAATAGAACAAAAATGTTGAGTATAATATGACATAAGCTGAACCGAAAAAAATAAAAACAATTTAAAACATCATATCATATTTATAAAACATACAATTGATTTTTAAAGAACAAGTGTTCAATGTTAAACTTGTATAGTTTAAGTAAGACATCTACATTTTATAATAAAACAATGGATAAAAAACATAAAACATAATAGAGCATAAGCTAAAGCTAACATAACAAAATTTTTATAAAACATCGTATCATATTATAAAACGTATATGTTATGTAATAAAACAATACATGCATATAAGAAAACACAATCTATAATTAGGATAATAAAACATTAAATAATATAAGATTTATGTTGTATTTTATATGAAATCGTAAAACATCAACCGTACATTTTAGAACATATAATATAATAAAACAAACATGCTTTTAAAATATCAAATTATATATTATAAAAATATAATTATTATTAAAACAAACATTAGAAAATTTAAAACATTATTTTGTTTTTATAAAACATTAAAAGTATTACCTGTACTGATTTTTGTGCATTTGCCTTAGTTTTACTGGCACTCTTTGCAGCTCTACTATTCTTCCGAGCTTTAAACTATCATTTCTTAAAATTACTTATCTTCTCCAAAGTACTCTTTGGCCTTGCTCATGAGTAACCTTTCTTTGAGATTTTAGTAAATGTCTTTTATCCACATGAACCATTGGATGATTGTGAAGTGTGAACCATTACATGCTTCACTACGATAAGTTTTCCACTTACTAAGTCAACATCAAACTGAATACGAGCCTGACAATCAGTCCTATAATCTAGCTTATTGTATTCCTGTAAAACAAAAAAAAAATAGAAAACAAAATATTACAGAATCTATAAAACAACTGTATTATAAAACAGTACAACCTTATGAGCTTATTGAACACCTGTTATTATCAATTAAACAATTGAATTGAACATCTTCGTTAAAAAAAAAAACAACGAATAAAAGCTTAAAAACCTAATAGAACAAAAGAATTTAGTATAATAGAGCATCCATAAGCTAAACCTAACATAACAAACAATTTATAAAACATCTTTTTATATCTATAAAACATACAGTTGATTTCTAAAAAACAACTTTTCTATGTTAAACTTATATAGTTTGAATTAAACATCTTCAATTTATAATAAAACAACCGATAAGAAACATAAAACAGAACATAACATAAATGTTTAGAATAATAGAGCAAAAGTTCAATCAAACTGAACAAATTTTCATAAAACATCATTTCATAAATAAAACTGATAAAACTTTTCAATATAATTATAAAACATGATATATTAAAAAACATGTAGTCAAATATAATAAAACATTCGAAGAACAAATTATCAATATTGAATAAAAATTATTTATAAAACAATAAATTCACAAAGAAATTTAAGTTGTAAATAAAAAAAGATTGTCATTGAGTATATAATGTTCTGTTGGTATAGAGCAAAGTATTTTATAAATAAAACATTACATACCATAACTTTATTTTAAAAAAACCACACAATGCTTTGATAAATTTCATTTGAAATAAAACATTGAATAGTATTAATAGAACATGATCTTATTAAAATTAATGTTTGAACCAATGTTTTATAATTTTGAACGAATATTTTACAAATATTTAAAGTAATGTTTTATGAAATTCAATAAGTGTTCTATAAGACAAATATTTGAACCAATGTTTTATAGCATTAAGGAAATGTTTTATCCAAAATATATTTGAACCAATGTTTTATAATTTTGAACGAATGTTTTATCCTTGTAAATCCGGGTGTATATCAAGAGATGTACACCCGGGAGCACCATCAAATCTTCAGTTTACATATGGGGTTATAATATGGGCTTGGGCTAAGGGTTGTTTTTGCTGGATTTTTGGGTTGGGTTATTTGTTGCGGTTGTTTCAATTATTCTAAAAATGAATGAAAAAAGGGGACTATAAATCCATTTTTTCCACTAGTGGAGTGTAAATTTAAACGATGTAAATAGACTTTTGGAGTTTAACTAGTAGAAATAAACTCTTGGAATTCAACCATTAAAAATAAATTCAAAATTGAGATAAATATCAATCTAAGACCTGATCAATCAATAATATTTTTGTTTTCCATACAAACAAAATCAAGGAATATTTACATGTTATATAATACCTCCGTATCGCAATACTCACAACGATATGAACTCTTAGGTAAAAAATGAACATAAATGGTTAGTATTTATATAGGTATTTTTAATTGTTTGAGGAGAGAAAAAGTGATGAGCCAATTTAGTGTAAATAAGTATAGTAAATTAATGGTACAAATGTCATTTATCGTAGAAAGGCATACTAAAAATGGGAAAAAATAAAGTTGCGAGTATTGTGTTACAATCCAAAATAACAAAATTTGCGAGTATTGCGATAGAGAGATAATATATACTACGTATATATACTCCCTTTGAACTTTTTTACTTGCTATATTCTAATTTACACAGTTTTAGAGACATAATTTAAAAATTATACATATATATTTGTGTGTGTGTGTGTGTGTGTGTGTGTGTAGGAAGAGGTTTTGATGTAGTTCTCATGGTTCTCATGCAAAGAGGGTTCTCATGGGATCCTCACCATATATATATATATTTGTAAAGTATATATTGAGACGAATCAAACAATATCTCATATGTCTATATTTTTTATAGTCGCATATGAAATAAAAAACGATAAAAGTAGTCGAATGGATAATAACATAGTCAAATTATAACAAGTAAAAAGAGTTAGAATGAGTACATCAAGTATTACAAGTTACAGAATACTAAATCTCGCCCAGAAAATCCTTAAAATCGCCCACATTATATAATAGTTTTCCAAAACTACCCTCCTCACTCCTTTCCTTCTTTACTCTTTTCTTTTATTTCTCTTTCTAAACCCAACACCACAACTCTCACTAGAACTCCCACCAAACAACTCATAACCACCACACAATGGTTGAAACCACTGTCTAAGAAACGTAAGAAGTTGTCCAAATTCCTCAAAGAAACGGTTGATGCAATTATGTCACATGTACGGTGGAGTGAGAATTGATTTTAGGGAGTTTCATTTTGGAATAGTTTTCGATTTATGGGTTACTGTTTAGAGTAATCAGGTTTGTTTCATTTGGGTGCATCTAATCATAAATCGATTTATGGATTGATTAATATACGAAGTTAGAAAGGTGCTACCAATATAACATATAATGGAGGCATACATAATAAACTAATAGTAAAATCTATCTACTGATTCTCCTCTAATCTGATTAAAAAGGTCAAAACTTTCATTCAGCTCAGTTCAGCTAACTAATCAGGTTTGTTCACTGGACTATTATTTTAGGGTCTTCAATGCTAGCTACTTCCTTTTTTGTAATGCATTCTCCCCTAAATTTCTATAATGTCCGAGTGCTACTGCAATTGAAAGAAGTGAAGAAGAAAGTACAGTGTTGGTGCAAAGAACACTTAAGCTTATCAATTTCCGATGCTATTTCTTTTTTTTTTTTTAATTCGATAATAAATTTATTTTGTTTTCCTATACGTTTTTGTGAGTTTTAGGGTTTGTTTGAGAAGGCATTGTTTCTTGAGAAGGGATGATCGCGTGGAGGAGAGTTGGGGGTAGCAGAGGAGAAGGAGAATGTTAGCAATGACGGTTAGGGGGCGGAGAGCACAAAGAGGAGGGTGGAGGGAAGGGATAGAGAATGATTGGTTTTAAAAGGAGTTTGATGAGGCTGTAGGTACAGATAGACAAAGAGAAGAGTGGTGGGGGAGGATAGTGGTGGTGAGGGGGCAAAGGGTGACAATAGAGAGAGAGAGAGAGAGAGAGAGAGAGAGAGAGAGAGGGTAGTGGAGGGAAAAGATGAAGTGCAAGAAAGAGGGAGAGGTTAGAAGGTTGTGGAAATGCTTTGATAGGTAGCGGCAGAGGAGGATTTGTTTGACAGACAATTTGATGAAGATCATGTGGAGGATGTCTTGTGGTAGAGGATAGATCGTTTCTGCTTGTAGGGGTCGTTGTGGTGTTGGTGGGGAATATAATCTATTGATAAGAGTGAAGATAGAGAGTGAGGGGGTGAGAAGGTGGAAGCTTTATATTTCTTTCTATAATGAAGGTTATTTTGTAAAGTAGAATGGCGTTCTTTCTATAATCGTTGTGGTGTTTTGGTATTCTTCTTCTCTCTAAATTCAAATTCATACTTTTTTTGGTTATAATTACAATCATCTTTTGATTTTAAAAATCATACACTAAGCTATAGTTCATTGATCTTGATTTTACCAAATTTAAATTTTGTTCTTATTCGAAATTATTTGGTTAGTTAATTGTATTGGTGTTATTGAGACCATCAAAATGTTATTTTTGTTTGGGGCTACATTCGTGTGTAATTATACTTGCATTTCATTGTTTTAATGATTGATATTTTGATAACCAAGTTAGCTTTAAGTTCTCAACATCAAAATTCAAAATTTAAAATTTATTTTTGGTCAAATTGATGGCGAATACTTCAAGTTGGTTGTTTGATTGCAGAAATTACTTCAGTTGTCACATAGTGATTTCATTGGCTCTCCTCACATGTTCTCACATGAACAACCTTGCTCTTCTTTCTTCTTCTGGTAATGCCTTCTCGTTCATCTTCAATATCTTACTTCCTGTTGTTTCAATGATGTTGAATCATGATCTGTCGTGCCATAAATTTTGGGGTTAATTTTTGTTAGGGGCGTTTGCACTATGGAGAAGGAGATAATCTTAGGATTCCTTGCCATTCTTATGGTTTTAGCGTAGTGAAAATACTGTGCAGGCTGACGTGGCAGATGAAGTGGACCTATAGGTTGGGATTTGCTCATGGGTTTTAGGTATCATCTTCCCCCTTTCTATTATATGTTGTTGACATTTAATATGTTTTGTTCGATTTTGGTTACTTATTCGATTAGGGTTTCGTTTTTGGTGGTGAATACGTTTTTTCAATTGTCGATTTCCTTTTTTGGTTCGATTCTTTGGGGGTTGAATTAGGGTTTTGATTTATTGAATTCGATTCTTTGGGGTTTGAATTAGGGTTTTGAGTTGATTCTAAATTCAAAGGGTTTCGTTTTTTTGGAATAGAATTTTACTTATGTGTGTTAAATTAGGGTTTCAATTAATAATTAATTTCAAGCTTTGTTTGGTTTGGTTGGGTTTTGGGTCCGATCTTGGTCCTTAAGGTACTTTTAAAATTCAATTATTGTTCGTTGATGTTCGTTAATGGTCAATCATCTCACGTAACTCAATTCATGAAGATCTGATTAACATGTTTGATTAGGTTTTTTTTTTTTGTTTTTTTTTTGGAGTTTTCATTCTGCTTTCAATTTCAATCTAAATTTGTGTTTGCTATTACGAATAAGTGATGTATTTAGCTTGCATTTTTTTTGTTTCAATTTCTGTTTGTTCTTTATTAGGTAAATTTTTACTCTTTTCCGCTGATAATTCTACCTGCTTTGTTTTGTTTTTATGTTTTCTCTTACTGCAACTTTATTTTAATTTATAGAATCCAGAAAGTTAAAGAAGAAGATGATGAATAAAAATACATTGGGGGTGCAACAGGTTAGCTATTTAAAGTTTCATTTCTTACTCCTTAAACCAAATTTAGTTAGACTTTGCTGAAAAAGCAGTGCACGACTAGGGTTATTACAAAACGATGCTTAATTGTTGATGTTCTTGATTTTAGGTTTTAAATCTTATATGCATATTCTTTATAAGGGTTTGGGGAAAACATGATATAATAAAGAGAAGAATGTAGAAAGGATATACATTTGTCACTCTAGCAATTCACCATATCGATCCATGTTCAATGGGCCCCAAGTTAATTTGGAATTAAGGCCTTTTTGTTGTGTACTTTTGTTGAATTTGCGTTGAAAGGAGTAAGAAATGCATTTCATTTTGAGCATATTCATTCCTTGCATAGATTTTCCCTTCACTTTTGATTTTCAAATTGATCATCTTGTGCACCAATATACAGACATCCTTTTCTCGATACCTACATTCTATTGTTCTGATTAGTGATGAATCTAATTTTTACAAGGTTTGAATTGGATTAGAGTTTGGGGGTTGAATTAGGGTTTTAATATGATTTAGATTTAAATTTTTAGGTTGCTATTATGTTTTCACAAGAGTTGAATTGAACAGGCAACGNGAATTGGACAGGCAACGAAAAACAAGACAACATATTCTACTTCATGTCAAGTTGAAAACAAGGTTTGAATCCTCTTGCCCCTACAAGTATGTGATCTTTGATGTTTGCGCAATTGCATCATTTCTCATTGTGAGTCTCTGTCCAGATGTTCAGGCAACATATTTTGTTTCCCACGGTTTTCGAAGAAGAGACAAAAGGTCTAACTTGCTTCTGGTAGGTACAAATGTTTGTGATGTTCAAGAGACCCCCCCCCCCCCCAACACACACAACCCACTCAAATGTTTATTTTATCATTGAGTAGCTGAACGTTTGACTTGCTTTGCTACAAAACAAAATATATACATTGATGTTCGAACTTTGTGTGGTGAATACGATTTTTTAGACTTGAATTCGATTGTTGGGGGGGGGGGGGGGGTGGTGGGGGGGGGGGGTGTGGGGGGCGGGGGGGTGGGGGTGGGGGTGGTGGGGGGGTGGGGGGGGGGGGGGGGGGGCGGTTGAATTAGGGTGAAGAAGATTAGGGTTTTGAATTATTGGATGTTGAACTCGGTCTTTGGTGTTGAATTAGGGTTTCGAATGTTTCACTGTTGAAATCCCATTTCTTGGGTATACATTTGATTTTAGGGTTGAATTTTTGGGGATTGTATTATAGGGTTCAAACTGATTCACGTTGCGTTGAAGGATCTCAATTTTTATAGCTTTTTGGTGGTTGATTACATTAAATGTGTTACGTCTTTTATTGGGTTTGATAATTCAGAAATATTGTTGATGATGATGGAGTTTCAAGAAGTGAAGATGGCAGAGTTTTTGCATGTTGTGATCAAGAGAAAGCATATTCTGAATACGAGGGAAGAAGTAGATGACGAGGAGTGATCATGATCTGGGGGGGAGGGGGGGTCTATTTATATGAATGTTAAAGTTTTTTGGGGCTGTTTTTGATCCCCTCAAAGGTATATATATAATCCTATTTTTCCTTTCAACTTTTTTTTCCATTAATGGTCAATCATCTCTGGTAAATCGATTAGGGAATTGATTATTTTGGGATTTTTCATTCTATATTCGATTTCCATCTAATTTTGTATTTGTTATTATGAATAAATGCTATTTTTATTTTGGCTTATTTTTTGTTTCAATTTGTGTTTGTTCTTCATATATTTTATTTAAAATTTGGAAAAATCCCTCCTTTATTCATCTTCTCTGAATGATGTTCGCCTGCTTAATTCTTCACTCTATCTTACTACAATTTCATTTAAATTTCGATTTCCAGAATGTGAAAGAAGAAGATGATGAAGAAAGCACAATATTGTTGCAACAGGTTAGCCTAGCGTTTTCTAATGTTGCTGCTCTTATTTTTTCTTTGCATTACTATCACAGTATAGTTGGGTTTGCTGGAAAGTTTGTTTTGAATGTTTATCTATATCAGGATTTTGGCTATTAATTTACCTGTTTGAGTTGATTTTGGTTTCATATATGATTGTAGTAGTTGCTCTGGTTGGTTTTTTTAATATCTAAAACATGTCACGGGGAAGAAGAGTTCAGCTCTACTGTGGGTGATTTTGATCCTAATATTTTTGCATCGGACTAGGTTAGAGATATGCCATAAACAGGTTTATTTGTATTTCTGTTAGATCTCAATAGATATGTGTAAGGGGAAAGAATCACAATTTTGTTGCAACTTTTGTGTCAGTACTTCACTGTGTAAATTTTTTTATTTTTAGGACTGTTTCGTAGCTAACCATTAAGCATATTAGGCTGTTAGCAACTGCTCGATGATTTCAGATTCAATTGTAGGCATGAGTGGGGGAAGTGAAGTAGATGTTGATATGTGTAGTGGGAGAAGTGAGAACCAAAATGCTAAAAATAGGTAATACTACAATAAATTTACTTCAAACCAAATATATACAAGACAATGTTTTATCAGTCAATAAAATACAAAAACAGCAATATTTAACAGAAGCAACATAATTTCTATGGAACAGCAGGCAACCTTTCTTCATTGTTGGTGTTGAAAATTCTGATATAAAAAATACCACGTCGAACATAATAAACACTTATTGTTTCACCAACAACAAGATTGTTATTCTTCACAAAGTCGGTCCACTCTTTATCGTAAAAAAAAGCCTTCGAACTTTGATCCCTCTTCATTTGCAAGTACCCTCATAGTGCAAGGTTGCCCACTGCTTGTATGAGAAACTGTTGCACTGCCAGAACACTGCATCATCAACAGTCTCCACTGTTGTGGTAAAGGCTACAAAACATTAAAATCCATTAGTAAAATAGACATATTATGTATTTAAAACCCATAAGTAAAATAGATAATTATATACTTAACCAAATTATCTGTTTGTACTTAGTAAAGTATGTACATACCAAAAAATTCTTGTAGATCTCTTTGTATGTAGTGGTGTGACACAGAAGATTAACATATTCTCCCTCCATTGTTTACAAGACAAAAAAAAAAAGAAGAAACTCTATAGTTTAAAACTAACCAGGGATTGCTTTATATAGGCCTTGGAAACTGTCAATAGAATGCAACTCTTCAAAACCTATTAATTCTAAACACCTTGGAAACTGATATAAAACTATTAATGCAACTCTTCATCAGATGCAACTGTTTAGTTCTGACTAATTCTTGACATGCATTAATATACTGTTTGAACAGACCTATCTCCTATTTAAGTAACTCTTCAATCCTGAATATCCGATGAAATGATGGTACAATGCAAAGTATACAACCTATGAGCCTAATATTAATTCAAAACACACAGTTCCAAACAAAAATCAATGTATTTATAATCCCTCTTCCCAATTTAAGTACCTTTTCAGTTTTTCCTCACTGCAAATTAATTCTCTATTGACTGGAAATAGTAATTTTAGTAATAATAATAATAGTATTCAGTCCATTACATTTGGTATTTCGGATTTCAAAACTAAGTTCATGCTGTTTTTGACTTGTAATTTTAATGCAGTTTTCCTCAATTTATTTTACTAGATTTTGAGACTATATATTACTTTATTTTTTGTTTGACCCATTTCATTTTTTATAAATATAGTCTCTGAATTAGCAAATAAAAACACCACTTTAAAATTTAAAATTTAAAATAGTATTAATTTAATTAGTGAGGACATTAGACATTTGATTCAAAGTTAATTATTAGCCCCCATTCCAAAACAAATGAAAAATGATTTCCTTCTATCAATAAAATTGGTCAAGCTGTAAATGCTAAATAATGAACAGCCTCACAAAGGGAGGTTATTGTAAATTATATAATGATGAAATAAAATGATGGTTGGTTTCAAGTTCACAAAGCAAGGTTACTGTATATAATTGTGTTGGATATGCAAGCTGTTTTTTCTCTGGTCTTTTGCAGGTGTTATGTTCTGCAGTTTAAGTGTTGTGGTGAAGTTGGTGTTGAGTAGGTTTTGTGCTGTTCTGCTTTACTACAGCTATTGTCTATGTATTTGAAGGTGACAAGATCATTGATCTTAGTAGTTGATATGTTTATAATTTCATTTGAAAGTTTGAAACAATCATGTTTCATTTCTAGACTTACTTGATGAATCAGGTCAATTCTTTGTAAGTTGTGTCGTTTAATCAGTTTTGTGATACTTTAAATATAAGATGATAACTTCCTAAGTTTTTTTGTGTCTCAAGTAACTATATTTTTCCTATTTTTCAATGTATAGGGGTGACAAATTAGGAACAAACTATATTTCATTTGTTTTGAAAGAACAAAACATTAACCTGTATCACTTTCTATTTGAGTTTCTCTTCAACATCGTATTGGCTAGTCTCTTATCATATTTGTATCACTCAAATAGGAAATATAGAGCGAGCTGAGGAGAGAATAAATCAAATTTTGGCCTTTTTTTTTCTTCTAATATTGGTCAGTTTCTCATCATTTTTATAGATTACAATAAATTAACATTAACACGTATCACTTTCTACAGGAAATATACTGTTGAAATAGCATCAAGAAATTGGGGTAAACATGGAAGTGTATAATGTAGATAGTCAGTTTGTCTACTAGAAGGCGAGACATTATTTAGGGAAATACACCAAGTTTATGAGTTTATCATACATAATTACAATTATTTTGTTCTGACTCATGAATGGTAAAAAGTGTGTTTAATAAACCACGTGAACTGTAAAACTCATAAATTGAAATTAACAATGGAACTAATATATCAACGTCTCAATTGGTGCAAACCAAAATTACTCATTAAACCATTACACATGACTATAAGAATTTGATTTTATACCATTGAACCGCCATTTTGGGGCGCATATACTCTATCATGAACCAATATAAGAACTTCACTAATATACACAAGTAACTCATTATATGCAATTTAATCAATAAATACAATACTATGAATTATATAAACCTAAACATTATAATCACGAACATACATATTTTGGGGCGCCGTGCGCATTGCGCACGGTGTCACAACTAGTATATATAAAGGAGTGTGCGTTTTGAAGGACTGTTCAATGCTTATAATGGATGAGGTAAGACACTTGTTTTGATCTGTTGTGTGTAAAACATTTCTTTTGCCTTATATTTGATGTTCCGTTTGAAAGTTATTTGTGTATTTGCTTATTTATGTTAAGAGAGACATTCCCAACGCATCTTATATACTCCTACATACAGAGTTACAACTTCAGACATCGTGCATGTTGTAACTTTTGATTATATGATGATAGACTATTTTTATTGATATATAAACTTTCATGTTTAATATGAAGTATGAACTTTTTTACATTTTTTACGGATTATGAATGTTTTTCATTACAATAATAAAAAAATTTAAAAAATTGAGACACCTCCAACGCATCAATATTCAACCATATCAATTAAAGCTTAATCTTGTAAATGGCACAATCTTATCTTCGTTTTTTAGTTACTCCCTGAACAGGCTATCGCGCACCTCTCAAAAATAACCGAACAACTCTAACTAATATAGCTAGGGAAGTAGAGATCGAATCCTCAGGGAGGCTACTAAACTCTACTAATTCTAAAAAGCCTAAAGTGTGTAAGGGGCCTTGGTGGAAAATTTCAGTAAATGATTACTAAAACTAAGAAGACTAAAAATGAAACTAAGGAAATGATGAGAAATTATTAATTAAACTCTATTAATGGAAACCTAGGGCTATCGGTTCACTATGATCAATCAACAAACTCAATTAACGCTCACTAATCAATTCATTGGCATTCATTGAACTAGGGCTCACTAATTCTCTCGAACTTAGACTCCCTCAAAACTCCTTTACCGGCTCTCGCTCGCATAAATTCGTTTTTGCCTATTATTCAGTGGTCTAATTGTGGTAATCTTACCCCTCGGCCTCGATTTCGACAATAACCTAACTTACAACTAAATCTGGCCACAATTTAATTGCAATCGATAGAAGTCAATAATAGGAATTCAATTAAAAGCCAAGAACTAATTAAAGAACATAAAATAAATTCACATCATGATCATAGATCCCCTAATCAAAATTAAATAACATGATCATGAACAAAAACTAATTAAAACTAGAATTAAAACAAAATTAATTCCTAATAGAATTAAATTAAGAATCAAAATAGCAAAACTAATTAATCTAAACTAAAAACTAAGAAACTAAAGAGATTCATGAAATTAAAGGAATTGAAAAGCATAAGGAAAGAGATTACCAAAATAATGATGGAATTGCATTAATTGAAAGCTTGAATTGTTGAACAAAGTAATCAATACTAAAATTCTAGAGAGAATAAGGGTTTTTGGATTCCTAGGTCTAAAAATATGATAAAAACTAGTTAGGGTCGTGCCCCCTTTACATAAAGTATATATAGTAATTAGGTTTTATTAAAATAAAACCCACGAAGCAAAACCGCACGGAAAGAAAAGTCGGGGCCATAAAACCTTCACTTGTGCCTGCATAGAAGGAATTGAATTTCTTCCCTGCGCCCGCAGGTCCTTTATTTTGGGAATTATGAAATACGTTGCACGGAGTCTGGAACGGGGTCGAAAACGGATGCAGATACGGGGACTCAAAACGGCTACTCTGAAAAATATTGTTAAGAGATACGGTAAATTATAACATGAAGAATCTGAATCGTCTCAATAAGGGGGACGAATCGGGTTCGGGGATGGCAACCCAGTAGAAGTTCCCATGCTACGTAGATTATGAAGCTGTTGATCTATGTTGTGGGCGCATAGAACATTAGTGTTTTTGAAGGCCGCGCCTGCATGGAATTTTCTTGCTTATATTTTGATGATCCTTCTTGCTTCTTTGCTCGATTCTTCGAATCTCGTTCATGACTTTTCGTGACTTAGCACGCATCCCAAGGCAAGTACTTTTTGACTCATTTTAGCTTCTAATGACTTCATAACTCCTTATTACGCTCCTGAAACATATAAAACAAATCCGAAAACCACACGTAATATCCGAAAGAGTATAAAATAACCGTAAAAGGTTCTAAAAGTCAACTAAAGACGCTAAAACTGATCCAAAACATAACTTACCATCGAAAGACGATATTTAATCAAAACGAAGCCACAAAGTTAACTACTGCACTAATTCAGTACCTTCTAGAATTCCTCTCTTTTTCGCCTCTTTCATCTTCAACCTCCTTATTTCTTAGATCATGCTCAAGGTTAAAGTTGTTTGCTTCTAAAAATTGCGTTTTAATAATCTCATCATTTTTCTCTAAATTTTGGTATGAGTTTTGTGCGTTCTTCTTGCTTATTTAAAAAAACCCTATTTAGATTTTTGTTGCAACTGTTCATCTCCTTCCATCCTCTGTTTGTTATACGTGTTTGTGAGTTTGATTTTTGTTGATGGATCCTGATAATCCACCACCAGAAGAATCGTTTAGCCATTGTTTTGTTGGATACTCTTCTTATGTTGAAATTGAGGTGCCGGAGAGTGAGTTGGAAGATTTGTGGGAGAGATTGAGAAGGTATCACTAACCATATCAACCCCATTCCCCTGATTCTTAACCTAAAAAACCATCCCAAAAAACAAACGAAAAAAAATTGCCACCCCCATCTTCTTCCTTGACGTCCACCATAGCCCCAAACACTCCCAAAGATTTGGTTTTTGCTCATGAAAACTCCGATCTGGTGGTGGAGGACACTACTGACCGTCCAGGATACACTCCTCCTGATTTTTCAACGAAGGGAATGTGTAACACCAGGAGAAGCCGTCTTGATTTTGGGACACCTTCATCCCTAAAACTACTCGACTATGATTCCGATGAAACGCAAGAGCCTGATAATTGGGTTTAATTTAAAAAGGACAATCCTCAGTTCTTCCACAACAGAGATGATCCTAATTCTCCATTTTATGTGCCTTGGTTGGATTTTGATGACTGTGATTTGGATTATGTGATATTGAATTACTGTGTTGTGTGTTTTTTATTTTATTTTTATGTTCATGATTTTTTTTGTGTTGTTTGATTTTTATGTTCATTATTAACCTATTCATGATTTTTGTGTGTTTTTTGATTTTTAGGATTCAACAATTTTCATATGTTTGTTTGTATTTTATCATGAGGCAGATTGTCAGTTGTTAATTGGGTTATATGAGTGGATTTTCATGACTTTGATTATGTGAACTTCCATTATGTGAGGGTACTTGTGTTTGGTTTTTGATGATTGTGATTGTCATTTGATGATCGTGATTGTGGGACGATTTTTGTATGTGGTCCTTGCTTGAATTATACTCTCATTAACCTGTGATATTATCTATATGTTAACTAATAACATCAAGTAATATTTGAGATTGTGATCTGTTAACTAATAACATGAAGTAATATTCTCATTAACCTCTGTTTTTATGATACTGTCAATCTTTGTTTGTCATTATGGATATACTGTATTGTATGATTGTCAATTTTGATGATACTGAGATTCTGTGATTGTGATTTTGATTCTGTGATTGTGATTATCTTGTGTTCTCTTGTGATTGTGATTTTGATTTCACTGTGATCATGTGATTGTGATTATCTTGTGTTCTCTTATTTCTACTCTTGTGACTCGAACCATTCCTCGGTACTTTATTACTTGCTACATTGCTAAAATGTTTCCTACCCCAACCATTACTATCTGGTTTGGAAGTTTGGTATCAATCACATTGTCCCAATTGTGAAACTGTTAGTGAATTAAATTAAAAGGTTGGAGTCTATATGCAAATAGGTGACCCTGTTGCCTTAATGTTCAAGTGAACATCCACCCAAACTATTTTCAGTTGATTTTGGAGGCGTTCAATTGAATGATTTAAGGATTAATCGATGCTGGTGTACAGTTCTGCTGATGCTGTTGTGGTGATCGACTCCAACCTTGGTCATCAAGGAGTACGTATTCATATGCCACACCAACTGATGATCGGTTGTTTGTTAAGGCAATGTATAATGTCCCTCAATAACCCTAACAACTCAATGATGACAAGTTACTGATAGTTGAATTCACATCCATTCAAAATACTTTTTGATCAACATTTACATATTTTTCAAGTTTGTCCATCCTAATGTTCATCACCCATACTCCAAAAATGGTGACTTGTGTGCTATCAAGTGCTTCTAACCTACATAATACTTACATTCTCCTCGATTTACTTACAAAATAAGCACTTGCCAAAAGTGAATGCATAGAAAACTCTATCTTATTCATGTAAAAAATGGTTGAGTTACTTACATTTTAAACATCTTTTTCTGCTATTTCCTCTTAAGCCTCTTCATAATCACCAACATCAGCATCTGAATCAGTTTGTGGGTCTTCTTCATCTCACATACCCATCAACATTACCATGTACCAACCACCATAGGCATTCATCAACTAAGGCCTTCTCTGTTTCTAACTGAATTGAAAGTAAACCTTGTTTGTCTAAAGCAACTTTGTTCATATGAGTCAGCTTGTAGTTGTTTTGACCCTAGCACTTCAAAATTTCAATCATGCAACTTTTCAAGATTAAAAATATGTAATTCAACTTAATTGGATCATAGTTGTAGTAGGCATAAATCTTCAACTGCTTTAATCAGCTTCTTCTCATCTTTGTATAACATTTGTTCTTTTATAGCTTCAATTTCCCTAAGAAAACCAAGGTCAAGTATGTTCAAGTTTGGACTTTGATCTGGTTGGTTAATCAATCTAATATCAAACCCATCTTTCTTTGCCTCTTTCAAGAAGTCACTGTCATCAGTTGCAATATGTGGCCTTGCATTATCTTGTTGAATCCATATTGTTCTTGTTGCATGAGCTAGCCATTTTGCTCTTAATGTTGGAAGCAAGTCTTCTAACATTTTTTTCTTCAAAACCTTTTGAGTTATGCTTAATGTAGCCTTAGTTTCAATTGTGCCTTTATCTCTGTTTTTGCTCTTCTTCTTTGCTGCAACTTCATCTACAAAAGGCCAAATAGCAATCTTCCCATCCCAAACAACTTCTTGTGTTCCTGGAATAAGGTGTGGCCTTGCCACAGCAGCATAAAACATGATGTTTTTGATGAACCTTTTGCTTTTGCATTTTCTATGTGGTCCTAGCTCCTGTGGGGATAAGTAATACCTTTGACTAATCTTGGAGAAGCAAAACCATTTCTCATCTGTGTGCACAAGATTGTAAATTCTGCTGAATTTTGGTATTGTTCTGATTGAATGGGGGATTAATGCTTTTATCACCCATTGGACCCTTGCGACTACATGTTTCTCTGTCAAATAAGGCTTAACTGTTTTTGTGTGCTTTTTGATTGTTCCCCTTTTCACCATCCCGTGAAAAGTGGATTTGTGAATTCCTAAAGCTTTAGCTGCACTCCTTATTGTTGTTCTCATACAGAGTGGTGTTCTCATCAACTCCTCTATGTCAATATGAACTGTCTGTCTACCAACATTTCCTGTTTTCATGTTGTTGACACCTATGTTAACCTGTTTCTTCATCTGATCTTGCACTATATGCCACAACCTTGAGATGCTCCATCTTGAAACCTGGTAACTAGTTTCACAGTCTTTTATTGTTCCCTTTGGCAGTGAGTTGTCTTGGTATAGTTGTTGAAGCTTGTTTGCTACATGGGATCTCTGTTTGTTTGACAATTCATTGTGCATTCTTTTTAGGGATTGACTACCAAGGATATTAATTGATATTTGTGGTTCAATTTCTGAATCAGAATGAGTGAACTCGTACCCTTCACGTTCAATATCGGAGTTGTATGCCAAAAACTCCACCACATGGTCTCCATCAGAATTGGAATCTGAACCTCTAGCCTCTCCACCTACATTATCTTCATGTGCTGATGGTTGAGTTCCACACACTGGTTGTGCAGCCAGTGATGTTGGTGAAGTATTCCCAACAAGGATGTCAAAATACAACAATAAATCTCCATTTAACTGTTTTGAAAGAATTGTCGCTCTACTTTCATCATCCATAATTGAAGCTTTTCAACCTCCAACAACAATATGTTGCCACGGTGTGAAGGAATTCCCAAATGAAGCAACAAAAAAGATGAATTACCTCAAAACAATCAGGTAAAACCTTACTCAATGATGAAATTAGCTCAGAGTACTTACATTAGCTAATTTGAGAAAAATGGTTAAAAGTGGGCCCCAAAACCGGAAAAGCAACACAAATCCGATGCTAGGTAGTGCTACCAAACCGGAATAAATATAATAGGTAGTTTAGTAACTAAAAAGTTTTAATAGGTAGTTGTTCACAAAAACTGATATTTAATAGGTAGTTTCTGACAATTTTGGCTTTTAGAAATTTGTTAATGCATTGCAGTCATGTAATTAATGGAATGGAAAGTAATTAAGATGATGATCAGCGCAGCAAAGAAAGGTCTCCCTCCACCTCCCAAGTTGTCACTGCAACAACTGATTGATGCTCAAAATACAATTCCCAAAGATGAATGACTTCTTTCCAATCTTACAAAATGGGTTATTATATTAAGAATGGAGTTGTTGAAGAAAATGCTCATAGGACATCAGGTATATTTTAGAGTATCGATAGTTTTATTTTCTTTAATTTTTTTTACTTTATGATTATTACCTTACAATTTTTCTTTATGTCAGCATGTACCTCGGTTCAAATTCTTAAGCTGGGATCATTTAGATCCGGAAGAAGAAGGATTTGAAAGTAAAGTAAGAAGACTTCTTCGAAAGGCTCCCATAATTGGTGAATTTCTGATACATCGAAGTTATGATAATTCTGGAAAAAGACGGCTTTGATACACGACCTCCGGTAGAAAAAGTATGATAAGAACGGCTGAAGGAAAAAAATTTCAACAAGGCCATGTCGTATTGCTTACGAGATGGGGCGAAAATGGAGATTGCTTTTGGGAGTATCTGAATTCTTACGGCACTCAATTAGGGAGGGATGAAAGCTAATTTGGAGAAATTAAAGGGGATGGATAAAATCCATTTTGGTTATTTTATAAGAGCAACAAAAGAGCTTCCACCACGTTTAACGGCTGATGAATAAGTTGGATTAGTGAAAGGAGAAGTTAAATCATTAGAATTAAGTATGCTTAAGGTTTTTGGGGTCTTTTCTTTTCCAATCTTACGTATGAATGTGGACATTTTGTGAAAATTCTTTGGTGGCCGTTTTTCAAATAGCCACCAAAATTTATAGGAAAAATTAATAAAAAATATCCAAACTTTGGGCGTTCTCCTAATAAAAGACCCAACTTTGGATTATTCACACATGGACCCAACTTAAAGTACCAATTTCTAATTTTAGACCTTATTTAATTGTTACCTACAAAATTAGGTAGTTGTCATTTATCAGCCGTTTTTTTCTTTTTCCTTTTATTTCTTCTTTTAATTGACTATGTTTTTGACTTTTATTCAACCTATAAAATGTATATATTCTCCTTCTTTGTTCTTCCTCTGTTACTTCAACTTTCATCTCTATTTCTCCCTCTTTCTCCTTTGTTTTTTTTTGTTTTCCTTTTTGTGCCATGGAATCGTCTCATTCAAGGTCCCAATCTACAAGTTCTTGGAATCCTCCTCTTAGATGCTTCCACAATGAGGTTGCCCTAATTCGTACAATTAGGGTTCCTGGACCAACATTTGGGAAGCGTTTTTATGGTTGTGCTCATTGGCCTGTAAGTGAACAATTTGGCTTTTTTTTTTTTTTAGAAATTAAATTTAGATTAATAAAACAGATTGTTATTTTGGGTCTAATTTTCCACTCGTTTTTTTTACTCATTTTTTTGTGTTTTTATGTTACTTTGTTTCACAAAGTCATTGTGGCTTCTTCAAGTTTGCTGATGAGGTTGATCATGTAGTTGACCTTCAGCATGAGCTCTTTGAAAGGAATGTAACAATTACTGGGCTAGAGATGGAGAAGGAAGACTTGCAGAACCAAGTTAGGAAGCTGAGGGAGAGAAACTGGAAGCTTGAAAAAGAAATGGGTGAGGTTGTAAAGGAGAACTGTGTGAAGTTAGAAGCAATGGAGAATGCTAAGTATGACAAGAAGCTTCTGTTTCTATTGTTTCTGTCATGGTTTTTCATTGCTGTTGTTTTCATTATTAAAAGCTAGTAGCTGTTTGTTAGTTTTGTTAGGTTGTTGGTTAATGAAGGCTATGGAGAATTGTTGGATGACTTTTGGCTAGATTGTAGTGTATGGTTTGTTAAGTAGTTTAACACTAGGTGGATAATTTTCAATTGAAGTAGTTCCACCCTTTTGTAAGGTTGTGATGTAAATGATGGTATTAACTGAAATGAAAGCAATATTTCCCTTGATTGTACATCATATGTTTCATTTGTCTACTTTTAAATTTGTGATGAATAAGAGTTGATCCATTCATATGAATGGAAAAACTGCATAGAAGCACTACATACATACTTCCATTAATATGCTAAAGGATATAAAAAAAAGGATGCATAAGCAGTACTTATACACTTCCATTAAAGTAAAAAAAAAACAGTCTGTGTAAACAGTACATACATCCATTCATATGAATGGAAGGAGCATTACATACATACTTCCATTAATATCAAAAGGCTATCGAAAGAACAAGATGCATAAACTTCCATTAAACAGATAAATATTAGGTGCATAAGCACTACATACTTCCATTCATATCAAAGCAAACATTGTGCAACACATTACATCCAAAAGTTATAAAATTGAGGCTACTTCAGTCTAAAACCTCATCATCTGATTCCGAAAGTTGTAGTACATAAATCATTGTTGCCTTTCACTAAATAGTAGTACTTAATTACAATGAAAACTGAAGGTGTGCCATTTGCCTCAAATTTTCATTCAAAAGTTGTGCTTTCTTGTGTTGTATTGCAGCAAAAAGTGTAAGCATCAAGGAGGTGTTATCACCCTTGGTCCTGAACCATTTGGCTCCTGCATTTTACATCATGAAACAAACATGAGTACAAGAGCAAACTCTAACATAAATCCAACCACAACCATAAACAACATTGTGAATTGATAGCTTACATTGGTCATTGCAGTTCCTTGGCAGTCAAAGTATACACCAAGGCCAACATGTGGATTACTTATTCCCCTTCCTCTTCCCTTTCCCACTCACCTTCCTCTACTACCTCCCCTTCCCCTTGAAGTACCTCTAACTCCCCTACCTCTTCCACTAATTGAGATCAACTGTGGCTGAACTGTGGCATTGTGGTGCTGCTGCGAGAGTGGGATTTGGTCTTCATTTGCATCTGTTGGAGTAGATCTTGGCCTTCCTCTTTTCCTTTTGGGAGCTTGATCATTAGTGGTTTCTTGTTGATTGTCTTTATTGGGGCAGCTCCTCTTGTTATGCCCTTTAGTGTGACAAATGCTGCAACTCATCTCAACCCCATGCTTTGTTGACTTACCTGGCCTTTTAGGATCCTCATAAGGGTCTTTGATCCTGTTTTTTCTAGGCCTCCCAGGTACTATTTTGATTGGTGTGGGATCTAATGAAAACTCTAGTGCTGGCCAATACCTCTCAATTTCTAGTGGAGGGATGGTGCAACAAAGTCCTCAGCATTTTTGTGGCAAAAATATATGGCTGCAACAGAATGACAACAAGGGATACTAGTTAAATCCTATGCCCTACAAGTGCAACTGTTTTCATGCAAATCAACATTGAAGTTGTCTAGGTTATGGGACACTTGGAATAAGGTTGCACTAGAAGGCATCACAAAGCAATGTCTAGCTAGGTCTTTGTTCTTTTCTAGCCTAACCTGAATCTTAGGACACACGTTTCCATTCCACTTCTTCAATTCTTCTTTCTTTTACCACTAATCTTTGCATAAGCTGACCCCTAATCTCCTCTATCATATCAATTAAGTGCTTGCTTCTAGCAGTTACTATGTAACCATTAAGAGTCTCTGCCATATTGCTAGTGACAACATCAGACTTGCACTCCACAGACATAAAAGCTCTACAAAATAGCTTAGGTTCATAGGAAATGAATGCCTCAGCTGCTTCTTCATCTGCATCTCTAAGTTCCCTTAAGGCATCAGTGTAGTCAGCTTCATTGTAACACTTTACTATCTTCCATAAAATGTACTTCATCTCATCACCTTTGTACTTCTTATGCCACTGTGAGAAAATGTGCCTTGCACAATGTCTGTGCTCACAACTAGAAAGTACAGTGGCTACAGCTGTTAAAATACTCTACAAATCAACAAAGTAGGAGCAAGTCACAATCATCTTTCATCACAAACAGAAACAAAATAAGTAAGACATAATGACCAAAAAGACTCTTTACCTGATGCTCATCAGACACAATGACCAACCGTTCTCCATAATGTAGTTACAATGAAAACTTGACCTTGCTTAGAAACCAATTCCATGACAAATTATTTTCACCCTCCACCACAGCCCAGGCTAGAGGGTACATCTGATCAGTGCCATCCCTACCAATGGCACACATTAACCGACCCCCTAGAAATGTTTTCAGAAAGCAAGAATCAACTGCTATGATCTTTCTATAGCCACTGATAAAGCCCTTCTTCACTCCATCAAAACAGACATACAATCTTTGAAAAATGGGCCTCTTCCCCTTTGGTTTTTCCACTGTAACCAAGTCAACATCATTAGCTTGTCATGTCTTTTTTAGAGCTTCAATGTACCTTCCAACTTTGTTGTTATGTTCTTTCATTGAACCATGTAGCAATCTGTGAGCTCTATACTTCACCTTGTTTGCAAAGGGCTTCTTAACATTCACCTTATATGCTACCCTTATGCACTCCACAATCTCCTTTGCAGGCCAATGTGGTCTAGCTTTGAAAACTTCTAGTAGCTGCTTAGCCATCCAACCACTCCCCAGCTGAGTATTTCTCTCCATATTCCTAACACAAGTATGCTCACCCTTCACAGCCTTCACAACAAAGCACCCCCTTCTACTGTCCCAACTTCCATAGATCCTAAATGGACACCCGTGTTTACATTTAACACCTAACCTTTGCTGTCTTTTTTGATTAGTAATCAGAAAACCTACATTCCTACCCTGAAACACTCCATACTTAGCTACTGCATCCCTAGACAATGCCCTACTTATAAATCTTTTCCCTACTTTCCACTTAAAGGTCTCAAAGTTCACATGAGCCCCCACAATCCCATCACCTTTACCCCTTCTTCTCCCAGCAGTCTCCTCTTCCCCACTGGCTGGAGGAGTATGGATCTCTTCATCAGAATCACAATACTCACTCACGCAACCATCTCTTTGTTCACTCACATTTTCCCTCTCCTGAACTGTCTTCCCATTGGGGTTCAGTTATGAACTCAGTTCCCCCCTTTGAGCATCATCTACCAATTTTTTTGATAAATCTAAAATGTACTTATTCCACCCCTTTACCTTGTTCCTAGCATTGTGAAGTTCCTCATCATTAGTTTCACACCCTTCCTCCAACTATTTTTCTTCTAATGTATCTTCCAAAACCACTTCCTCATCAACTAAACCCTCCTTCCAATTCCCATCATCCTCTTGTGAGCTCTCACTCTCAAACTGTGGATCACAGCCCTCATCAAAAGAGCTTTCAGAATTACTTTCTGGGATTAAATCTTTCCAAGGAATAGGACTGGGTGGTCTCTCGTACTCCCACTGATAATCAGAAGGTACATCTTCAACAACAAAAGCAGCAGCAGTTTTTGGAGTTGTCTGGGATTCAGATGTAGGTTTCTGTACGTTGTTGTTAGTGGTTAAACAATGTACAGATGCATTAGTTACCTGTACAAATGCAGTAGGTGGGTGTTTTAATGTGTCTTCCAGAGTGGAGTTGAATTAGTTTTCAATAGGTTAAGAAATAACAAAGGCATCTGAGAAAGGAAAATCAGGCTCATCTGGATATGAAATTGCAACAGGCTCAATTACAGGGTGTTGGTTGGAATATTGAGTGGGAGGAGAAATGACAAATGCTTCAGGATATGAAGTGTGAGCTAGTGGAATGGAATGCTGAGAAAAAGATTTTGTTTTCCTTTGACTTTAACTTACTGTACAATTAGAAGGCTTTCTAACTGAAAGTTTTTTGGGACTAGAGGAAGATGGGCCTTTGCTAGGTGATTTGGATTTGTTTGGTGATAAATTTGGGAGTGTTTGAACTTGTGGACTACCACTATGGATCACATACAACTCTATGCCCCTACTTTCAACACACAATTGTGTCATCTTCCTCACCTCTTCATCATCATAAACCTTAACTAACCCCTCATCCAATGACAACCCAGGTATACGATAATACACTTCTTCAATGTTAGTGTATAGACCACATTTAACAGCTAGTTCTTTAATGTAAAATCCACACAACTCATCAGGGTCAATATTAGAGGTCCTCCCCCCCCCNATCCCCAGAAAACATCCGGGGCAAAATTGTAGGTTCCCCCCCCCCCCCCCTCCCCCTCCCCACTAAAATACCTCATATTTTTCCTATTATCAACACCAAAAAAACCCCATGCCAAACCTTCAAGCACACAGTTTCCTCCATTTCACAACCCAATTGAACCTGAAAACGAATAAATAAAGAAAAATAATGTACTATGAACAAAAAATTCAGAATTGAAGAAAAGCTTAACAGCAATTGAACAAACAAACAACATAAACAAACAAAACTTAATCATAATTGAGCAATGGACATTCAACAATAAAACCACAATTCTCCAATCAACTAAGACTTACAATTTTAAACAACAATTGAACACACAATGTAACACCCTGGATTTTCCTAACTTTTTATTTCTCATTTTTCCGGAAAACATATTGAACCAATAACAATTATATTTACTAAAACTACTAAATATGGAAAAACCAAAATATTACCGTCACCGTGATAACGACTAAGACATTTAACAAAGTACTACAGTGGAAGTCTTAAAACCAAAACAATTTAAAACTAACTTCAAACATTCTCAAATTAAAAATCAACTTTAAACTTATTATACTTCGGAACCATATTAATGGCCCTAAAAAACCAAACCAAAACTAAAATTAAAAGTCTTTAAGAAATTAAAACATCCAAAATAAATGTTAGTCTTCATAAGCAATTAAAATAAAGCAAAGCTACAAAACACAACAAGCGCTCATACTCCATCCCATCATGAAATGACTTATGCCCACTTGTACCTGCAGCTTTTCTATTACTAGACAACTACTCACCACAAGTGGGTCATCGTAGGGCCAAGTCCAAGACAAAGCCATGCACACAAAACAAACAGTCAGCAAAGCTGAGTACATAACTACTAAAGACTATGCAACAACAATAAGAAATAAAACATGCACTCGACTTACCTTTGACAACCTTTTTACCTGTACATGGACTCAATTAAATTAATTAATTACTATATTTAAACTTATGGATCCTGCATCGAACGGGTTTCCTCCTTAAAAATCATCACCCTATTGGGCACCAACTTGGGAGCAACTCCAAGAAGGTATTACTATGTCACATAAAGTGACGGATATCCAGCGCATTAAAAATAGAAAAGAGTACAACGTCTTGTACCCCATTTAGAAGTCATAGATCACTGTTCCGTACGACTCCCCCCATTGTTCATACTCAAGGTATATACGTTCCAAGAGTTTTGATGCAAGTCCTCTTACACTTTACGTGATTTAACAGGTTTAACAATGTTATGAATCTCATGCAACATCACACAAAACATGCATCCAATCAAGTGAGCCAATTTAATTATCTTCAACTTAAGGTGATTCCAAATTAAATTTAGGTGTGTCCTTTAAATAAACTGAACCTCCTGTACCACACATCAACTGTGAGTGGCTAATAACTTGCTTTCTTGTTGACCACACATTAAACTATGAGTGGCAACATGTCTAAAAAAAATAATTGCTCATAACTTCTTTTAATTATGTGAATAAAAATTCACATCTATCTTTCTTGTTCATTAAGTAACTAACCAACTTAAAAATAACTTTCTTCCTTGATCAAATAAACTATTGGCCAAATTAAACTGATCATAACCTTTCAATTCAAGCTTAGAAAATTCAACTTTCTATTTAACATGGAGTGCCATCATACTTTAAGAACATGCTACTAAGAAACTTGCCTTGCACATAAAATTCATGATTCAAAACAAGCATACAAGATTTCATGTAATCAAGAATTGTTCAAGCATGCATTCTAACTCTTATATTTGTCTTTAGTACTTACTTACCTTGTAAAATAACTATGCTCCGCCACAACTTCTAGAAGTGGACTAGTTCAAAGTCTCCTACATAAGGAAAAACCGAACTAAATTAAAACCTTGTTGACTAAATTCTACAACAACTATAACTAACTTCTATATTGGAAACTTTGTCCAAAACTTCCTTATATGTGGTTTCTATTCAATTCCATACTACACTTTTCTTTTCTATTGCAATACTACTTAGTTTTCGGGACTTATTTATGCTTTATAAAACCTTAATAAAATTTTTATGCCACTTTTGAAAAGTGGACAGCAATCTAAATTATCAAAACTCCTTGAAAACTTCCGAAAACAACACCAATCGATCATACAATGTCTTACTTAACTTATATGATCAATTTATGCTAACTACATACTTTAAAAGCCTAATTAATTAATTTATAAAATCTGGACGGGATGTTACACATGCTTAAAATCACTTTTAAACTTTATAAAACATACTAAAATTTATATATATCAATATAGAATTGAGGTGTGATCATACTATTACAATTAGGCCACTCAAAACTTAAATTTAACTTGTTTTTATTAAAATTTCAAATTTATTTCAAAGTTTAGAACATAAAAATTCATAAAATCATAACATCATAAAATTTTCAAACCCTAATCTATAACTTCATGAACAACAAAATTAATTCATACCTTAAAGCAATTCATACTTATATCAAAACATGATTAAACTTATAAAAACATGATTAAACATAATTATGAACATGAATTTGCAAGATTGAATCAAAAATAAAGAAGTAGATTTTTTTTAATAGAAGATTATACCAAAATAGGGGAGGAGGTGCAGCAGTGGCAACAGCAGCAATCCGGCAGTGGCAGCGAAGGGGTCCGGCGCTGGCACGGATCCCGAGGCAACAAAATATATATATTTTTTTTCTCGGAAATTTGCAACCTTTTTTTTCTCCCTTTTCTCTCTAGATTTTTGGAATCCTAATGACTAGTATGATCATGAAAATTTGAAGTTTTAGGTTTTACAGGGTATTTGTAGGCCCCAAAGTAGGATTTTGGTGAGGCCATAAATACTCCTAAATAAATTAGGAAACCTTTGAAATCTATTTTTAGAAGCTTTTAAAATATTACCATAAAAATATTATTTAAGAACACAAATAACTACTTTCAACCAAACATTGTTATTTATTTTATTTTTATTAATTTCTTTTTATTTAATATTCCTATTGAACATAACTTTTCAATAAAAATATTAAAATTATACGAATAAAATACAAAAATACTTTCTTAAAATACGTGAAAGTATGGGGTATTACACACAAGTAACACCAACAACAGAACAAACAAATAACAACAACAAACAACAACGAAGCAATCAAAATACTTCCTTTCCAACATACAACAGCCACCAAAATTTAACCTTCAATACACCTCAAAAAAGGTTACATAAACACCAAAAAATTCACGAAAAACCTAAATGACTAACCACGCATACCTTTAAATTGCAGTTTTCAACCTTCGACTTCACAATTCACCCTCCCAATGTTACTGTTGAAGCTACAAAAATGGCGAATTTTGAACCCTCAACATGAAAGTGAAAATAAGAAGAAGAACCAGTTTAACAAATGAAAGTCAAATGAAGGAAAATTAAAAACATACAAAAATATCAACTACAAAATATTAAAATAATAGATTAAAAAAATTAAAAAAAAAAAAGTGAAACAAGTAACCAATTTAACAAGTAACTTGTAATTTAGTCCAAAATTGGAAGATGGTATTTTAAGTTGGGTCCATGTGTGAATAATCCAAAGTTGGGTCTTTTATTAGGAGAACGCCCAAAGTTTGGATTATTTTTATTAATTTTTCAAAATTTATATATGTTAAATATCTAATTATATTAATAATGGAACTCACATGGTAGTATTAATTCCTTCTGCAATCCTTATAAATAATAAATAAACGCTTTCCGTTATGAAAATATAGGAAAGAATGAATGGAGATGTAGAATATATGCAATATCAATTGTATATCTTCCACAATGTCTAACATATATATATACATCATCTACATAGTAACTTCCTATGTGTATGGAAAGGTCAACATTGAATGAGAAGTTATCACATGACAGGAGTTACAAGGATGTATATATAAAGCCATATTAATGTTATGTAAAGATTAACTATAACCATATGAAGAGTTACATACATAGGTATTAATGTATAATGAACATCCACCATTATGAGTATTTTATAACACTCCCCCTTGGATGTTCATTGTTGAAAATGTGTCTCATTAAAACCTTACTAGAAAAAACCCTATGGGATAAAACCCTAGTGAAGGAAAAAAAGAGTACAACATCTTCATAATATGCATATAATATGCTGCCTCGTTAAAAACCTTATCATGAAAAACCCAATATGGGACAAAATCATGTATAAGGGAAAAAGAATGCAGCGTGTATTCTCTCCCCATGATAAATATAGAACTTGAGATCTTTTCGTGCAATGAATCCAATATTGTTAGGTAACTTCGTCTTCATTGTAGTAGTACGTAGAGTTTCCATCAATAAGTGACTCTTTAAACTTTTGCTTGAATCCATTTGAACCGACAAGTCATCTTCAAATTCCTCTTTGGTATAAGTGCATCAAAAATAATAGTTGGACATATTAATCTTCATCTCACTTGATATTCTTTCTTAAAGTTATATCAATCATACCCATCCAAATCATGCCTTCTTCCGGAGGCCTATAGTAGATAATTGGTAATCGATTTCGACCGAACAATTTAAGTGAAATTTTGGTGGCAACACATGAGATCATCATCGATCAATATGATTTTGCAATCTTATTTGAGTTATAATATAACACATGTAATTACGCACATGTGTTACTTATGGTACTTCTAAACCATAAGCATTATTTTGACCGAGTTATACTTTGTTTATATTCTTTAAACACTTAATATATACGAGTGCTCATATATGTATATATACTTCCATTATTCTTTAGACTATCACATGTTCAAACTTCAGGTTGTGAAGCCAATTTAATCACAAAGACTCTTCAGGAGTTTGGTAATAATTTTAATATATAACATATAAAATTATTGGGGCTAACTAGCTGTGTAAACCATTTACTTATGACTCACATATGCACATGAACCTAAGACTCCAAATAATGCAAGACACTGTATAGTGTGGATACAAAATCCATTTATTCCTTGGACTTTTAGTCCATGATAAACCTTCAATCATCATATTTCATATTTCATTGGACTTCAGTTCCATAATGAACAATCGATACATCATCATTATGTCGACATCAAAATGGACATATATTTCCAAACTCTTATTAACAAGTTCATTCCTTCTTGCGTATAAATAATAGTCTTCGGTTCCATTATATACCGATATGATAATATTCTTCAAGATATAATTCTTGCATGCTATTTTACGACGATATCTATCTAAACACAATGTTTCTAATTGGTACCATCATAATTTTCTCATAGCATAGGCCATCTATTATAATTAGATTCAGATATCAATATCACTTCCAGGGTATTTCATACTCTTATAATATCATCATTATTATTACACTTTCAAAAATGTCAACTGCACTATCTTGCCATATATCACATCTTTATTATCTATTTATTTATATATTAATTTGGAACCGATTATATAACTTACGCTTCAAGTGTAGTTATTCAATTATAATTGGCAAGATTCATCTCAACGCATACACATTATATGACCAAAATGTATCCTCAACGTTATGTTTCATGAATCATAATTGTATACAAATTAAATCATATATGTGCAACATTTCTTGATAATAGATAAACAAAAGTTGGTGCATAACCTTTCAAATTACCATTATAAAGATCATTAATTTATGATAAGAAGTAATTTTTTCCAACTTATTTCAATTCTCCTCCCCTTAAGTTGGTAAAATATAGGGGCGTTAAATTGTTAACCAGCTTAGTATATAATTTCATGTGCCAAAATATTTTATCTCATACGAGATCCTTTTTTTTCTTCTTTTTTTTTAACCAGTTTCATCTCTTACAAAAGTTATATTCAACAAAATTTGCATCTCTTCTAGAGAATAATTTCAAGTAAAACCATAACATTTTTAACTTATGATATACATTGCACATGCATGTATCTTTCAATAAATCTTTCTTATATAATCAGATCTCTTCTGGAATACAATATCAATGGGAGGACATCTATGTATTGTGCAGTTTTCTCTCTTCTTTTCTTAATTCTTGTGTGCTGACGAATAATAGCCCCAATCAAGAGATTGTTCAACAAAAGTAATTCACTAGCATGTAATTCCATTGGTTGGCGATCTTCTGGATTCCCAGATTTTCACAGTGTGATACTAGTTATGTAATTTATATTTGGTGAGTTTTTGGTCACCTAATAATTGAATACATAAGTTATTTGAACTTTTAGTAATCTAATAATATTTCTTATATATATAAAAAAATTATCACATCAGATTTTCTACAAAACAAATTGTATTATCAAAATTTGCAATAAAAGTATAGCTCAATCTCAATGTTATGTCAGTATGTCTTGCCATTTTATTCATTTCACTATATCTATATAAAGAAGGGGGTCAACACATTATTTCATATCAAATAATGATACTTCAGGTTTTCATAACGGGTGATCAATATACCCTAGATGGCCCAATTTAATTATATCACATCCAAAACTTTTCTTAATAATTAAGAAGTTTTCAAACATTATACTAGTGATCACTTTATTAGGCAAACTTTATGCATGGCCATGGATATGATGTACATGATATAAGAACACTTAACATGTGTTTACTTTTCTTTTAGACTTGGCAAGACCATCAACTAATCCAATAATACTTCACACTTTGTTGGAGCATCGACAATAATCTTGGTACGTGCTAAACTTGTTAGAAATTTTATACTCTTCTGGATCCCATTATATATATTCATGGTACATATCAATTTTACTGGAATACTGGATATAATATGCTTAGGAGAACTATCAAGTGTTTTACATTCTTGAATTTCCCATTATCAATTGTTGCTCATTTTCTTTCCTTAAGATTCTTATGACTTGGACCTATTGGTCTGCTCTAACACGCTTCAAGCGTGCTCTAAGTTTATTTGCAACTGCTTTAATTGTAGCATATATTCATATTCATCTTCAAGATGATATCATGGAAATATTTAATTGATTATTATGTGGCCACTTTCATAAACAATTGACATTTAAGCTAAAATATGTAACAAACTGATCATCAGTATATTTGATTATCCATAAGCAATGAGTATTAAAACAATAAAAAATAGATATTATCTTTGCCTAATCATGGCATATGGGGCATGAAACTAATCTAGCAGCCTTGAATCCTCTTATACCTCTAAAAACCATAAAGTCTTATAAAACTCATACATGTTCCTCATGCCCAATATATATCAATCTTTATACTTTAAATTTTATCAAAAAAAAAAAAAAATGGGCATAATGAATACATTTTTCAAATAAGTTTGTCACGAATTCATGCTTCCTTTTTTTAATCTTATTTTGCTAAAATGAATATATTCATGTTTGCAATTCATATGATTTTTTTACATGAATTATAATAAATAAATAAATGAATATTGACCTATAGATCGTTATCAATCCATCCAAAGATGGTTTATGAAATAATTGGATAGTAGGTTACAAATTACTAACACTACGCTACTTGTCTTACCCCATCATTTCATAGGAAAAATAGGTGCCCATGTAATAGCTATGTTGTCATTAAAAAAAATTATCCCACAATTCTCCAATTAATCACATCTAATTTACAAAAACAAAAGATTGTTTTCAAATTCATCTTCTAGAGTAAAATAAAACACATACTAGCGTTATTTGAGGTCAACAATAGTCATTAATATGGTCAATGAGTTATAACTTTACACCAATATTTAATCACTCTCATAAAATAAATTCATGTTTACCAAAGAATTACAAGCAAATAATTATCATAAAGATTAATTTAACAAGCTTTCATTCTACTGAAACACATAATCGTCATATTATTGATTGAAATAATCGGTTTGTTATCTATCCTTGATTGAAATAATTACTTGTATATATTGGTTTTACAGAATGCATATCCTCTAAAATGACAATGCATATAAATTGAATTCGAAGCTAGAAACTAACATGTTGCATTTCACCTCCATACTTCTTTCTTTCGGCTTATAAAATCCACTCATAACTACATCACACTTTATGGCTAATAAACTTCACTCATAATAGCATCACAATTTGTGGAATAAAATTATGACAAAGGAAAGGTGTTTAACGTAGCTCAATATATTTATTTTTACGTGGTATTAATGGGCATATGTGACAGAAGTATGAACTAGCCAAAATACACAAGAAATCAAATGCATGTGGTCACCATATTAACATGAATAAACAATTCCAGATGTGTTTTATAATAAATAGTTTTGCTTAGATTATAATTGTCTGTTGATTAACTTGTTAAGAAATTGAACTTAATCATATAAACAAAAGTAAAAAAAACATATAGAACTTTACTAGGAATTAGTATAATTGATAAACTTTCAAATCACTAATGAATATAACTAACTAGAATAATTCTACACGTTATAGCCTAGTAGCTAGGAATAACACATAGTTTCGCCATAGACAACATACAATAGAAAACAACATAGTAAGGCCCTGTTCTCGTCAACTTATTTTTACTTATCTGAACTTATTTTTGCTGTTCTGAACTTATTTTTACTTATCTGAACTTATTTTTGTTGAACTGAACTTATTTTTGCTGAAATCATTAACAATTTATTAACGATTAAAACTGATTTTTACCGAACTGAACTTTTTTTGCTGAACTGAACTTATTTTTGCTGAAAATAAGTAAAGATAAGACGAGGAGAACAGGGCCTAAATCTTTATTTTATTCTTCTTTCTCTCTGATAGAATGAGGAGACAAAACTATGAATTATACACTCAACTACTTATAAGAATAAATTCAATCTATGGGTAGAGCATAAAAAAAACCATTTAAATTGATTATTAAAATTATTATGTATTGACAATATTAATACTTCTTAGTTTAGATTGTGTACCTTTTGTACTGTATGAATATGAGTTGATAGTGATCCAAAATATACTCGATTTCGAAAGTCACCGAAAACAACAATCAAATAATTTAAGTTTGGTTTATTAAAACCTGATTCAATTAGGATAGAACTATGGCGCTGATAACGTGTTAAGAAAATGTAGGAAAGAATGAATGGAGATGTTGAATATATGCAATCTCAATTGTATATCTTCCACAATGTCTAACATATATATATATACATCATCTACATAGTAACTTCCTATGAGTATTGAAAGGTCAACATTGAATGAGAAGTTATCACATGAGAGGAGTTACAAGGATGTATAAAGCCATATTAATGTTACATAAAGACTAACTATAAGCATATGAAGAGTTACATACATAGGTATTAATGTATAATGAACATCCACCATTATGAGTATTTTATAACACTTTCATGATTTTTTTAATATTTTTTAAATATTATTTCTAATTATTTTCTATTTTTACAACTATATTATGGAATTATTGTGAAAAAAAATATTAAAAAATTTTATTTGCTAAAATTTATATTTTGAAAAATAATATAATGTTTTTAAATGTCCCTGTAATTAATTCGACTAAAACAAACGAGATACAATCATGTATTTGCTTCATATAACTTTGTTGTCCGTTTTTGGTAAGGTAGCTACTTTAGTGGCTCTTATTGTTATTATTATTATTATTAAGCACTTCCGGTTGTGCATGTGCATGTATTGTTATGGTTTTAATCATGTTTGTTTCTACTATGTACCCTATATTTTATTCTACCATCTTTTAGTTTGCCACTAGAGGTAGAAGACTAATGGTTTACTCTATATTTTATTCTACTTACTTTTAGTTTGCTATACTAGCGGAAGAAGACTCTTGGTTTTCAATTTTCATATTATTATATCTGTAACTCGGTTTCATTTTCTCGTTCCGAAAATTTGGATAAAACGGACCTGTTATCCGAATTTTAAATCGAATACCGGGTCGGAATTGGAATGAAATTTATAAAATTAGGATTCCGGATTTTGTAGGAGAATAAAAATAGGATATTCGGTTTTCCGAACCGGTTTTTTTAAAGGATAACGAAGTGTTTTAGAAGAAATTTGATTAAAAAACCTGGATCCGGAATTTTGGATTTTTAGGATATCCGAAATTTCGGTATTCCGGTTTTTCTGGAACAGATACGGAATAAGTTTTTTTAATTCTGAAAGTTCCGGCTATCCGATTTTCTGGATCGAAAAAATTCCGATGTCCAATTTTGCACACCCGTAATAGTTAGTTGAGTCGGTAAAATCAATTATTTAGTAGACAAATATCATGTGTTCAAATCTTGTTGGAATCATTTTTGGGAAGACATAAATATGACATAATGTAATTAAAGAATTACATAGAAGAGTGTTCCGTCACTTATCTCAATTATCAAAAATACCTTTTTATATATTATATAGATAAATTATTAATATTATTAGTAGAGTATCTCATAAGAACTTTCTTTAAACGGGAACTGTAGATAACAACTTAACAACGTTCGTATACATGTGTTATGTGAATTTTCACTTACCCAATTCCCCTGAAGTAGGAAATTATTTTTAATTTAGAAATTTTGATCAACGAAACAACTTTTTGTATTTTATGGGAATTTTTATTTCCCATGATTTTAGGCATAAACCAAACAAGTCCTTATTTTTCGTGAATTGTTAGATACACTTTTCAATTAAAATTGAAACATGCAAATAGCAAATTTTACATTAAATAATAAAACTAGTATATTAACCTATCCACTAGTATAACAAGTCCTTATTTTTGGGGAAGATTTGCTATCCACCACCTGACACCTTCTCTGAAGATTAATAATCCTTACTCTAAAAATTCATAACCAAAAATTGAATATGTGACTTCTTAATTGTAAAGAAATGATGCCATCACTAACCTATGAACAATTTTATAATAACAATGCAAACATAAAATTTTATAAATAACTTCTTTACTTAAAATCCATTATTGCATATATTATTGCATTAATTATAATTATGTAACTCCAATTTTAATTATTCTTATATGTGTATCACCCAGCTCATACACTTTAACTATTTAATCAAATTTCATTGATAATTTTTCAATGTCTTGATAATGATAAATTATAATGAACCGGAACATCGTCCGGGCCATTTAGTAATTTAAGTTTATATTGAAATCAATGTAAATACTCTATATTTAATATCTTCATAATCATTCAAAATAAAATTTATAAAGTATTTGTATTTTTTAAATTAACAATTAATTAAAGTAAGTATTGAGATTTATAATACTATAACCTAAATTATTATTGTTTGTAGTTCTTTTTACATTAAATAAATTTAATCTAATTTTTTTTTTTATAACACTATGGAAAAAAAGTATGTTTATTATTTAGAATAAAGTTTATAAAATACTTGAATCCAGTTAAATTCGGTATTATTTGTTTCCAAATGAAGCGGTACCCATTAGCATAGTGGTTATAGATGCCGCGACAATTGTGGTTGTTCTCTCACGCTCCAACAGATAAGTAATATAGTTTTACCTTTTTTTTTTTATTAATAGTAACATCTTTCACAAAATAAATGAATGACCAAATAACACTAACCATTTGATAAGTAGTTATTTGCTAGCATTTTGGGTGCATTTTGGGAATCGTTTTCATACATATTTAGTGCTTTATAGATTAGTTTTGCATGTTTTAATTTAGTTTTGGACCGTTTGATGCTTCACGGGTATTTTGGCCCTTTTGGAGGAGTTTTTGAATGTCATCATGCAGAACATATGAATTCAAACAGCCATAACATTTTATCTACTCAATATTTCTATGTGATTCCAACTGGATATTATAGCTTGTCTTATTATCTTTACAACGATAGGTCATATGCCCCAAACCGATAAGCGAGCTGAAATTTTGATATTTTGATCGAACTTAAGCGGTCCAGTGTGCTGCGGGAGAAGGCAACACGACCGTGCTGATTTTAACACGTCCGTGTTGACCTATGTCCAGAAACTTCAGTTTGGTTCTGTTATGACTGCCTCAGTACAACACGCCCGTGTCACTTTGAACACATCCGTGTTGACCTGACTTCCGATGTTCCAAACTACGTCATTTTGCCTATATTGTTAGGTTGTATAAATAGCCCCAATTGCTTTGGAGGTGGAGAAAAAAAGCTGATTTTTCTGCACTTTTCTTTAAAAGCCCTTTTCTTCTAGCAAAAACAGAAACTGTTAAATTATTGTAATCTTTTAGCTAATTTAGTGAATCTAATCATTGAAGAATTTCTCTTTTCCATCAATCTCAATCTATTGAAGCTTCAAGTATCTTTCTATCTCCTTTATTTTTATAATTTGTTCTCGATTTATTTTCATGATTTTTGCATGTAACTTTGATGTTCTTGATTTCTATTATAATTGATTATTACTTGATTCTAACTTTAATATTGCCCATGAATTATATGTTTATGATGTTTATTGTAATTTCCATGAATTGTAGTAGTTTAATTTCTAGGATTTGGGTGAAACCCTCAATGTAGTCATGGAATAATAGTTACATGTTGGGGTTTTACTGTTTTGGATTCTAATTAGTTAAGATTAAGGGGTTTCTATGCTTAGTTCTTGTGATTGATCACCATTAGAACTTAATTCTTAATCTCCCCAATGAAGGATCAAAAGATGAAGTTGGGTTGTAGGTTCCTTTATTCTTATTTGACTAAAAGACCATGAAAATAGGGATTTCTCCTTGTCATCGTGCATGTGTTCTTAAAGCTTGGATTTGTGAATTCAACCATGAGAATAGGTTGTAATGCATACTTCTAGGCAATCCCTCTAGCTCGAATGAGTAGTTGAGTGTTTTAGATGACTTCCCCTAATTTCCCCATACAATTGTTCAATTTCCTTGGTTCCATGACGAAGTTAGCAATGACAACCACAACAATCAAGTAAGCAGAGACTAAGTTTTTGTTTTATTATTGTTTTACCAATCAATGCTTACTTGATTGTTGTGGTTGTCATAGCTAACTCTCTGCTTAGTTGTGTATGACACACAACTCACAGGAGTGACCACTTTAACCTTACAATCCTAAGCTTGGCCGATTTTTGAGAAACTTACGAAGGCTACCTCAAGCACCAATTGAAGGCCCCTTCGACTTCACTGATTCGGACTCAAGAGACTCATCTGAATCTTCCTCTTCTCAAACTAGTATGGCTGGACCACCACCTCCTCCTCCCCCTCAAAGCCTTTTGAAGGATTATGGTTACCCCGAGGCATTTGAGCTTCAGAGTGGAATTGCTTTACCAACCACTACAACAAACAACTTTGGAGTATCTCCACACCTCATCCGAATGATTAAGGACTCCCAATTTGGGGGTAGTCCAACGGAGTTCCCTTTTGCTCATTTGGACAACTTTCTCGAATTGTGTGCCACTGTGAAACATAATGGTGTCACTCCAGAGTTTATCAAGATGCATATGTTCCACTTTTCTCTACGAGACAAGGCAAAGTATTGGTTGAGGTCTCTACCCGAAGGCTCTTTAGCTTCATGGGATAATGTTACAAAAGCATTTCTAATGAAATATTGTCCTCCTCAAAAGACCTCAGAGATGAGAAGGAAGATTTTTACATTCTCTCAAGAAGAGGATGAGACATTGAGTGAAGCATCGGATTGCTTCAAAGAGTTGATCCGATCGTTCCCCCATCACGGTTTTAGCTAGTGTTTAGTGGTTCAAAGTTTCTATGATGGCCTTACTCCTAGTTCAAGAGCCAATCTTGACTCGGGTGCTGGGGGTCAATTGAAAAAATTACCAGTAGACCAAGTTGAAGGGGTAATGGAGGAAGTGGCAAAGCATTTTGCTTGGGGGAGTGACGACCGTTGAAGCATCCTGAAGAAGGGGGGTAGTCATGATGTTGAGGCAATGGATCTTATTGCTTCAAAGGTAGAGTTACTCTCACGAAAGCTTGATAAGGTGAATTTGGCATCCAATAGTTCACCAAATCAAGTAATGTCATGTGAAACTTGTGGTGGAAACGATCATATTACTTCATATTGCATCTCTACAATGGAGCAAGCGACAAATGTAGGGAAGAGAAATGATCCATACTCTCAAACCTACAACCAAGGTTGGAAAAATTATCCAAACTTTGGATGGAAAGGCAACAACCAAACAATAATTCAACCCCCACCACAAAATGCATATCAACAAGGTTCCTCTCAACTAAGACCATCTTTCAATCAAGCTCCTCCACAAAAATAAAATCCAGAGTCAATTTTAGAGACTTTCATAGTCCAACAAACCAAGGCCAATGCGGAGAATGAGAGAAAGCACAACGAGACAAGCACTTCGATCCAACACATTCAATCTCACAACAAAATGATCGAAACACAACTTACTCAACTTTCTCAACAATTGGCCAAATTTTCTTCCAATTCTGGAGCATAATTTCCATCTCAAACGGTGGCAAACCCAAAGGAACAATTCAAATCTGTCGCTTTGGTGTTGGAAAATGGCTATGAAGAATCAATCATGGTAGAGGAGATAGCAACAAAAGGAAGTAAGATGAGTGAGAGAGAGCCACATAAAAATGAGATTTGTGAGAGAGGGCCATATGAAAGTGAGATGAGTGTTTTTGAGAAAGGAGAGGTACAAGTCAACATAATTCCAGTGAAAGCTTACAAATCTCCACTCCCTTTTCCTCATAGTGTTCTTGAAAACAAGCTTGGTGAGAAATTACTCAATTTCATCAAAATCATGAAGAAGCTCACATATGCCCGCCTATGCAAATTTTATAAAGGAGCTTCTCTCCAATGAGATTAGGCTTGAAGAATGCGCTAATATTTCCCTTCCCACAAAATTAAGTGATATTTTTCAAAACAAGCTTCCCGAAAAGCTTAGTGATCCCGGTTTCTTCTCAATACTAGTGTGCATTGGTGACTTGGATAGTAAAAATGCTCTTTGTGATCTCGGAGTGAGTGTGAGCTTAATGCCCCTTTTCCATGGCTCAAGAGCTTAATGTAGGGGAAATTAAGCCAACAAGAATTTTTATTCAACTAGCTGATCATTCGGTAAGGAAACCCTTGTGTGTGTTAGAGAAAGTTCCCATTTTAGTGGGAAGAGCGTTCATACCATGTGATTTTGTGATAGTTGAAATGGAGGAAAACTCCAAGATGCCTCTCATACTAGGAAGACTATTTTTGAAAACGAGGGGTGCTATAATTGATGTAAAAGATGGTGCAATAACTTTGAATGTTGGGGAAGAGGTGTTGAGTTCCTAGTTTTTGTTTTGAATGATGACAAACCACATTGAACTATTATATTGTATGCAAGTTTCTGTTTACATGTTCAGGTACTGAAGAAACAAGTTCAATGATGACAAGATAAAGCTCGAGAAGCCAAATCTTGAAGTTTGCATGAAGACCAAGCTCATACAGTCTAAATCTTAGGTCTTAGATGCAATCTAAGTGGTATGAAGGTTTACAAATGCACTATAAAGATTGAGATTACAAAGATGCACTAATTATGAATGACAAGGAACTCAAGTTACTTGGCATACAAAATTATAAGTAAAATTGGTTGACTGAAACAATCTGGGAACAGTGCTGAACCAGTCCCCTTGAGTTTATTTCACACATCCGTATTTTAGGAAACTATCTTTCCACGCAAAATAGTTTTAAGAAATAATACGGATGCTGGGATTGGTATGCAAGGTAAATATTCTTCAGTATGGCAAGTATGCTATATGATAATGTGCTGGTTTTATTTGATTTCAATTAAAATTAGTAAGAATATTTTCACGGAATTATTTATATAATTCCAAGGAAAATATTCTCTTTTAATATTATATGACATACTAGCCAAAGGCTTATTTAAGGACATTTTCTAGCATACAACTTGAATAACTTTTTCACGAACAAAAAAACTGTAGATTACGAATAGCAAAAGCTATCTCTAAGTCTCAATCTTGCATAAACCTCATAACCACATTAAGGTCTTAATATTCTCTCTTTTGTAAGCAATTAGGCTAAGTGTTATTGAGAGACAAAGTGTTGTAATTTAAGCATTATGTGAGTTCAGTTTGCAGGGGAAGTTGATCTGGGATCATCTTCATTGGAACCTTCATAGTTGAAGGTTGAGTCGAACTTCCATAGGTGGAAGTTGGGGAATCATACTGTGGATAGGTGCATAATTGATTGAGTATAATTTTGTTGTTATTCTGAGTTGATTAATAAAAGATTGAGTGAGTGGAGGACGTAGACTTATTAGAAGTCGAACCTCGTTAAATCTTGCTGTTGTTTATTTTATTGCTTTATTGTTTCCGCTGCTTGAGAACTGGTTCTAAATTGCTCTTATAATTAATCGGAAAATTAACAATAATCTTACAAAACTCAATTCACCCCCCCCCCCTCTTGAATGTCACTTGCATTTTCAATTGGTATCAGAGCCTAACTTATTGAAAGGGTAACACCTAGAGAAGCAAGAAAAGATGAATACTCAAGAGATGATGAATGGAAATTCTAGATCAAGGCTGCCCAAATTTAATGGAACAAACTATCCCTGGTGGAATAATTGCATGCAAAACTTTGTCATTGGCACTGACTATGAGTGTTGGATGATAATAATAAATGGACCAAAGAAGGTGGCTAACAACGCTGATGGAACAGAGAAGAAGGAGAGTGAATACACTAGCACATATCTTAAGACACTCAAGAAGAATGCAAAAGCTATGTCACTTCTACAACAAGGTATTGTTGATAATGAGGTAAGCCGTATTTTAGCATGTTCTACTGCAAATGAAATATGGGAAACTCTAGAGTTAACCTATGAAGGCACTAGTGAAGTTAGGAGATTTAAGGTTGATATGCTTATGTCTAAATATGAAGCTTTTGATATGAATCAAGATGAAAATATAAAAGATATGTATACTCGTTTTATGTCAATTATTAATGAACTAAAATCTCTTGGCAAAAGTTTCACTAGTGAAGATTTGGTTCGTAAAGTTTTGAGCAGCTTGACAGGTAAACTGCTGCCTAAAGTGACTGTAATCCAAGAAGCCAAGGATCTAACTCCTTTGACTGTAGAACAACTTATTGGGTCATTAATGACTCATGAGATGTTAGTAAGCACAAAGGAGGAAGGTACAACCAAAAGCCGAGGGCTGGCCTTGAAGGGAGAAGAAAATGAGGAAGATCTGGATGAAATGGGTCTCATGGCAAGAAGGTTTGAAAGAAGCCTCAGACCTTAGTATAAGGGAAAATCCTGGAAGAACAAAGGCAACATGAAGACCAGTACCAGCACTGGTTGCTTCAAATGTGGTGAAACTAGAGATATGATCAAGGATTGTCCGGCATGGAAAACCGACAAGGGAGGACAAATGGAGAAAAAGATGACAAAGAGAGCCATGCTTGCTGCTTGGGAAGATTCTGACTCAGATGGTGAAAGTGAGGAGGAAGAAGCCCTAGTTTGTGTGACTGCACTGCTAGGAGAAGCAAACCAGAAGCAGACCAGTTTAGGAAAGAAGGGACACATGTGTCTCATGGCTGGAAGCAGCGCCTCTGATGAAGAACAGGTAACTATATCTGATATGCCAGAACAAATGAGTTATTGTGATAGAGATGAGTTACTAAATTTTATAATTGTTGCTATTGAACAAAATGTTAAAGGCAATGCTGCTTATAAGGCTAACAAAAAGAAACTAAGAGAAGTAACTCAAAATCTAGACCTTAGTGAGTGTCATTCTGCTGAGCTTGAACTTATTTTTACAGAATCGAAAGAAAAAATTTCAGAGCTTGAAATAAGTCTAGACCAGAAGAATATAGAGCTTGAGATGCTAAAACCTCAATTAGTTTTTTCAAAAGCAGATTTTTATCAAAATAATGAAAGAGGTTTTAGTAAGCTTAAGGAGGCAGAAGTTGAAGGTATAGATTTCGAAGTACTTAAACAAAAATCACTCACTCTAGAACATTTTGACTTGATTTTAGCTTATAATTATATGGTTGATGATGTGGAAGAATTTTTCAAAGAGCATGTGAATCTAAAAACTTCTCTTTCTAGCACAAGTAGTTCTAGTATTAATGTCAATAACTTATGTTTGGAATATGAGGGTAAGATCTATGATTTACAAGCTGAAATATCAGAGTTAAAGAAAGATATCATCCCTAAAGTTGATTCCGACAATCAAGGAGTTGATATTGAATTCTTACACTTAGAATATGAAACTAAAATATGTGATCTTCAAGCTGAAATATCTCAACTAAAGAAAGGTAAGCACACTCAGACCACTTCGGAACCAGATCCTGAATTGATTTCAAAACTTAAGGATGATTTTCATAGGGAAAAGTTGGATCTTGCCATTTCTGCTGAATATAATGAAGCTCAGCTTAAGAAACTTGAAATCAAGGAACAGGATTTGAGTGACTGCCTAAGACAGATGAACAGATTGCTCGATGCTCAAAGTACTCTAAACATCCTGACCTCACAACCTGATAATCCTATGAGGTATGGATTAGATTATTCTGGAAGTAGTTCTCAACAGCCCCAAAAGTTGGGGAGAGATGAGACTTGGATTTCTGAATTCAAGAGAGGTAAGTATGTTTTTGCAAAAGACATGCATGTATGCACCTACTGTGGTAAGAATGGACATGTTATTGAAACTTGTTGGACCAAGAAAAAACATGATAAGAAAAATCAGTCTCATGTTCAAAAGGCTCATAATCAAAACAGTCACACACATAATTTGTCTAAAAATGGAAAACATGATAAAACAAGAAAGACAAATATGAAACAAATCTGGGTTAGAAAGGACAGCATCAAACCAGTTCCCATTAACAAGGAACCCAAGAAAATATGGATTCCTAAAACTAAAACTTGATTTGTTTGTGCAGGTTAGAGTGAAAGGAAAGCTATTCTGGTATTTGGACAGTGGTCGCTCAAGACACATGTCAGGAGATAAAAGTCAATTTCTTTCATTCGTAGCCTATGAAGGAGGAAGTGTCACCTTTGGAGATAATAGTAAAGGTTTGATCAAGGGTATAGGTAAGGTTGGTAAGATGCTTTCTCATGCAATTGATGATGTATATTTTGTTGAAGGTTTGAAACATAACCGGCCTCTTGAGCATATCTTAACTATGCGACAAAGGAAACCATGTTGAATTTGAAACAAATCTTTGTCACATAGTTAACACTGAAACAAGGGAACTGCTCTGTAAGGGGTTCCCGCACAATAATGTTTACATAACAGTTTTGAGTCAGATTCCTAAGATTAGTGCCACTTGTCTCAATTTTATGGAGGATGATCATTGGCTTTGGTACAAGAGACTTGGACATGTAAGTTTTTCCTTGCTAAATAAACTGCGATCTTAGGACTTAGTTACAGGTTTACCTAACGTTAAGTTTGTTGCAGAACATATTTGTCATGAATGTGTCAAATGTAAGCATGCCAAGTCTTCTTTTTAGCCAAAGAAGTTTGTAAGCACTACTAGACCATTCGAAATTGTGCACATGGACTTGTGTGGACCCATACGTGTACAAGGTCGAAATGGTCATAGTTATGTGTTTGTGTTAGTTGATGATTACTCTCGTTATACTTGGACAATATTTCTAAAATTTAAAAATGAAACGTTTGAAGAATTTGAAATCTGGATAAAACAGGTCCGAAACAAGATTAATCATCAACTGGTCCCTATCCGGTCTGATCATGGTTCTGAATTTGACAATGTCAACTTCATTACCTACTGTAATGATCATGGTGTATCTCACAATTTCTCAGCCCCCAGAACTCCACAACAATATAGAGTGGTTGAAAGGAAAAACCGTAGTCTAGAAGAAATGGCAAGAACAATGCTTCTAGAGAGTGGTCTACCTCGAAACTTCTGGACTGAAGCTATGAGTACTGCTTCCTACATTTTAAATAGGGTAATGATGAGACCTTTGCTAACAAAAACTCCTTATGAGCTCCTTAGGGGAAGAAAACCAAACATTGCACACTTACGCGCTTTTGGGTGCAAATGTTTTGTGCACAACAATGGCAAATCAAGTTTGGACAAATTTGATCCTAGAAGTGATGAGGCTGTTTTCATTGAATACTCTTCACACAGCAAGGCATACAAAGTTTTCAACAAAAGAACCTTGTGTTGAAGAGAGTATCCATGTTATGTTTGATGAAACTAATATGTTTATCAAGCATGTGTAGGTTGAGGATGATGAATTTGAAATTGGCATGCTAAACTTTACAGGAGCTAAAGAAGTAGAAGGCGCTGAACCAGACTCACCACACAACTCTCCTAGAGAGGAAGAGTCTGGTCAAGCACAAACTCAAAGGCTCAGCCACATGAATACAATGCAGCTAAGACCACTATGGAACCAGGTTCACCTGTTCAAAGCAACAATGAAACAGGGGAACCAGTACAGGAATCGGTTCAACATTAGAAGGCATCAATGCAAATCTTGACATGAACAAATCCTTCAAGTACAATTCTGCTCATCCCTCTGATCTTATCAATAGTGATATCAACAAAGGGGTGCAAACAAGGAATTCTACTCTATAAAACTTTTGTGCTTTCTATTCCTTCCTTTGAAATGTGTATCCAACTAATTATAAGACTGCTTTAATGGATCCAGATTGGGTTCTAGCCATGCAAGATGAACTCAATCGGTTTAATAGAAATCAAGAATGGCATCTTGAACCCAGGAAGGAAAACATGTCTGTTATTGGAACTAAATGGGTGTTCAGGAACAAACTGGACGATGCAGGTATTATAGTTAGGAACAAGGCTAGGCTAGTGGTCCAAGGGTTTAATCAACAGGAAGGAACTGATTATGATGAAACCTTTGCTCCAGTAGCCAAGCTTGAGGCAATCAGGATTTTAATTGCTTTTGTAGCTCATATGAACTTTAAACTCTTTCAAATGGCTATTTGAAAGAAGATGTATATGTGGAACAATCCCCTGGATTTGAGGATAGTAACTTGCCAAACCGTGTTTTTAAATTTTACAAAGCTCTTTATGGTCTCAAACAAGCTCCCAGAGCTTGTTAAGAGAGGCTTTCCAGTTTTCTTTTAGAAAAAGGATATAAGAAAAAGGTTCAATTGAATAGGCAATATTCTTAAAGGAAAAGGGAACTGATCTGCTAGTGGTCCAGATATATGTGGATGACATTTTGTTTGGAGCTACTAATCCTTATTTGTGTAATGAGTTTGCAGATTTGATGAAAAGTGGATTTGAAATGAGTATGATGGAAAAACTTGGATTCTTTCTAGCACTTCAAATCAAGCAAACCAAGGATGGATTTATGAGTCATCAGTAGAAGTACCTCAAGAAGTTCCTGAAAAGATATTGCTTGCAAGAAAACAAATCCAATGAAACACCCATTCCAACTTCTACAATATTGAGCCTTAATGAGAAGGGAAAGGGTGTTGAGGGTAAGTTGTATAGAGGTATGATTGGCTCATTTCCCTACTTAACAGCCAATAGGCCAGATACAGTGTTTTCAGTATGGTTGTGCGCAAGATTTCAAGGCAACCCTAAAGAATATCACCTAAAGGCTTTTAAGAGAATTTTAAGATATCTCAATGGTGCTGATGATCTATGTTTGTGGTATCCAAAAGGTAGCAGTATGAATCTTATAGGATACGCAGATGCTGGCTTTGCTGGTTTTATTGTGGACAGGAAGAGCACTTCTGGAATGGCTCACTTTTTAGGTTTCTAACTTATCTCATGGGGATCTAAGAAACAAAAATGTTGTGGCCTTATCCATAGAAGAGTTTGAGTACATTGCAACTGCTTTATGTTGTGCTCAGCTCTTGTGGATAAAGTCACAACTAAAGGATTTTGGGATCTGTTTCAGAAGTGTTCCCATTTTATATGATAACACAAGTGCAATCAATATTTCAAAAAATTCTGTCCAACATTCTAAAACCAAGCATATTGAGATTAGGCATCATTTTCTAAGGGACAATGTTGAAAAAGGTAATGTAGAATTGGAGTTTTGCAGGTCAAAAGATCAACTAGCTGACATCTTTACAAAACCTTTGAGCAGAGAAATGTTCATCAAGCTTCGTCCCTTGTTGGGCATGATTAAAATTACACAATGAGCTCTTAAGTCTTGACTTATCCCTTTGGCTAGTCAAATGATGTCATTATGTATATATTGTTTTGTTTTGTTTTGTTATATTTTTTTTTTATGCATTTTAGGTCTCACAAAGTTCTTATGCGATGCTGAGCTGAACAATTTAGTACTCAAGTACCTTAGCATGATATTGTAAAAAGTAAGTTGGGACAGACCAGTTGCAAACCATTAGGGAACTAGATCCATGAGGCGGTTATTTTTTAATTTGTCAGTTTATTTAAATATTCAAATATTTGGGAATAAATATAATGAAGGTTGTATTTATGGCAACTGCCTTTTTGGTTGAACGGACAAACATCCTTCAATTACTCTGAAGATAACCGTTTTGATTCAAATCTTTTATAAATATTTGCTTCTGATCATACTTTCCTTGTTCATTTCATTTCCTTATTTTTCTTTCTCTCTATATATTCTCTCGATTATCTTTCTCTCACACAAAAAACCTAATTCATCTAAAATCTTCTTCTTTCTCTCACTCACATTGTTCAAATTTTGTTTTTGCTTAAAGCAAAGGAAAGATTTAGTCTCATCATGTCGAAAAGAAGAAGCACACGATTGTTTGAGAAAAATATTAGTGAATCTCCTGAAATTAAAACGAAGAAAACAAAGAAGATGGATGGCAAGGTCATTGAGTCTGTGATAGAAGATGTGATGGAGGAGGAAGTGAACGAAGAGGAAGAGGTGCCATTGATTAGAAAGAACACCAAGTCTTAAACTTCAAAAGCCCTTACTATAAGACCTCATACACCAAAATCAACCACAAAACAACCACAAAGACGGTTACACCAAAATTAACCGCCAAAACCACAAAATCTTCTACACCAACATCCACAAAATCAACCATTGCCAAAAGGCCACCCACACCAAAATCTAAAGAATCAACTCCTGTTCTAATAGAGACATTAAAGTCGAAAGAACCAGAGATTGTTGAAGAATCTGAACATGAGAAGGGATTTGAGTCCGAATCAAAGTCGGATGAAGAAGAAGTTGAGGAAGAAGAAGTTGAATAAGAAGAAAGAGAAATTGAACCAATGGAGGATGTTGTTGCAGAAGAGGTGAAGGAAAAGAAAGTAAGCTTTAAGAAACCGTCATGAAAAACGGTTCAAAAAGTTGAGAAGAAGGCCCCTAACCCACAAATCACAAAATCCAAAACACCCACGCCTAAAACGACTCCCAAACTAGTTGTGAAATCAAAGAACAAGGAAGTTACTAAATAAGAAGAGGAAGTTGAGATAGTTAATGATAAAGAGAGCACAAAGAAAATAGCAAGTAAGGGTGCTCGTGTGAAGATGGTTGCTAGAAAGGGTGCAGAAGCGTCCAAGGGGAAGGCTATCATGAAAATGCACAACTAGACCAGCCCACAACAGAGCAAAAGAGAAAGCAATCTGATGTTTTTGATCTCTTCAAGCATTAAGTAAGTTTACTACCCCTAAACCTCTATATGATCTGAAAGATAGACAAATTTCTAGTAGGATTCTCTGTTGTAAAAAGTTGGGTTGCACAAAAATTCTTGAATGAGGTTAAGGAGGCTTTAGATTTTCATAAATGGTCCGCGTTGTTTGCAAAAGATTTAGATGTTTGCATGCCCCTGGTGAAGAATTTTACTCACACCTGCATACTAAAGATGATGGATCCTATTTCTCTTTTGTTAAAGATACCCCCATAAATTTGTCTAAAAAGAAATTGGCTGAGATTCTCAAAGTTCCTACAAAGAGACATAATGTTTACTCTAAAGAAAATTGGTCTTCTGTAAAGGGAGTCACAACAGAACAGATCCAGACCAAACTGTTTACTAGTCCACCTGATAGCAAACAGGGGTACACCATTGGCTAATTAAAGGAGCCAATCATGAGGATATTCCACACTATAGCCTCAAAGAATGTATGTCCTAGAGCACAAGGCCGCATGAGTGTACGGTTGATGGATAGTGTTCTCAATTACTGCTTCATTGAACACATTCCTGTCAACCTCCCTGCTATGATGTTATGTCATATGATCTGCTGTGTGAAGAAAACGAATCATGCTCTGCCCTATGGAGGATGGCTGACCTTAGTATTTGGGCACTAGAAGGTACCTATGGTGGGAGATTATGTCACCATAAAACATCTCACCAATCAGATAATAGGTCAAAAGGGCATGACATATGCAGGTGGTGTGTTAACGATAAAGGATGAAGGGAAAAGTGATGCTGGTCTTGCTGGGACCAGTACATAAATGGTTCAGGAAACCTATGCCTTGGTTAAGCAGCTGAGTGACCAGAATTAACTCATGTAAAATATGGTAAATGGTGCACTTTAGGAATCCTATAGAAGAATTGAGGTTCATCTTGACAAAGCTGGTATAATTGGTGGTGAGAATTCTGAAGACAAGGAAGGGACATCAGAAGCTGTAGGTGATGCTGATGATGAGGATGCTGAACTAGTCCCTGAGAAGGATGAGGAAGAGGATGATGAAGAACATGATGCAAGTACCTTAGAGGAAGAAGAAGATGATGAGACTGAACATGACTCTGGAGCTGATTGATTTCTAATTTTCTTTCCTCTTATTTTATCCTATTGCTGCTAACCCCCTCCTTTTATTGAACTCTTATTCTGTTTTCCCCCTTCCGTTTTCAAAAGACATTGTTATTCTGTAATTTGGTTTAATACTAGTCTTTAATAACTTTCAGGACAAGTAGGTTTGGCACTTTGGCAAGAAAAATTGGTAGAATCAGCATCTCTAGAATTCTGTTAGAGCTACCTATTTAGCTGAACTTTATATAATTAGTAGTTTTACTACTGATTGTGTTTAGTTATTTGTTTAAATGCTTTTCTACTTTGAGTTTTTTGATGATGCTAGAAGGGGGAAGCAGGTGAAGTTCTGATCTCTTCTACCTAATTCAAGGGGAAGCAGGTCTAATGAATATTACTGACCTGTGTGTGTTGCAGCAAGTAGAAGCAAGATTGATAGTCTTGCTAGTGGTGACAGACCTAAAAGGTCTGGAGGTAAATGTATTCAAAGCATTTTACTTCTTATCATTCCAACGGCTTGTTTGCTTGAAAATAAGCATTTTAACACTAGTGGAAAAAAACCTTTTTGTTGCGGTCATTTGACCACCTTTTGCTTTGTTTTTTGACCGCAGCATATGCTAGAGAAGCAAAAGGGTAAAAACTGTATGCTGCGGTCATCTAAACAACCGCAGCATAAAGTCTAATTCCCACCAATTTTTTGAGACTTTAGGCTTCGCTTTTTTGAAATGACCGCAGCATAAAGTCATTTTCCCACCAAATTTTTGTACTTTATGCTTCGTTTTTGTTACATTATATGACCGCATCAAAAAGATTATATATATATATATTTTTTTTTTTAAATATCCACATATCCAATTGCTAATAAGAATTAATACTAATAGATCATTATTATGACATTTATTATAATGAATTAAATTATATACTAAATTAGTTAAAGACAAAGATAATAACATTATTATTAGTAACAATATATAACGTACAAATTAAACATGCATGTCACTCCACCTACGTACGAAATATAATTTGATTCATTATTGAATTCTTTTACATCATCATCTTGACCCAAGCTCCTTGTTTCATTAGAAACAATATAAAGTGATAAAACTAGCTAACTTCTCTCTAACTTCAACAATTTCTTGAACGGTGAACGGCCCTTAACGTGTTGCCGACTTCAAAACCTTTAAATTCTTTAAAGACGAGGAGATATTAATTATTACACCATTAAAAATTTCAACAAAGAGCATTCACATGAAACACAACCTAAGTAATGCATTGACATCAAATATAAGCTTGCATTGCCCCACAGAAAAACTTTTTTGCACAAACAAGCCTAAAAAATATGATGCACAACAACTCTGTATCCTAGTGTTTATAGAGTTGAAAAAATAACCAAAGCAGCAGCAAAATAGAGCAGAAATAAAAACTAAGATGCACAACATGCAACAAGCAGTACAAGAAAACATAACAAAAGCAGCAGCAGCAGAAGAAATACAGCAGAAAGCAGCACAAAAATAGCAAGAAACACAGCACAACGTAACAGCAAAACAGCAGCTGCACAACACAACACAACAGCAAAACAGCAGTAGCAGCAAAAAAAACATAGCACGAAACAGATAAGAAACATGACTCACCAAAAAAACAGAGACAATGATGAAAGGAATGGTGGACCACACTAACCTCAGGCTTTCCATATGAATTTTTTGTAAACTTTAGAGATTTTGGATCAACATTAGACTTTGTCTGATCTAGCATGAAATGAGCAAGTTTGTAAGCTCATCATTTGCTTAGAATTATATGCTATGATAGTAATACAATTACTCAATATCAAATAATGACATACAAGGAACACCAAAGGCACTTTACATACACCCTACTTCTCAAACTACATGAGGCAGATTTAACTTGGAAACTTCGTCCCCCTAATGTACCTCAATTTTGCAATTTGCGTGCCTTCAAAATAAGCCATAATCGAAAAATAGCTCCCAATTGTATGAAATTCAATACATTAGTATGTCAGACAAAAACTTATCACCCAAAAACACCTAAAAACCCCAACCACCCAAAAACCCGAAACCCCAACCCACAACAACCAATTACCCTAACATATTCCCAATTAAACCCTACCAACCAATTAAATTCAAGAATAAAAGCATAAATTCAAAAATTATAAACCCTAAAATATTTCCAGTTAAACCCTATCAAACAATTACCTTTGTGTCGCTATATCAAGAAGAAGCCGGCAAAGACGAAGAAAGATGGCGGCGACGGAGAAGTAGGTGGTGGTGACAGAGAAAGGGGAGAAGTGAGCAACAGATTTGAGTGGTTAACAAAGAAGTGAAGTGAGGGAAGTAGAGCTTGTTATTTTTTTGAGAAAGAAAGATCGTGTTTTTTGGGTGAGGCATATGTATGTATTAAGGTAATGAGTGTTTTAATAGAATATTTTTAATACTTTATGCTGCGTCACAAAACCGAAGCAAAAGATTTATATGACCGCAACAAATACTTTATGCTGTGGTTATTTAATAAACTGCAGTATAAAGTCCATGAGAATTTCGCACCAAAAAGTTTATGCTGCGTTTTTTATTTTTAACAAAAGGACCGCAACATATGCAGTGTAGCATATGGTGATTTTTCCACTAGTGTAAGTCTAAGAGCTCTGCGTCTAATTAGTATTTGCCCTAGGTACTTAGAAAACTCTTTCTTAAACTGTTGTCAGTTAGTTGTGAGCTGGTTTACTTGTAAATAATGCTTAATCTGTAGGAACAGTATGAGACCAGTCTTTTGAATTCTAAAGAATTCAAAATTTCTGAAAAATTCCAAATATTACATGATATAATTTGCAGGAGAACTTAATGGTTTGTCATCATCAAAAAGGGGGAATTTGAGAAGTTCCTAGCTTTTGTTTTGAAGGATGACAAACCACATTAAACTATTATATTGTGTGCAAGTTTCTGTTTGCATGTGCAGGTACTGAAGAAACAAGTTCAATGATGACAAGATAAAGCTCGAGAAGCTAAATCTTGAAGTTTGTATGAAGACTAAGCTCATAGAGTCTAAATCTTAGGTCTTAGATGCAATGTAAGTGGTATGAAGGTTTACAAATGCATGATAAAAATTGAGATTATAGTGATGCACTAATTATAAATGACAAGGAACTCAAGTTACTTGGCATACATAATTATATCATTACGCACAACAATTGTTCCTTCCTTCTTAGGGAATACCTGCACTAGACTTACCCATTGGGAATCTGGCACTGCATAGATGATACCTGCATCAAGAAGTTTAAGAACCTCTTTCTTCACCACTTCCTGCATATTAGGGTTAAGTCTCCTTTATCCCTATATACAAGGCTTATGGCCTTCCTCTAGATGAATTCTATGCATACAAAAATCATGACTTATTCTAGTTAAACCGTTAAGTGTATAACCAATAGCCTTTTTATGAGATTTAAGAACAGTTAATAGCTTTTCAAGTTGACTATCAGTAAGCTTAAAACTAATTATGACTGGATACATCTCATCATCATCTAGAAAAGCATATTTCAAATTAGAGGGAAGGGGTTTTATTTCGGGTTGTGTTACCTCCTTGACAGTGCATGATTGTTGAGGCAATGAATGATACCTTTGGCTTTATTGTAGAGTCATCTTCTCACTATCCAATTCATGAGCTATGGCATCGATTTCCGCATCTCCTTCACCTGCATCAACATGCAAACATACAAGGGCCTCTAGAGGATCCTTCATAAGGGATCGAGGCATGTCATCCAAAACAATGTGATTAACAATATCAATCCTATAGCATGACTGCTCTATTATGGGATTTTTCATTGCATTATTAAGATTAAATGTTATTTTTATCATCTCCTACAGAAAGGGTTAGACTTCCATTTTTAACATCAATGACATCACCTGCAGTATGTAACAAAAAGGTCGACCAAGTATGATAGGGATGTGAGCATCCTAATCAATATCTAAGACAACAAAATCAACAAGAATAAAGAATTTTGCTACTCTAACAGGCACATCTTCTAAAACACCCTTAGGATATTTTACAGTTCTATCTTCCTTCTGCGAAGTAACATTAGTAACCTTTAACTCTCCCATGTCAAGCTTCCTGCAAATTGATAAAGGCATAACACTAACACTTGCTCCTAAATCACATAGAGTCTTATCAATAAATAAAAGACCTATATTGCATGGAATTGAAAAACTGCCCGGATCCTTCAACTTAAGCGGAGATTTATTTTGGAGGATTGCACTGCATTCCTCGGTGAGTGCAACTGTCTCTGTTACATTTAACTCACGTTTCCTGCTCAAAATATCTTTCAAAATTTTAGTGTAAGTAGGAACTTGAGTAATCAAATCAGTAAAAGGTATAGTAACTTGCAAATTCTTAACTATTTTAAGGAATTTTCGAAAGTGATTATTGTTCTTACTCCTGGTTACCCTGTTTGGAAAGGGAAACGGCACCTTTGAGGGAGGAATTGTATCAGTAACTGAATCAGCTGCTGGAGCTTGCTTCTTTGGTGCTTCTTTCTCCTTTGAGGCTTGATTCTCCTTTTCTGCAGCGACTTCTTCAAGATCTTCAATAACAACCAAACTAGTCCTCTTCGTTCCATTTGCAGCATTGTTACTATCATCATTGGGCATTCTAGGACCTTCATAATAAGTACCGCTCCTTGTTGCAATAGAATTGCAATGATCACGTGGTGGATCGTTTGATGGAGAATTTGAAGGAGCGGGTTGAGGAGGAAGTTGCCCTTGTTGCCTTTGAGCGGATGATTGGGCAATTTGTGCTACTTAAGTTTCCAATTGTCAATTGTGGGCCTGCATAGCTTCCATGGCTTTTTGCATTTGCATCATCATATTCTTCAGTTCCGAAAACTCATTGCTAGTTGGCTGTGGAGGTGCTGGGAGTGGTGCTGGAGGTGGTGGCCTACTGAAACCCGGTGGTTGAGGTAGAGCAAATCGTGGAACCTGCTGTTGTTGTGGTGCAAAATGTTGCTGCTACGGATTTTGAATATTGCTAGTATTGTTGTAAGAGAAGTATGGATGATCTTTCCAACCTGGATTGTATGTGTTGGAGAATGGATTATTTTTGTAAGCTTGAAATGCACATACTTGCTCCATATAACTATAGCATGTTTGAGTAGTATGCCCAAAAGATCCGCATAAATCACAAAAGACATCATTGCATCCCAAAAGTGCAGCCATTGCAGCTACCGTCATTGGATTAGAGGGTTTTGTGTTGATCTTGTCCAGCTTCTCATGAATTGCATTGATTTGTGAAGCCAAACTCTCATATTTGTCATCTATAATATGTTTCCCTCCTCTCTTAGCATGTCCTCTAGGATTACCAAATTGAGAATTATGAATTGCGATCTCCTCAATCAAATCATACGCAGCATTGACTTCTTGGTTCATGAATCGACCACAAGGAGTAGAATCAAGCAGTGTTATACTCTCATTACCCAAACCATTATAAAAAATTGCACTGAAAACCACTTTTCAAGATCATGATGAGGGAACATTCTCAACAACTCCTTAAATCTCTCCCATGCATCGTACAGTGTTTCATCGGTTACTTGGTTGAAATTCGTAATTTGACTCTTAAGGGTTGCAGTTCTCTCCGGAGGATAGTAAATCTTTTGGAAAGCAATAGCCTACTCGTCCCAACAATTGATATTATCCATGTTTAGACCATTTAACCAAGAAAGAGCCTTGTCCTTCAATGAGAATGGGAACATCATACATCTTATATAATCTTGAGTCACACCGGCTTGCTTAATTGTATTGCAGTACTGGATAAAGTTATTCAAAATGCAAATTCGGATCTTCTTTCAATGTTCCTTGAAATCAATTCCTTTCTACCATATTCACTGAAGCTGGCTTCAATTTGAAATTCAGAGCCTCTGTATCAGGAACTCGATAACCACCTCACACTATTTCAAAACTCAGCTGAGATTAGTCTTTCAAGGACCTTGCTGGTGGTGGCGGCAGCGGTGGCGGTGCATCTGATAAGTGCATTTTATGTCTATTATTTACCCCTATATTGCATAGTTTTTGGCTTTAACAAGGCTCTTTTGAGCCTATTCTACTAATTTGGTTGCTTTTAGTGTCTTGTGTTTCGGTTTGTTAAGTTTCGTAGGAATTTGTGCTTTTGTATCGATTTTCGCATAATACTCGGCACTTGATGATTAGTAGAGGGCCTTGACTACCTTTAAAGAATCTAAAAGAGAGTTAGGATGGGAGTTGGAACTTAATTGAAGCTAAAGAAGTTGGGATTTTAAGTAAATAATCGAGCGAGAAGGCCCCGGGGTTCACAGTGCAATTCACCCGGAATGAGCTTAATTCACCCGGATCGATGTGGTTTTGCCCGGGTGCCCTGGCGGATTGACTTTTACGTGTATGTCGAGGAATTTCGACTTATTTTGGCTTATTTATATATAGAATTCTCATGTTTAAACCTAAGTACACTTTTATTATTATTAGGGCTTGTAGAATTCTCTTTTTCTCTCTAGAAAAATACTCTCATGTTCATCATATTTTCAATTCAATAAAAGCTCAGGTTCTTTCAATCTCTATTTTAGTTCTTTTAATTCATGTTTATTTTTTGCTTTAATTTTAGTTTATGTTCTTAGTTTTAGTTTCCTTGTTCTTTTATGCCCTACTTTCTCATTCTAGATTTAGTTAAATTATTATCAATAATCTACTAGTTTCAAACATGTTTATAGTTTTGTTTTCTATTGTTGATTTAGTTTCCTTAATTTCAATCACGTATGAGTAGTTTCCTTTCTAGGACTAGGAGATCTATGGATCGTTCTTGATATTTTATTCATAGTTGTTAATTTGATTGTTGATGTTCTTGAATTCCTGTTGTCAGTTATTATTGCTTTCAGTTAAATACTGGCCAGGTTTAATTGTTAGTCTGATTTTGTCAAAATCGATACCGAGAGGTAAGATTCCCACAATTAGATCATAGGGACAACAAGCAAAACGAGTCTAAGTGAGTGAGAGCCATTATAGGAGTTTTGAAGGAATTAGATTCGAGAGAATTAATGAACCTTGATTCAGGAAGTTAATAATCGATTAATTAATTGTGTGCAATTTATTGGTTGATTTGTCGTGAACTGACGTCCTAGGCTTTGTTATAGAGTTATTTTCTTAGTTGATTCCATTCCTAGTATTAGTCAACTTTTTGGTCAAAACCCAAAATTCAAATGCCCCTTACGACAGAGTGACTTTTTAGAGTTAGTAGAATTGCTTGCTTCCCTGTGGACATGATCCCTACTTCCCTATGTACATAGTTAGAGTAGTAGGTTATTTTTGATAGGTACACGACTGCCCCTGCCAAATTTTGGCGCCGTTGCTGGGGAGGCAATAGTTTAATTTCTACTAATCGGGTTATTTTGTCCTATTTTTGTTTTTTTTTTTTAATTTTATTTCAAGGAACGTACTGTTCTTTGAGAGTTCTTACGGATATCTGCAGTTTCAATTCGTGTGCAGGTACTAGGTTTGCATGCAAGTTTGGATTGATCCTGAACCGGTACGGTCATTGCATAAGTGGAGTCGTAAGAGATAGTGGAGATTGCGGATACCATCAGATTTTTCACAACTCTTTTCTTATTTGAGCATTTCTGAGAATTCTGATAGGGAAGAAATGGTAGAGTTACATATTAGCGAGAACAACATACTGAATAATGATGCACAACCTCCGCCACCGCCGGCGCCGCAACCGCGATCGTTGAAGGATTATTCCCAGCCCAGTTCTACAACAATTGGAGGTGGTTATCGGTTCGCTAATACTGAGGCTCTAAATTTTGACTTGAAGCCAACTCTGGTGAATATGGTGGAATGGAATCAATGTGCAGGAACTTTAATGGAGGATCCGATGTTGCATTTGAATAACTTCCTTCAATATTGTGGTATGGTTAAGCAAGCTGAGGTCTCTCAAGACTACATTAGAAGAATGATGTTCCCCTTCTCATTGAAAGACAAGGCCCGTACTTGGTTGATTAGTCTTAATATGGATAACATCAACAGTTGGGAAGAGCTAGCTCTAGCATTTCAAAGGAAATATTACCCTCCAGAGCGAACTGCAACCCTTCGGAGTAAGATCACGGATTTCAACCAGGATTCAGATGAAACATAGTATGAAGCATGGGAGAGATTCAAGGATCTATTGATATTGTGCCCACATCACGGTCTTGAGAAGTGGTTCTTAGTCCAATCATTCTATAATGGTTTAGGGAATGAGAGTCGAACATTATTAGATTCAGCTGCCAGAGTTTGACTCATGAACCAAGAGGTTAATGCTGCATATGAGTTGATCAAAGAAATTGCTATTCATAATTCACAGTTTGGTAATCCCAGGGAAAATTCAAAGAAAGGTGGAAAGCATGTGGTTGATGATAAATACGAAAGTTTAGCTTCACAAATCAATGTAATAAGCAAAATGTCACGTGCTGACTAATTCCCCTTAGTCTTTTTGCCACGCTGCCCACTAACATCCCCCTTGGATGCTAGTCAAGGCTAACCCTTCCTTAGTGTATAGCTAAGTAATGCAACGAAAGCTTGAATAAAAGAATAAGAAAAGCACAAGTTCAAGAGTATGAGTTTTATTTCTTTGAGAGAAAACTGAATACAATATTTATATTACTCTTTCTATCTCTCTCAGTCTCTGTGGGTTGGTTAATTTACAACTGAATAACTCAGGTATTTATATACATCTTCCTCCCCTACTCTAGTTAGGATATTCTAGCCTTTCCTACTACATCTAGGACTACTTACTTCCCTACTGTACATAGAACATCCTACATTCCTAGTGACTTTAGGATATCCGATATTCCTAGTGTATTTAGGACAAGTGAGAATTCCCCAGAATACCCTCCAATGTTCCAGACCCTTCCGGAATATGCTGAACTACTCTAGACCTTACAATGAGGTTCTAGAGCCTTCCATACTCTTCCAAGCGTAGTAGACAACCTCTTCACCATGTACGAACCTCGTTTCACCAACATAGCACGGTCATCCCAAAAGTAGTGCTCATCTTCAGATCCAGTATCATGGTACAGCATTACTACATCCTGCAGACTGTCTACTATAGGGAGTTGAGTGTTGCTTGCACAACACTTGGGCGGCTCCCCATGGGATCCTTATGCCCTCATTCCTAGATCAAAGGTGGGTCACTGGTCCACTCGTGACATGCTCCCCCACCAAATCCCTTGACGACCCCGTCAAGGCTGAGAGTCAAATGCCTCGATCTGATCCCGGAATTGCCACAGGTCATCTTCTTTCTCCCATGTTGCCTCACTCTCTGGGAGTCCTTTCCAATGAACATAGTATTCCTTGTACCTTGGAACGCCCCTGCGACGGACCACCCTTGTCGCTTCGATTGAGTCGATGTCCCTATCAAACGATGTCACTACAGCCGTGGGAGCTCGTTGTGACTCGCCTCTCATTGGATCCTCCATGTCTTCATGGTAGGGCTTTAACATACTCACATGGAACACCGGATGTATTTTCAGCTTGTCTGGTAAGTCCACTTTGTAGGATACCCTTCCTACCTTTCCCAGGATTTGAAACGGCCCTTCGTATTTGCGCACCAAACCCTTGTGAACTTTCCTAAATGCTTTAAATTGCTGTGGGATCAACTTTACCATAACTAAGTCCCCAACTTGATACTCAATCGGCCTTCGATGCTTATCTGCCCATTTTTTCATCTTTTCGTGGCTTTGCTCAAGTAATTCTTTGTTATATCCATCTGTTGGTCCCACTCTCTTGCAACTCGATATGCAGCAGGACTACTACCCTTGTAGCCTGTTGCAACTGATTGTGGTGTCAGGGGTTGTAGACCCATGACGATCTCAAAAGGGCTTTGCTGCGTCAACTCTGATCGCTGCAANCTGATCGCTGCAGATTGTAGGAGAATTGAGCAACATCAATCAACCTGGCCCAATTTCTTTGGTTAGCACTCACAAAGTGCCTCAAGTAAAGTTCTAACAAGGCGTTCACCCTCTCCGTCTGCCCATCAGTTTGCGGATGAAAGCTTGTTGATAAGTGAAGGCTTGACCCTAAAAGCTTGAACAACTCTGTCCAGAACTTTGCAGCGAACCTTGGATCTCGATCGCTAATGATAGTCCGAGGAAGTCCCCAATACTTTACTACGTTCTTGAAGAATAACTTGGCGGCTTGCTCGGCTGTGCAGTCCCTAGGTGCTGCGACAAACGTCCCATACTTTGAGAAGCGATCTACAACAACCATGATCGAGCCACACCCCTCAGACTTGGGTAAGGCCGATATGAAGTCCATTGACACACTCTCCCATGGCTTCTCAGGTGTGGGCAATGGTTCCAAGAGTCCAGCTGGAACTTGTTGCTCAATCTTGTCTTGCTGGCACACAAGACAAGTCTTCACGTACGCCTCTATGTCATCCCTCATATGTGGCCAGTAATATGACTCCTCCAACAGGGCTAGAGTCCGTTGCATGCCTGGATGTCCGGCCCACATTGAATCGTGACACTCCTTCATTATGTCCCGCCTAAGATTATCCCACTTAGGCATATACATACGTCGACCGGTGGTATAGAGAACCTCGTCTTCAACCCAAAACCGTCGCATCTTCCCTTCCATGGCCATCTCCATTAGTGACTTGGCCAATGGATCTTGTTTCATCCCCTCCTTGACCCGCTCAAGGAGGTTGCTAGCAATGCAACTCGTGCTAGCGAGTATAGCCTTGCGACTCAAGGCATCAGCAACAACATTCGCCTTGCCCGGCTTATATTCCATTGTGTAATCAAACTCTGCCAGGAAGTCTTGCCACCTAGCTTGCTTGGGGCTAAGTTTCTTCTGATTTTGAAAATAACTTGTTGCCACGTTGTCGGTCATGATGGTGAACCGACTCCTAAGTAAGTAGTGCCTCCAAATGCGCAAGCAATGAATGATCGCAGTCATCTCCTTGTCATGAACAGGATAACGCCTCTCTGTGTCATTCAGCTTCCGCGACTCGTATGCAACAGGATGCCCTTCTTGCATGAGCACCCCTCCTATGGCATAATCTGATGCATCTGTATGCAGCTCGAATGCTTTGGAATAATTGGGTAAGGCTAANGGGTAAGGCTAAAACAGGCTCCTCTGTGACAGCTTGTTTCAAGTCATCAAAAGCTTCTTGACACTTGTCACTCCACAACCATTGTACCTTCTTCTTTAGTAAGTCGGTTAATGGTGCTGCCCTTACCGAGTAGCTCTTTATGAACCGCCTGTAGTAGTTCGCAAGTCCAAGAAATGACCGCAGCTCCGTGACATTCTTGGTCTCACTCCATTCTTTGATGGCCTGCACCTTGTCATACTCCATCATGATCTTCCCTTCCTTGATATGATGCCCTAAGAAGGACACCTCTCCCNGACACCTCCTCTTGCCCAAACGAGCACTTCTCCCTTTTTACATAGAGCTCGTTGTCCCTCAAGGCCTTGAACACCTTCCTCAAATGTTCCACATGGTCTTGAAGGTTGTCGCTGTATACGACAATGTCATCAAGGTAGACTACCACAAAGTCATCAAGGAATGGCCTGAAGATCTTGTTCATTAAAGTGCAGAATGTGGCCGGTGCATTGGTGAGACCAAAAGGCATCACCAAAAATTCGTAAGACCCATATCGAGTTACGCATGCTGTCTTTGGCTCATCCCCTTCAGCTATGCGAACCTGCTAATACCCCGACCTAAGATCGAGTTTGGAAAAGTACCTGGCTTTACTGAGTCGATCAAAGAGATCTGCGACCAACGGGATTGGATATTTGTTCTTCACTGTGATCTTATTTAAAGCCCGATAGTCAATGCACATTCGCAAGCTCCCATCATGCTTGCGTTGAAAAAGCACAGGTGCTCCATATGGTGCCTTGGATGGCCGGATGAACCCTGCATCCAACAACTCCTTGAGTTGCTTCCTTAGCTCCTCGAGCTCTGGTGGTGCCATCCTGTAAGGTGACATTGCTGGAGGCCTTGTCCCTTGATCCAGCTCAATCTCGTGATCCACCTCCCTTCTAGGAGGAAGCTTCTTCGGAAGTTCCGGAGGCATTACGTCTTCAGCCTCCTGAAGAACCTCGGAAATTTCTTTAGGAATTTCTCCCACTTGAGATTCCTCCTTGACGAGCGTTGCCAAAAACGTAGCTTCACCCTTCTTCACGCCCTTGCAAAGTTGGAGAGCTGATAAAGTCTTGGCTTCCACGTCTTCCCATGAAACGGGGACAGACCTTGTTCCATTGTTTCCCTTAATGGTTAAGGTGTCATCTGTCTCCAATGTCAACGGCCTCACTGAGTGCATGAACTCCATGCCCAATACTAGTGAGAAGTCATCCATGTTGACCACCGTGAGATTTACAGTACCCATCCATTCACCTAAACGAAGAGGTACACCCCGTGCAACCCCTAGGATAGACACCGGCGAAGCATTGACGGTCTTCACCCTGCCTGGCTCCTTGGCGTACTGTAATCCTAATCTTGTTGCCTCCCCCTTAGCAACAAAGTTGTGAGTGGCACCCGTGTCTATGAGTGTCTTGGAAGCGTGCCCATTCACATATGCCTCAACAAACATAAGTGAAGATGTTTCTGAACGTGGCAGCGTACTCACCCTGGCCACGTTGTTGCACTCCTTTGCTTCAACTGCCGCCTTGACGCTGCTCAACAACCGCAAATTCCCCATTTGCGTCTCGTTCCCCAACGATTCTCCGTTCGAACCCCTAATGGCACTAAGCTTCCCATTGGCTGGGCAATCCCTGGCCCAGTGCGGCCCTCCGCATAAGAAACAACCACGGTTCCTTGGCTTGTCTGAGGAAGATGCTGGACCCTTTCCTTTATCCTTCCTCTCAAATCTGCCTTCCCCTTGGTGAACGTGGTTTCGCTCGGTGGATTTAGCTCCCCCACCTTTTCCTTTACTCCCACTACTTCTGATATCCTTCTTGGGACCCCTAAACTCTGTCAGGGATTCTGCAATGGCAATGGCATCGGCAATAGTTTGAGGGTTCCTCCTCCTCACCTCTTGCTGTGCCCAATGTTGCAGTCCTCCGGTAAAGTAGATGAGTTGGGTCTTCTCTGTCATGTCTTCGACTTCAAGCAAAAGAGATGTGAATGTCTTGATATATTCTTTAATGTGGCTAGTGTGCTTCCACTCACGTAGCTTCGTCATAGACACCTCTTGAGCATTCTCTGGGTAGAATTGCTTCTTGAAGTCTTTCTTAAACTCATCCCAAGTGTCGATGGAATAAGTTCCCTTCTTGATATCCAACTCTCGCCTTCTCCACCATAGGATACCATCCTCCTCGAGGTACATAGTGGCAGTATTGATCTTGGAGGTTTCATCCTCCACGTGCATGGCTTCAAAATACCTCTCCAAACTCCAAAGGAAATTGTCGATCTCTCGAGCATCCCTTTTCCCTAAGTACTTGGAAGGTTTGGGAATGTCCATCTTTGGCCCGGCCTGGATAGTAACACCCCCATTTACTGTAGCCTTCTTGCACAATAACAGCTCGTCCTTGAGGAGTTCATTGTCTTTCCTCAAGGCTGAGAGCTCTTCCCAGACCTTAGCCATCTCGCTCTCCATATTTTCCCTAACATGGCTCACGAGCGTGTTGGCTTCGGCGGAACGCTCAATAGCAATCTCTTCAACCCTTGTGTCAACAACGTCCATTTGCTCTTTGAGCGCCCCAATATCCATCTCGGCCTTTCTTAGACCATCGGATAGTTCTGCGGCTCCCCTCTCGACCCTTGTGGATCGCTCCTCTGCTTTGGTCGAGTTTTCTATCGCCTTTGCTACCCGTTTCTCTTGCTTCTCAAATGCCGCCTGAGTAACCTCTGGCGCACTGCCTTCAGTTGCTTGTACTGAAGTGCTACTCTTGTCCTTGGCCATCGAATTCTTAATTCAACTTCGTTCACTTGCTAACACACTTGGACAATACCCCAACGACCGTAGCCGCTCTGATACCACTTGTCACGTGCTGACTAATTCCCCTTAGTCTTTTTGCCACGCTGCCCACTAACTTCCCCCTTGGATGCTAGTCAAGGCTAACCCTTCCTTAGTATATAGCTAAGTAATGCAATGAAAGCTTGAATAAAAGAATAAGAAAAGCACAAGTTTAAGAGTATGAGTTTTATTTCTTTGAGAGAAAACTGAATACAATATTTATATTACTCTTTCTATCTCTCTCAGTCTCTGTGGGTTGGTTAATTTACAACTGAATAACTCAGGTATTTATATACATCTTCCTCCCCTACTCTAGTTAGGATATTCTAGCCTTTCCTACTACATCTAGGACTACTTACTTCCCTACTGTACATAGAACATCCTACATTCCTAGTGACTTTAGGATATCCAATATTCCTAGTGTATTTAGGACAAGTGAGAATTCCCCAGAATACCCTCCAATGTTCCGGCCCCTTCCGGAATATGCTAAATTAATCTAGTCCCTCCGATGAGGTTCCAGAACCTTCCATACTCTTCTAAGCGTAGTAGACAACCTCTTCACCATGTATGAACCTCGTTTCATCAACATAGCACGGCCATCCCAAAAGTAGTGCTCATCTTCAAACCCAGTATCATGGTACAGCCTTACTACTTCCTGCAGACTGTCTACTATAGGGAGTTGAGTGTTGCTTGCACAATACTTGGGCGGCTCCCCATGGGATCTCTATGCCCTCATTCCTAGGCCAAAGGTGGGTCACTGGTCCACTCGTGACAAGAAGCTCGATAAGATTGGTACTACAGCTTCTCCACCATCACTTGTAGCTGCGATGGCTGCACTTTCGGGATGCACTAAGCCATTCTGCGATTCATATGGTTCATTCGGTCACAGTTCCCAATCATGTCACAGTTCGGTAGAGCAAGTGTGTGCCTTCCAAGCCTACAAGAACAATTCGTTCTCCAATACATACAATCCAGGGTGGAAGGATCATCCATACTTTTCCTACAAGAACAGTAATAATGTGCAGAATCCACAGCAAAGTATACCACCTCAGCAGGTTCACCAGCAGATGCAATGATTTGTACCACCACACCCACCAGGTTTCAGCAAACCACCATTGCCAGCACCGCCAGCTCAACCGAGTAGTGAAATTTCAGAGTTGAAGAATATGATGTTGCAAATGCAGAAGAATATGGAAGCAATGCAGGCTCACAATAAGCAACGAGAAACCCAGGTAGCTCGGATTGTACAGTCCACAGCTCAGGGGAAGCAGGGTAAACTACCTCCTCAACCAAATCCACCAGCTTAGAGGGAAAATTACAAATCCATCACTACCAGAAGAGGGAGTCACTATGAAGGTCCTAAGATGCCCACTGATGATGCTGATTAAGAGATAAGAGTGCAGACCGGCAAGACCAGCAATGTGGTGATTGACGAGATCCGAAGCCTACACCTTCTAAGGAGAAAGATGCCACGAAGAAGAGAGTCCCGGTAGCTGACAAGCCAGTTGATACATTGACACCTCCCAAGGTGCCACTACCCTTCCCGCATAGGGTAGATCGAAGTAAGAAAGACAATCATTTGCGTAAGTTTCTTGATATTGTTAAAAATTTGCAGGTTACTATGTCTTTTACTGACTTAATTATACAGGTACCTACATATACTAAATTTTTGAAAGACATATTGAGCCAGAAGCGGGAATTGAGTTCAGTAGAAACTGTTGCTTTAACTGAAGAATGTAGTGCTATTTTGCAGAATAAGTCTCCACCGAAACTCAAGAATCCCGGAAGTTTTTCGATACCTTGTAACATTGGTCCACTCTTTATTGATAAGGCTTTGTGATTTAGGAGCCAGTGTTAGTGTTATGCCGTTGTCTATTTTTGCAGGAAAGTAGATATGGGTTTTTTAAAGTTTACTAACATTACCTTGCAGATGGCGGATAGAACTGTGAAGTACCAAAAAGGTATTTTGGAGGACGTCCCGGTAAGAGTTGGGAAGTTTTTTATTCCCGTTGATTTTGTAGTATTGAATATGGAGGAGGATGCACACATCCCTATTATTCTTGGTAGACCATTCTTAAATACTGTTGGAGCTGTTATTGATGTAAAGAATGGTAGTTTGACTCTTTTTGTAGGTGATGATAAGATTACTTTTAACCTTGATAGTGCATTAAAAAGTCCTATATTAGAACAATTATGTTATAGAATTGATATTATTCAAGAGATTGTTCATGATGACTTGCCTCGATCCCTTAAAAAGAATCTTATGGAGGCTATTTTGTGTTTGGATGTGATTTCAGGTGAAGACAATAGGGAATCAGATGAATTAATTCAAGCCCTTTCAGGAATGGATTTCAATTCGGGAAGCAACTGTCCATTTCTGCAGTTGCCCCAAAATGTATGTTCAGTAAAGGAGGTAACACAACTTGAGATGAAACATCTTCCATCTATTTTGAAACATGCATTTCTAGATGAAAAAGAGCTATATCCTGTTATTGTTAGTGCTTCACTTACCGATAATCAACTTGAGAAATTGTTATCTGTGCTTAAATGTCATAAGAAGGCTATTGGTTACACTATTGATGACTTAACTGGTATTAGTCCTAATTTTAACATGCATCGTATTCACTTAGAGGATGGCGATAAACCATGCATACAGGGTCAGCGTCGTTTGAATCTTAACATGCAGGAAGTTGTTAAGATAGAGGTCATTAAATTACTTGATGCTGGTGGGTCAGTCCAGTTCAGGTAGTACCTAAGAAAGGTGGGACCATTGTTATTCGTAATGATAAAAGTGAATTAATTCCCACTAGAGTTGTCATAGGTTGGCGTATGTGTATTGATTACAGGAAACAGAATACTGCTACTAAAAAGGATCACTTTCCCCTCCCCTTCATTGACCAAATGTTAGAAAGACTAGCTAAGCATAAGTATTTTTGCTATTTAGATGGTTATTTGGGGTTCTTCCAAATCCCCATTGATAGACTGTCGAAGTGGCTACCAAAGATAAACAATACGAGGCTCACTAGGCTACTAGTAAGGGCAAGTAAGGATCGAATCCCACGAGATAAAGGTTTTTACACTAACGCGGTTTAAGGAGTAAGTTTAAGTCGGTTTTATTTCAGAAGAAAGATTGTTACTAATGTTGATTTATTTTAACTTGATTTTAAGAATTAAAGATGACTAAGGTAAGGGATACACCGCTCACTTCTTACATGAAGGCGCGGATTCCTAGGTTAAACCGAACGTAGAGGGGAATGTCAGGGGAAGTCGTTCTAAGAGTCATGTCTACTGTCTCGAGCTAGCATGACGAGCGGAACTATGAACGCGACCTATTCTCATGGCGTGAGCATAAAACGGCTCCTAAGAACTTTTTCACGAAGACTAGTAACGTCCCTTAACTTGAACACCTATTCTCATGGTTTTCAAACTAATCAAACACGGGGAGTCTTCACTCAACTTCATCTCTCGATCCTTCGTTGAGGAACCTAAGACGACATCTATGGAAGCAAGTCATAGATTACGTGATTTAAAACCCAATGTAACGACTCTAGTTACCCCCAAGCTCGGTTTTTACTAAGAACCTACTTATGTCATGAAGGAGGTGAGGGTTTCACCCATACCTTAGCACTAAGAAACTACACACTACACATTTTATTAATCAAATACAAATTTTTATTCATGATTACAAATTATAGCAAAGAAATAAGTTATGACAATGGATTATAAACTAAACTAAACAAAAGTATTAAAAATGGAAGAGCTTTGTTTGATTATCAATGTTATTACAAAGAAATAAGTTATGCAAGTGATTTAATCAAACTACAAAAGCAATAGAGAAAATGAAGACAAGGACAAGGTTTAATCTTGAGAGTATTTAAGACATAAAGCAATAATGCAAGGACAAGATTAATCTTGAGAAGAAAACTTATGAACTTGAATTAATGTAAGCAATAGAACAAGGACAAGTTAATCTTGATAAAGAAAGCTTAAGAACTTGAAATAATGAAAGCAATGAAACAAGGACAAGTTAAACTTCATAAAAGCTTTAATAAACAAAACTTTAAAGTAAGAAAATAGCCACAAGAATTATAATTGAAATGGGAATTGAAGATGAATTAAGAGTTGTACCATGAAGCTTGAATAATTTTAATTATAGAGCCTTGAAGCTTTACTTCCAATAACACCCCAATACAATGTTGATTAACCAAGAACAAGTAATCAAGAAGCTTTGAATGTCAACCAAGAACACCAAACTAAGAACTCCAAACTAAGAACATGAACAAGAAACCAAGAACCTTGAATAACCAACTTTGAATCAATTGAAGAAAGATTGAATTACAACTATTGGATTTATCAAGAACTAACCACTTAATCAAATACAATTAATCTAGAGAGAAAAATGAGAGTTTCTAATTATTTTATACTAACTTCTAGCTATTTCTAACAAAATATAACTACTCAAAACTGCTGAAGAACTAAGGTATATATATTAGAGTATAAACCCAAAGCAAGTGGGTAAGTTGAAGAAGAGAAAACTGAAGTCGCTAGAGCAGGGGGTAGCGGCCACTACAAGAAGGTAGCGGGCGCTCGTGTAGCCTAGCGGGCGCTACCCCCCTGTTTTCCTTTCTTTCTTTGTTTGAGGTAGTGGCTTTAGTTGTGAAAGTGACTTGCCAAGCACCTTTCGGTCTTCCCACGTCGCTGGACCAAGCTAGCAATATCGCTAGTAAAACTTGCGATATTGTTAGAACCTTGAGCAAAAGCCGAAAGGATCTTGACAAAGGCTTTAAACTTCGATCAAACCGACCCAAATCTTCGCAAAGCATACTACTCCTCTTATTTCATGTAATGTCTTGATTTCCGAATCAACCGAGAAATCCTACAAAAATGAGATAAAACACAAAATAGAGTAATACAAGGAATAATAAGCTAAAATATGTGGTAAAGGGAAAAAGAGAAATTAAACTGTATGAACAAGGAAAAACTGAGAAAGAAAGGAGAGAAAACTAGCTAAATTAACAAACAAAACTACGGAAAAAGTAAACAAAAAAACACTACATCACCCATTCATCCAGATGATAGAGAAAAAACTACTTTTACATGTCCTTATGGTACTTTTGCGTATCGTAGAATGCCATTTGGTTTATATAATATCCCTGCTACCTTTGAACGTTGCATGATGAGTATATTGAATCAATTATGGAAGTTTTTATGGATGATTTGAGTGTCTATGGAACTTCATTTGATGCTTGTTTAGAAAATCTAACCAAAGTGCTTATGAGATGTGAGAGGTGAATTTAGTGCTGAATTGGGAAAAGAGCCATTTTATGGCCACTGAAGGCGATGTGCTTGGACATTTAATCTCCGAATGAGGTATTGAGGTCGATATAGTAAATATTCACGTAATAGAGCAACTTCCCCCTCCGGTGAAAGTCAAGGGGGTAAGAAGTTTTTTGGGTAATGCAGGTTTTCATCGCAGGTTCATTAAAGATTTTTCTAAAATTGCGAAACCACTAACCCAATTGCTTTTGAAGGATGTAGATTTTGATTTTATTGATTAGTGTGTTGAGTCTTTCAACAGGATTAAACAGGCACTTATTTCTGCACCTATCATCCAATATCCCGATTGGGACCTCCCGTTCGAGATCATGTGTGATGCCAGTGACTATGTTGTAGGGACAGTCACATACCTATCAAAAGTAACCTACTACTCTAATTGTGTAGACAGGGAAGTAGTGATCGTATCCACAGGGAAGCAAGCAATTCTACTAACACTAAAAAGTCACTTTGCCGTAAGGGGCCTTTGAATATTGGGTTTTGACTAAAAAGTTAATTAAAGCTAGGACTGGAATCAACTAAGAAAAGAGCTCTATGAGTAAGCCTAGGAAATCGGTTTACCACAAATCAACAAATGAATTGCACACAATTAATTAACCGATTATTAACTTCCTGAATTAAGGTTGACTAATTCTCTCGAATCTAGTCTCCTTCAAAACTCCTCTAATGGCTCTCGCTCACTTAGACTTGTTTTGCCTATTGTCCTTATGATCTAATTGTGGTAATCTTACCTCTCGGTATCGATTCAACAAAATCAGACTAACAATTAAACCTGGCTAGTATTTAACTGAAAGCAATATAAATTGAACCCAGGAATTCAAGAACACTGACAACCAAATTAACAATGATGAACAGAACATCAAGAACGATCCATAGATCCCCTAGTCCTAGAAAGGAAACTACTCACACATGATTGAAATTTAATAAACTAAATCAACAACAGAAAACAAAACTATAAACATGATTGAAACTAATAAATTAATAATAACAATTAAACTAAATCTATAACAAGAAACTAAGGCATAAAAGAACAAGGAAACTAAAACTAAGAACATAAAACAAAATAAAAGCAAGAACTAAACATGAATCAAAAGAACTAGAATAGCGATTGAATAAGAACCTAAACTTTTATTGAATTGAAAATATGATGAACATGAGAGTATTTTTTTCTAGAAAGAGAAAGTGAATTCTAAAAGCCCTAATAATAATAAAAGGCGTACTTAGGGTTGTAAATGATAATTCTATATATACATAAGCCAAAACACGTCGAAAATCCTCGAAATACGCGTAAATGTCAATCCGCCCGGGCACCCGGGCGAAACCACATCGATCCCGGCGAATCACACGGTGATTCCTGGGGCCTTCACGCTCGATTATTTACTTCAAATCCCGACTTCTTTAGCTTCAATTAAGCTCCAACTCACATCCTAACTCTCTTTTGGCTTCTTTAGAGGTAGTCAAGGCCCTCTACCAATCATCAAGTGCCGAATATTATGCGAAAACCGATATTAAAGCACCAATTCTTGCAATTCTTAACAAACCCAAACACAAGACAGTAAAAGCAACCAAATTAGTAGAATAGGCTCAAAAGATCCTTGTTAGAGCCAAAAACTATGTAATAGGGTTAAATAATAAACATAAAATACACTTAACAAACTCCCCCAAGCCAAGCCTTTACTTGTCCCAACCAAACAAATCAAACAAACGATGACCTCACCCCTTAAACTTTATAAAACAAAACCAACTCAAGCAAATACGAGCATGTAAGTTCCTATACCAATATATCAAAATCCCTTGACCGCCATCCACTAAGATCAAAATCATAAAGAAAACCATGCAAGAAATATAAGTCAATGACTAGATTAGCTCACTCAGTGTCACTCCACACATAAAATTGAGCATAAAACAATGAAGCACACCCTTAATCCCAAATAAAAAATGCAAATGCAATAAGTGTTTAAATGCAAATTTTGAGAACCTGATATGAAATTCGACTCGAAATGCAAGTAATACCCACTAGCTTTGGCAATTGACTCACTTCACAAGAACTAAAAACATGTACATGCCGATCAAAAAGGTCTTTATAAGCTTGTAACGTTTCTAGGGTGATGGGTAGAATAAAATTTGGGATAATGTGGTGGTAAATGCAGGCTATACGCATATAACAATCAAATAACATAATCAACATCTCCAACATTAAACTCCAACATCAAACCAATTCTTATAATATCACATCACCTCATAAAACTTAACATTTCAACAACTCCAAGAATCACAAGCTTTGTTTTTCAACATTTTTCATCATTTTTTTTTCATTTTCTTTCTTTTCGTTTCCTTTTTTTTTCAACTTTCAAATTTTTTTTCAAAACTTAGGCTCACGACTCTTAATGACATGTTAAAGACAAAATCATCACACACACATAACTAGGCCAAATAAGATATATAACATTTCAATTCTTCATTAAAAACTAGCCTAGACATTGGTATGCAAAGCCTTAATGTGAGACTTGTTATAAAACTTTAACATCAATCATTCCACAATTTTCCACAACCTCCAAACTTCCAGAAAATGCACAACACAACATAACAACTCCATAACTCCCCCAAACCAAGCTTGGACATATATCAACTGATAAAACAAGGCCAAATAGGGTTGTAATGTGGCTAAAATGCAAATGAAAGGTAAAAAGCTCAAAATAAGGATCAAGGGTTCATGATGGAATGCCTAAAATCTAAAAGTTCCTACAAGATATGAATGCCTTTTATCATTCGCGACATGTAACACACCAAAGCCAAGCTACTAGAGTCAAAAGCCAAAACACGGATCATACAAGCACCAGGAAGTAAGCACACATGAAAAGAAATAAGCATATAATAATGTATGTAGCTCAAATCCTCCCACTAACACAATTCAAGCCTCTACTCTACACATGGCTATAGTGGCATGATAAGAAACTGTCTTAAGCTAAGTCAAGTTCAATTCCATGTTGGCAATTCCCTAAACATAACTCATCACATGCTCAAATCGATCGAAAACATTTTTTTTAAAATTCGGGGCACAAGGAAGTCACCATCCATCCAATTAAACACATTCATCATTATTCAATAATCAACTAAACTAAAGAAAGCAATAAACTAATCTATGAAAGTAGTACATTTTATTTGGTCACATGTAAACTCCTACTTCTAACGAGTAGTACAAACCATGCAACAATCCTAAGAAAGCAATAAAGTTACACTAGAAAGCAATAAAACTAAACTAAGAAAGCAATAAAATTACCTCCCCCAAGCCGGACTCAGCAATGTCCTCATGCTGAAGGAAAATAGAGACTATCATCAACTAATCAGAATCCTGGAGGAAAGTGTCACTGTCCTCACTTTCCTCATCATCATCACCATCAACATTAATAGCAGCTCCAGAGCCTCCAGCTCCCACATCTCCTCCCATCTTGCTAGTAACCCTCTCCATGCACCCTATAACCACCATGAGGGTAAGTGTACCAAGAAGGGTGTGAACCTGCTGGCTGAACAACACCTTTCCTGGCAAAGTGGTCGTAGATAGAGTACATGGCCAATCTATGATTTTGCTGGAAAGTGGTAAACTGGTCCATTATCTGCTGTTGTTGAATCTGGAATCCGTTGAACTGATCCTGCAGCTGACCCATGGCAGTCTTCCAATCACCTTCTCCTACATCATAAGAACTAGGAGCGGCTCCTAGAGAAGGGTGGGGGGTGGAAGGTTGAGAGGTAGATGCCTAGCCTTGCCCTCTCCTTGCATATGTTCGCTGGCTGGCAGCGGTGGTGTTATTAGAGGAGGAGACCAAGGGCATGGTCTAGGAATCCTGATCAGGTGCCAACCCGATGTAGCTAGGGTTAGGCAAAACAGGAAAAGATTTCATGTGGGAACCGACATACCACCCGAATCGGCGGCCATCAATGGGGCTCATCCACTCACAAACTGTAAAATATTCCAAATCCAAATATCTAATACCCTGAACAGGGGTACGTTGAACAGCAAATTCAATCCAATACTTACAAGCAATAAAAGTTATCAAATCACCAAAAACAATGTTAATTGTAGTAGGCCTATCATATCGATCTAATCCTGCAAAAGTGTTACATTGATGATGTAAATGCATAACAAAATGATGAGAAGTAAGAATCCTATAGGGGCAAGAGCCACGCAACAGGTGTTGAACCATAAGAAGGATTTCCCTAGTAGTGACAGTGTGTGCCTCAGTACGGCCAAATATGGTCCATCCTATGAGACGATGTACCATTCGTACCGATGGTTGGTGTATTAAGTTGGCAGAGTTAAGTTGCCAACTTTTGATGATTTGACCAGTCAATCGATTCCATAAATCTACATCATTAAATTCTTTTGGAGCTTTCTCCTTACCCATACAAGCTAAATCAAATATAAAACCAAAATCCGCTAATTTTTCATAACAATCCTAGTCGGAAGGACACTCCCCTAACGGGTCGGTTCGGGCTTGAGTGATCAATTTGAAAGCTTGACATAAACTCATATGTAATATTTGCATAAGTTGGCACATCTATTGTAAAGAATTTCTCCATACCCATATTTTCCAAGCATTCCCTAGTTTCCTAAGCTAGCTATACCAAGTGCATGCAACAAAGTATGATCTAAAAAAAGAGTGGGGATAATGGGGGGTTGTTTAAGTTTAAGAAATTTCTCGCGTTGTTCATTAGAAGAGAAACTTACCATAGGGAACTCCAAATCCCGCGGAATGGGTTTTTGACTTGGCTGTCCTCTTCTTGATGCTCCATTAGATCCCCCCCTTTGCCTCTTTGAAGCCATTGTTGAGGTCTTTGAAGGAAATTAGGGTTTTTGGGTGGTATGGGTTTTGGTGTTATTTGGGATTATTTTTATGAGAGGAAGAAAGAGGATGAAAAATTATGAAGTTTGGTGAAAATTTGGTATGATTTGGAGTTGAGATGAGGGAGTTGTAAGGATTTGAAATTTGAATGAAGGTAGGATTAATGGAGGATTAAGGTTTATGAGAGAGAAAATAGGAGTAAAGGTAGTAAGAGAGAGAAAAAGATAGAGATGAAATGAGGAAAGAGGGGGAGGTCGAAGAAGAAATAAGGGAAAAGGGAGATTTACAGGCCTGGCAATCCGGGACCCCCCTCAAACTGCCCGGAATGATCCCATTTCGCCCGGCCACCCGGGTGAAATCACCTTCTTAAATTTTTTTTCAAAGTGTTCGAAAACAATCTGCGCGCCTGGTAGAATGGTGTTTCGCCCGGACCCTCTGTGATTCGCCCGGGCGAATTGATTTCTTCGTGATTTCCTGAATTTCAAAAATTTTCTAAGTGTTGGGAATCATGTTGCGCGCCCGGTAGAAAATGAATCCGCCCGGCCATCCGGGCGAAACCCTCTTCCTCAATATTTTGAACTTTCCTTCCTTTTCTACTTCCCTCCATGCATATCGATGCTCCTACACTGCAATGCTCCAGGAAATTAAATAAAATCATTAGTCCCTTACACTCGCTCACTAGAGAAACTAACTAAAATACCGAAACTAAAGCTATTAAAAAGAAAAAATTTAGACTACTCACGGGTTGCCTCCCGAGAAGTGATTTTTTAGGGTCATTAGCTTGACCATGTTACCTCATAGCTCATAGGGGGTGTGGGTTTCAGAAAGGGGTTTCCTCAACCAAACCAACAACATCACCTTCATAGTAGTGCTTTAGGCGTTGTCCATTAACCTTAAATCGTTCCCCCTTGTCATTCTGAACCACCACGAATCCGTACTTACTCACCATAGTAACCATGAAAGGGCCACTCCACCTAGACCTCAACTTTCCTAGAAAAAGCTTCAATATAGAGTTGAATAATAAGACTTTGTCACCCACTTGGAACTCTCTTCTTATGATTCGCTTATTGTGCCATTTCTTAGTCATTTCCTTGTAAATCTTAGCACTATCGTAGGCTCCCAATCGAAACTCATCTAGCTCATTCAACTGAAGTAACCGCTTCTCACTTGCAAGCTTGGCATCCATATTGAGCTTCTTTGTCGCCCAGTAAGCTTTTTACTCTAACTCAACCGGTAAATGGCATGCCTTCCCGTACACTAATCGATATGGAGATGTACCGATAGGGGTCTTGAACGACGTTCTATATGCCCATAGTGCATCATGAAGCTTGCTAATCCAATCTTTCATTGACTTTGCAACTGTTTTCTCCAAGATAACCTTGATTTCTCGATTCGAGACCTCCACTTGACCACTGGTTTGTGGATGGTATGCCAATCCTATTTAGTGGTAGACACCGTACTTCTCCAGTAGCTTAGCTAACCTCTTCTCATCATGGAAATGCGTTCCTCCATCACTGATGATAGCTCTAAGGACTCCGAACCTAGGAGAGATAACCTACTTAAACAGTCTCAACACGGTATTAGAATCACAATGGGGGGCGGGTAGCAAGAGCTTCCACCCATTTAGAAACATAATCCACAACAACTAATATAAAACGATTACCAGTAGAAGAAGGAAAGGGACCCATATAATCAATACCCCAAACATCAAAAACTTCAACTTCTAAAATACCTGTTTGAGGAATTTCATGCCTTTTGGAGATGTTACCTATTCAAAGGCACGAATCACAAGACATGACAAAATCTCTAGCATCCTTCAGTAAAGTAGGCCAATAGAAACCAGACTGCAATACCTTGAATACTATCTTCGAGGGGCCTGCATGTCCTCCATAAGGTGATGAATGACAATGGCTCAGAATTCCATAAAACTCCCAATCAGGAACACATCGTCGGTATAGACCATCATCACATTCCTGAAATAAATTCAGGTCATCCCAAAAATACCATCTGACATCATGAAGGAACCGCTTCTTCTGCTGTGATGAAAGATTAGGAGGCAAGACACCACCTAAAATATAATTAGCAAAATCAACAAACCAAGGTGATTTAACTGCAACTGAAAGTAATTGATCATCAGGGATGCAATCAACAATAGAGCTTTGCATCTTCGAATCGAATCCTACAAAGATGATCAGCTACTACATTTTCCGCTCCTTATCACGAATCTCGAGATCAAACTCTTCCGGCAATAGAATCCATCTGATCAACCTTGGCTTTGCTTCCTTCTTGGCTATGAGGTACTTCAAAGCAGCATGGTCAGTGTGAACAATCACTTTCGAGCCCAATAGGTATGATCTCAACTTGTCAAGTGCATATACGACTACTAACAACTCCTTCTAAGTAGTGAAATAATTCACTTGAGCTGGATCAAGTGTCGTGCTGGCATAATAGATTGCATGGAGAACCTTATCTTTCCATTGACCCAAAACAACTCCAACTGCATAGTCACTAGCATCGCACATGATCTCGAACGGGAGGTCCCAATCAGGAGATTTGATGATAGGTGCAGAAATAAGTGCCTATTTAATCCTGTTAAAAGACTCAACACACTCATCAATAAAATCAAAATTTGCATCCTTCAAAAGCAATTGGGCTAGTGGTTTAGCAATTTTAGAAAAATCTTTAACGAACCTGCGATAAAAACCTACATGACCCAAAAAACTTCTTACCCCCTTGACATTCACAGGAGTGGGAAGTTGCTCTATTACCTGAATCTTTGCTTTATCGGCCTCAATACCTTGTTCGGAGATTAAATGTCCAAGCACAACGCCTTCAGTGACCATAAAATGGCACTTTTCCCAATTCAGCACTAAATTCACCTCTTCACATCTCATAAGCACTTTGGTTAGATTTTCTAAATAAGCATCAAATGAAACTCCATAGACACAAAAATTATGCATAAAAACTTCCATAATTGATTCAACGCAGTTAGAAATATACTCATCATGCAACGTTGAAAGGTAGCAGGGGCACTACATAAACCAAAGTGCATTCTACATTATGCAAAAGTACCATAAGGACATGTAAAAGTAGTTTTTTCTCTATCATCTTGATGAATGGGGATTCGGAAGAATCCCGAATAACCATCTAAATAGCAAAAATACTTATGCCTAGCTAGTCTTTCTAACATTTGATCAAATGAAGGGGAGGGGAAAGTGATCCTTTTCAGTAGCAGTATTCAGTTTCCTGTAATCGATACACATACGCCAACCTGTGACAACTCTAGTGGGAATTAATTCATTTTTATCATTTCGAACAACAGTGATCCCACCTTTCTTAGGTAACACCTGAACTGGACTGGCCCATCTAGAATAAGGAACTGAATAAATAATACTGGCATCAAGTAATTTAATGACCTTTTTCTTAACGACTTCCTACATGATAGGATTCAAACGACACTGACCTTGTATGCATGGTTTATGACCATCCTCTAGGTGAATACGATGCATGCAAAATCAGGACTAATACTAGTTAAGTCATCAATAGTGTAACCTATAGCCTTCTTATGACATTTAAGCACATATAACAATTTCTCAAGTTGACTATCGGTAAGCGAAGCACTGATAATAACAAGATATAGCTATTTTTCATCTACAAATGCATATTTCAAATTAGAGGGAAGACGTTTCATCTCAGGTTGTGTTACCTCCTTTACCGAACAAGCATCTTGGGGCAACTGCAGGAATTGAGAGTTGCTTCCTGAATCGGTATCCATTCCTGAAAGTGCTTGAATTAATTCATCTGATTCTTTATTGCCTTCACCTAAAATCACATCCAAATAAAAAATAGCCTCCAGAAGATCCTTTTTAAGGGATTGAGGCAAGTCATCATAAACAATCTGTTGAATAATATCAAATCAATAACATGATTGTTCTAACATAGGACTTTTTAATGCACTATCAAGGTTAAAAGTAACCTTATCATCACCTACAGAAAGAGTTAAACTATCATTCTTTACATCAATAACAGCTCCTGCAGTATTTAAGAATGGTCTACCTAGAATAATAGGGAGGTATGCATCCTTCTCCATATCCAACACTACAAAATCAACGGAAATAAAAAAAATTCCCAACTCTTACCGGGAAGTCCTCCAAAATACCTTTTGGGTATTTCACAGTCCTGTCTGCCATCTGCAAGTTAATGTTAGTAAACTTTAAAGAACTCATATCTAGTTTCTCATAGATAGACAACGGCATGACACTAACACTGGCCACTAAATCACATAAAACCTTATCAATAAAAAGTGGACCATTGTTACAAGGTATCTAAAAACTTCCGGGATCCTTGAGTTTAGGTGGAGACTTATTCTGCAAAACTACACTACATTCTTCAGTTAAAGTAACAGTCTCTACTGAACTCAATTCCCGCTTCCTGCTCAATATGTCTTGCTAAAACTTAGTATATGTAGGTAGCTGCGTAATCAAGTCAGTAAAAGGCACAGTATATGTAGGTAGCTGTGTAATCAAGTCAGTAAAAGGCACAGTATATGTAGGTAGCTGCATAATCAAGTCAGTAAAAGGCATAGTAACCTGCAAATTTTTAACAATATCGAGAAACTTACAGAAGTGATTATCATTCTTACTTCGATCTACCCTATGCGGGAAGGGTAGTGACACCTTAGAAGGTGTCAATGTATCAACTGGCTTATCAGCTACTAGGACTCTCTTCTCCGTGACATCTTTCTCCTTAGTTGGTGTAGGCTCTGCGATCTCCTCAATCACCACATTACTGGTCTTTCCAGTCTGCACTCCTATCTCTGAATCAGCATTATCAGTGGGCATCTTAGGACCTTCATAGTGGGTCCCTCTTCTAGTAGTGATGGAGTTGCAATTCTCTCTCTGAGCTGGTGGATTCGGTTGAGGAGGAAGTTGACCCTGCTGCCGCTGAGCTGTGGACTGTGCAATCTGAGCTAGCTGGGTTTCTAGTTGCTTATTGTGAACCTGCTTTGCCTCCATGTTCTTCTGCATCTGCAACATTATATTCTTTAGCTCTGAAATTTCACCACTAGGTTGAGATGTTGGTGCTGGCAATGGTGGTCTACTAAAACCTGGTGGGTGTGGTGGTACAAATCATTGGATCTGCTGGTGAACCTGCTGAGGTGGTATAGTTTGTTGAGGATTCTGCACATAATTGATGTTCTTGTAGGAAAAGCATGGATGATCCTTCCACCCTGGATTATATGTATTGGAGAACGGATTGTTCTTGTAGGCTTGGAAGGCACATACTTGCTCTACCGAACTGTGACATGATTGGGAACTGTGACCGAATGAACCACATGAATCGCAGAAAGGCTCAGTACATCCCGAAAGTGCAGCCATCGTAGCTATAGATGATGGTGGAGGAGCTGTAGTATTATTCTTATCGAGCTTCTGGCTTATGGCATTGATCTGCGAAGCTAACTTTCATATTTATCATCAACCACATGCTTTCCACCAGTCTTCGAATGTCCCCAGGGATTGCCAAACTGTGAATTATGAATAGCAATTTATTCGCTCAACTCATATGCAGCATTAATCTCTTGGTTCATGAATCAAACACTGGCAGCTGAATCTAATAATGTTCGACTCTCATTCCCTAAACCATTATAGAATAACTGGACAAGGAACCACTTCTCAAAACCGTGATGTGGGCACAATCTCAATAGTTCCTTGAATCTCTCCCACGCTTCATACAATGTTTCATCTGAATCCTGGTTGAAATTCGTGATCTTATTCTGAAGGGTTGCAGTTCGATCTGAAGGGTAATATTTCCTTTGAAATGCTAGAGCTAACTCTTCCCAACTGTTCATATTATCCATATTAAGACTGTTCAACCAAGTACGGGCCTTGTCTTTCAGTGAGAATAGGAACATCATTCTTCTAATGTAGTCTTGAGAGACACCGGCTTGCTTAATCATACCACAATACTGCAGGAAGTTATTCAAATGCAACATCGGATCCTCCATTAAAGTTCCTGCAAACTGATTCCTTTCCACCATATTCACCAGAACTAGCTTCAGTTCAAATTTTAGAGCCTCAGTATCAGGGAATCGATAACCACCTCCAACTGTTGTAGAACTGGGCTGGGAATAATTCTTCAACGATCGTGGTTGCGGCGCTGGCGGTGGCGGTGGCTGTGCATCATTATTCGGTATGTTGTTTTCGTTAATATGGGACTCCGCCATTTCATCCCTATAAGAATTCTCTGAAATGCTCAAATCAGAAAAGAGTTGTGACAAATTCGATAGTATCCTTTCAGAAAGAATAACTCTTCGCAATCTCCACATCCTCCAACGATTCCGCTTATGCAATGAACGTTCTGGTTAAGGATCAATCCAAATCGGCATGCAAACCTCGTACCTACACACGAATTGAAACTGCATATATCCATAAGAACTGTCTCAAAGAACAGTGGGTTCCTTGAGACAAAATAAAAAAACAAAAATAGGACAAAATAACCCGATTAGTAGAAATTAAACAATTGCCTCCCCGGCAATGGCGCCAAAATTTGGTAGGGACAGTCGTATACCTATCAAAAGTAACCTACTACTCTAACTGTGTAGACAGGGAAGTAGGGACCGTATCCACAGGGAAGCAAGCAATTCTACTAACTCTAAAAAGTCACTTTGCCGTAAGGAGCCTTTGAATATTGGGTTTTGGCTAAAAAGTTAATTAAAGCTAGGAATGGAATCAACTAAGAAAAGAATTCTATGACTAACTACTACAGGAATGGACTATTGCGACGCTCAAAATTAGGTTCCTGCGACGCAAAAAAGCGCCGGAAGATCCTTTACCGACGCTTGCAAAAGTGCCGCACAAGTGGATGCCGCAAGGACCTGCAGCGGCGCAATTTGACAACGTTGGTACAGCATACTAAAAGCGTCGCGACTTTTACCTGATGCTTTAGCATCTTTTAGAGGCACTTCTTAGAGGCACTTATAAGCGCCGCCATAGTATAGTAGGTTCATAGCTTATTAGCCTAATGCGATACTTGAAAGCGCCGCAATAATTATAATGTTTCACTATTACACAATCTATAAAGGCACTATTAAGCGTCGCAAGAGGCAAGGTGCCGCACTTTTTGACCCTATATATCCATCGCACTTTTAGCGTCGCAATTGTGCATGTTATTTCAACTTGTTATTTTTCTATTAAGAAATCTAACAGCAGCAGAATTTGTATAGAGAAGGATTCAACACACCAAAAAGAAACTAAAAATCAAACTCAATAAATTGTTATGAATAACAAACATTGAAATATTTTCAAGTACCTAAAACCATTCCAAAAAACTACTGCTTAAATCTATACATTAAAACATTATTCATGCCACATAAATCAGTCCATGTAGAAGTTCAATGATACTTTGAATGACGCCCATATGTGATTATGAATTTGCCTCCGTGAGATATCTTTTGAGTTGCAAGCATAACCTATATCAATTGAAAATTTCCATTGTTAGGCCTACATAAATGACATAAAACAAAGGTATCAAATTTATTTGCAACATCAATCTAAACTTTGGCCAAGAGCATAAAAATCAAACTTAAAACCATGGATCAGAAAGTACTTTTCCCAAAACATCAGATAATTAGTCACAAATTTGTTTGTTTGGCAATCAACACAAAGTAATAAATTATGAATTTCCAATAGAAATTTCGGCAGATTCTCCTTTGTAAATTGGATGAACCATCCCAAAACGGGACTATTTATAGCCTGTAACCTGTTTCAAACATATCCAAGAACGAACCAACAATCCAATCATGAATCTAGGGAATCACCCAAACAACCATTGTTTTTCCGGTATCCACAATTATAAGGAATCAAGTAACAAAGAACAAATCAATTAGAACTGATACACAGTTGCTTGTGTCAAGTCAAGCCAAAAAATTCAAATACCACCATTATTTTTAGAGAGGAAGCAACAGTTCATCTCATAACCACAACCAAATAAATTGATACGAGAAGTATATAAGAGGAATTGTATTTACCTAGTTAGGATCAGAATTTTCATGCTCTTCCTCCGATTCGAACTCATCAGAATCAGATGTGCTAACATTAGATTCAGATTCATCTGAGAAGGTAATGTTATGATCTTCCAGCTTTCTCTTCACTTTAATAATAGTTTTGCCTTGCCTTCTCACAAGATTTGTCAATCTTTCGACCTTCCCCTTTAATTGGCGAAAATAATGCATAAATGCTACTTCATCCTCAGTGGACATGTTTAGATTAGTGCATGACCGGGGTATAGAAGGCTCTCCTACGTCTGATGGCTTAACACCTAATCCTAAACCACGAACACGGCCAAATTAATCTTTTCCCAACACTTGTGAAGCTGGATCATCATCTAAGTTTTCTTTGTCCCCTTGCTCTGTTATAATTTTCTTGATCTGATTCTACAAAGCATAAACAATTATGTGATTAGCAATTGCAAAATGGAACATAAATTTTGAAAATAAGAAATTCAAAAAAAAAAAAAAACAGACCGTTATATCTGCTTCTGATTCATGCTTGTGGCATTCTATATAAGTTTGAGTTCGTGATGGGCTCTTGTTCAATCTTTTTTTCTAAGCATTCAAAAAAATACAAATCACAAGCAAAAAAATAAGGATGACAAGTCAAAATTAAGTAATCAAAACATGTCCAATTTAAAGGATGTAAACATCTATCATACCAACTCTTCACGAACACGAGCATGACTCTTAGTACCAGTGGTATGAATCGGCTTTACTTTAGCCTTGCTATGTGATTCTTTACTACGCTTGCTTCTTTTCTGTGAAATTAGTGCAAGAGATTTACAGTCAATTGGAATTATTTAGCACCAATACCAGTTTTGATAATAATAAAAAGAACATAACCCTGCACAAATTTACCTTTCCTTCCTCTGACCTCCAGAAATTAACAAGGCTAACCCATTGATCATATAGAACATCAGGATCTGGGCAATTATCATACAGGGTGTTGACGTCAGTATCATCATCGTACCCTCTCCCTTTCAAGTTGCATTTGTGATCTCTCCATTTGTGCCCAATAGATTTCAGTATCCATTTCTCAAGTGATTTTGGGTAGAGAAATCGCCTCTATATGAATATAAAGACGGATTTTAAAAATTATAACAATAAGATGTAAATATGTTTCGTTCAACTTATCGTATATATTAAATAACAACAACAACAACAACAACAACAACAACAATAATAATAATAATAATAATAATAATAATAATAATAATAATATGATGCTTAAAAATTACCTCAACTTCTTCTAATATCATTTTCTGGTTGTTTTTATTGCAACCTTTCTTCAAAAGATCCCATCTTGTGTAAGTTAAAGAGCAAAGTGACCCATTTCTAGCCACTGTTCCACAAAAATAGCCTAATACTCCTCCTTCTTCTCCAATTGGTTGATTCTCCTTATTAATCTCGATTACTATCCGTTGTCCTTCTGGCATATTACATACATCTGCCAAAACAGTCTTCCCACGTCTTCTATTCCCATTTGAATCTGTTGGTTCAAAAATAGATTACATCTTTAAAGAATTTCAACAACTTGAATCATAACTTCTCCAATCTTATTCTAGCATTAAAAGAAACCATGTGATGCATAATAAAAGACAATTTGATAATAGACTATACAGTACCTTCCACAGTGTACTCGTACATTCGTTGATCTGCATTTCCACTCACATGACGACTACAACCACCTTCCTCTTGCCGTGAACTGCTTTGCATCGATGGATTTTGATCTCTCTGACCTTGTTGTTGCCTTTCATTGAGAGGAACTTGATCTCTTTGGTTCCCATTTTGTCCTTGTTCAGAAGGATTTTGAACTCTATGACCATGTAGTTGACGTTCATTTGAAGGAACTTGATCTCTTTGGTTCCGTGGTCCTCTTTCATCAGAAGGATTATTACCCCTTTGACCTTCCTGCTGCAATTCATTTGAAGGGGTTGAATTTGTTGGACACCTTTGCCCACTTTCACCATTTTTGTCACTTGTATTAGTAGCCAATTGCAATCTCTTACCCTTGCGCACCACCATACTCCTTTAATAGAAACAAACTTAAAAGAAGCATCATTTCACAATATCATATAGCAAATTATTATTCAGCAAGACAAGTTACCACACCAAAAAGAAGAATTAAAAACAACCATAGCAACAACAAATATATAACAGCAACAATCAGTTTAATTAGCTAGCTAAAACGAGACATAAAAACAGTCACCAAAATATTCAGCAATAACATCAATACACAATAAAAAAGGTTGCTCAAAGTATTACTAACAATGTCAACAGCTTCAACAAAAAATTTAAAAAGAACAGTTTAATATATCAAACAAGGATTCAAGAATCTTCATTGTCATCTACCGTGGTCGCTTCTACACCCCTCCTAAGCCAACTGTGATTTCCGTTTTCATCAGTTAAAATATTGTTCAAAAATGTGACATGATATGGTTCTTCTTCTGTGTCTTCACTGAAGTCGTCATCTACCAAGTCATATTTATCTTTTGGCTTCATTTTTATAGCAACCGACCATTGTGGATTGTTTTGGTCTTGTATGTAAAAGACTTGTTCAGCTTGCGCTGCAAAAATATATGGTTCGTGCTCTATGTTTTCCCCTGTATTCGTTAATCGAGAAGTATTGACTAGTGTGTAACCTAATTCATCCTTCTTTACACCTCTTCCACTTGTAGGGTCAAACCATTCACATTTGAACAATACAACTGAATGTCCTCCAAAGTATTTCAGTTGTATGATATCTACTATATGATCATAGTACACAACATCTCCCAAAATAGGGTTCCTATCACTAGAACTTGCATAGCTTGATGTTTTTGCAATAACCACGACACCACTATTTTGAGTACACTTGTCAAATCGCTTGGATCTAAAGCTGAAACCATTGACATTATACCCCCGATATTTTGTGACAGCATCGAGTGGACCCCGTGCAAGCATTCTAATTTCCTCCTTTAAAGATTCTATGCCATTAGTTTCCTCCAATTTTGTTACCTATTTAAAGTGCAATATAACAATACATGATCAAATTAAAAAAAAAATAAAAAAAAATTAATAATAAATATAATAATAATAATAATAATAATAATAATAACAAAAAAAAAAAATTGATAATGACCCTACTTACATGTTGCCTGAACCAATCATGAAATACTTCATGTTGAGTGCGCTCAATGTCTTTCAATGTTAAACGCCTTGGACGACTTCGTCTTTTAAGTTCTGAAGCATGTACTCTTAAAAAAGGAAATAATAATTATACATTAAAAAATAACCTTTATCTTTGATTTATATTATGAAATAGCCTTTATCTTTGATTTATAAGTATGAAATAACAGATTTTATATATGAATTATGTAATTTTGATACTTACTGTAAAAATTCAGCGACACCCGGACAGTTGAATAGCACATAACGATGTGCTTGTGTCTTGCTAATTTGGCTAATAGTGCATGACTTAGGCTTCCCTAAAGGCTGCCCCACTTGTGAAAACACCGTTTCTTCAGCCATATTTGGATTATCTACCACTGAAGCGTCATTATTAATCTTTGAAAACAGCCTAAATATCAGATCAAATCCATCAAGGTATGTAGAACAAAAATTAACACACTCGAGAGCTGCAATAGCTTCTGCAATGGAAGCCTCAGGATGAGCTTTATTACGCACATGTGATTTCAATGACCCAAGGTACCTCTCGACGAAGTACATCCATATAAAAAGCACTGGTCCAGCAATCCTTGCTTGGGTAGCTAGATGCAAAACCAAGTGTACCATTATGGTGAAAAAACTAGGAGGGAAAATCATCTCCAAGTGACATATAATTATAGGAATATGAGCCTGAAGTTTTTTTAGGTCGTCTACATATAGAGTCTTACTAGATACATCTCTAAAGTAGCCACATAAATCAAACAAAACCGCCAACACATCCTTCGAAAGAAGCCCCCGCAATGCAACAGGAAGAAGTTGTTGCATTAATATATGACAATCGTGGCTTTTAAGCCCAAGTAATTTGGCTTGTTGGAGATTTATGCATCTTGAAATATTTGACGCATAACCATTTGGAACTTTGATGTCATTAAGAGTTTTGCAAAATTTTCTCTTCTCATCTTTAGATAATGTGTAGGGGGCAGGTGGCAAGTCGTATCTTTTTTTTCCATTTCTAGAGATTTTCTCTATTGGGTGAAGGTCTGCTCGTATTCCCCATTTTTGTAGATCTAAGCGAGCTTTCAAATTATCTTTAGTCTTCCCCTCTAGATTGAGCAAAGTGCCAATCACATTGTCACACACATTTTTTTCAATGTGCATAACATCTAAGTTATGTCTAATTAAGTGAGATTCCCAGTATGGCAATGACCAAAAGATATTTTTTTTCTTCCATGTGTTTGAGCAATTGAAATCCTGAATCTCTCTTACTTGGCATAACTCCTCAGCCCCAGTTAGCGTTGTAGGTGCTTCTCTAAAGTCCTCTTCCCCATTGAAAGCATCACAATTCGATCGAAATTGATGATTTAAATCTAGGAAACGACGATGTCCCATAAAACAGTACTTGTGGCCATTATCAAGCCACTTGGAATCGGTTCTAACATTACAACAAGGGCAGCCTTTTTCTCCATGGACACTCCAGCCAGAGAGCATTCCGTATCCTGGAAAATCACTGATTGTCCATAGCAGGCCTGCACGCATGTTAAAAGTTTCATTTTTAGAAGCATCGTATGTTTCAACTCCAATATTCCATAACTCCATTAACTCTTCAATTAACGGTTGTAAGTAGACATCAATGTTATTTCCCGGGCTACTGGGTCCAGGAATTAACGACGACAAAATAAGAGAAGATTGTTTCAAACACATCCATGGTGGCAAATTATATGGTACCAAGACAACCGGCCAACAACTATGTGCAGAGCTCATCACCCCAAAAGGATTAAAACCATCACTAGCAAGCCCAAGCCTTACATTGCGACTCTCTTCACCGAACGCTGGATACCTAGTGTCAAATGATTTCCATGCTTCAGAATCAGCTGGATGTCTTAGCACCCCTTCTTCTTTTAAGCGTTCTTCATCATGCCACCTCATTAAGGTGGCAGTTTTTTTAGACATATACAACCTCTTAAGTCTTGGTATTAACGGAAAATAACGTAAGACTTTTGCAGGGGCTCCTTTCTTTTTCTTTCTTCTTGTTAAAGTTGTCTGCTCATTTTGAGTTTTCCACCTTGAAGTACCACAAATTGAGCATTCATCATCATTACCCTTATCTTTCCAATACAATTGACAATGATTTGGGCATGCATGAATTTTAACATACCCAAGACCTAACTTCTCAATGACCTTTTTGGCTTCTGCAAACGACTTTGGCAGATTTGCACTACTTGGAATTGCAAGTAGTAAGAGTTGAAATAAATCATTAAGAGACTTATTAGTCCATTTATTAGTGCTCTTTATATGAAATAAAAGCACTAAGAAAGACAACTTAGTCAATTGACACCCAGGCCATAATTCTTGCTCAGCATCTTTTAGCAAGCTATAGAAACTTTGTGCGTCTCTGTTAGGGCCCGGTACACCTTCATCCATGTTCTCACCATCAACCGGGTCACCATCTACACGACCATATATGTCATGCAGCATCTGACGCATATCCATACCCATCACAGTCTCATTTTCTACCATTGGTTCTATAGGAGTTGGAGTACGAACTTGATTCATACTCTCCCCGTGAAAATTCCATGTTGAATAATTACGCATCATTCCATTATGAAGCAAGTGATAATTTACTTCATCAGTATTCAATAGCTTATTATTAACACATTTTATGCAAGGACATCTAAGCTTGGCATCAATGGTTAAAGTCCTATTAGCATAACTCATGAAGCCATCAACCCCTACTCGGTATTCTGGTGTTTTAATTGGGAAATTTAAGTATTCCTTGATTGTTCTCAAATCCATGAAATTTTAAACTGAAAAATAGCAAACCCACCAACTATTTTAAAAAACATACAATAAGAAAGAAAAAGAACACACGTTTGAGTAGTTGATCACAAAAAACAATAAAAATTTGTACCTAAAAAATGAGCAAGGGAAAGTAGGTTTAACATATAAGAAAGAAAGATGTTGGCACCATTATTTAAAGTATATGCACAATTATGGGATGACATGACTATGATTTTTCTTGTTCTTTTAGTAGTTATTAGAATTCCAGTGTCCACAAACTTTATAGTTGAAATCCAAACTTTGCAAAATAATTTACAATTTATAACTATTCAAGTAAAATCAATAAAAGAGAAATTCTTCAAATACGGCGGAAAGATAGCATAGAGGTTGTTTTGCACAACGTTTAATGGAATATGGAATGCCAAAACCAAATAAGAAACAGATTACATGAGAGCTTAAATGCCACAAATCCCAAAAACAGCCACAACCAAACAGCTACTACAAGAAACTAAAAAATTAGATGTTTATAGTTTTAAATTTCGCAAATTGACAAATCACTTAATGAGTTAATTCACCCACTCTTAAGTACTCTAGATGCATTTAGAGTTGCCTGGGAATTAAATTTCCATAGTAGTTTGGAATTAGCAAGAAATTACTTTCGCTAATTCCAAGGAACTTGCTGATTTGCTCTAGTGTTTTTTGTTGCCATTATTAGGTCAAAGTTTCCTCATATTCACTCTTTAATTGAATATTTAAAATGGATTCTCTATCCCACCAACATAATTTTTGATTTTAGAATTGAGTTCAAACACTCAATTTTTTTATTTTATAATTCAATTCAAACGCTCAATTTTTTATTTTAGAATTCAATTCAAACACTCAATTTTGATTGACTAATACACTTGTGTGTAAAATCAGCATACACAACAAGTATATTTGTAGTAGCTAAGGTGCTTAAATATCAAAAATTTCCTTTGATTGGTCATTAAAAATCGTACTTGATTATTATATTTATTAGAGACGTTGACATTATATCCAATATTAGAGCACCACTTCAATTAATAAGATAGTTAAGGCACAACGACAGTAGGTTTTATATTCTATGAATATTAGTTTAAGTACATAAACCACTATTTTTATTTTTATTCAAATGATGAGAATCAATCACATCATCTCCTTAAATTGGCAGAAAAACACTAATCATATAAGTTATCCCTCAATCTCACATAACCAATTACTCCCTCCATCATTTTTTACTTACTACACCCATTTTTTCACATCTCCCAAAAGACCGATGGAGTATAGTATTTATAAATTATGTGGTAGGGTACCGGATAAATATCAGTATGATGAAATAGAATAAAAATCTTAAATCTCAGTGACACTCACTAGCACATATTATCTTGTTAAACTTTATAAATATGAAGACTTCAACACGATAAAATAAAATAGAATTGTCAAATACACACAAGGGTCACAACCTCAACAATCTTTTTCCATAGGTGGTCATGGCTATGCAATTGTGTCTTTTATTTGTTTCAATAATATTAAACATAGTATTTTGTAGTGTGTACATGAATGTTAACTTGGGTGATCTAAGTTGGACAAAAAAGACAGCAGAAGAAGCAGAGGATGTAGCATCTATGCTATCCCACACAAAAGCAAGCAAATCAGCCCCAAAACACTCAGCTAAAGAGCCCTATTCACAAAGGCCCAGTCAGCCAACCAACACTGCGCACTGCACCAACACTAGTTCACAGCAAACACAGCAGCACAGCCAGCAGCTTTGAAACCACCCTCACACCCACAACCAGCAATAGATGAACAGCCACACAACTACACCACCACTAGCAGCTTTGAAACCAACATACAAAATCAAAGCAGCAGCACTGCACCAACACTAGTTCACAGCAAACGCAGCAGCAAAACCTACCAAAATAACCTGCAAACCAGCCACCAACAGCAAACAACCAGGCCTGCCTACCCAAGAACCACCCTCACACCCTCCTAACACAACCAGCCAAGCCTGCCATAGCAAACCAGCCTCAGCTCACCAACACCAACTGAAATCAGCAACACAACAAAACGATTTCACCTCCAACACCAATTCCATCAAACCTCCCAGTTGAAACATCACCATTCAAACAACCTAACACTCATTCTCAAACAAAGAATTACACCCCTAATCTCCAAAACAAAACGATTTCACCCAAATTAAGGCATAACAATGAAAAATTAGGGGAAACTCAATTAAACAATCATAATCAAATTAATCAAAACATTCACAAAAAATATGAATATGAAGAAGAAAACTTACTAACAAGAGCTTGACGATAAGCTTGATAAACTTCACGAATTAAAATACAGAAACTTCACGAACTAAAACCCCATAACCTACTTCACGAATTCATCACGAATTCTTGCTGCCTGCCATTAATAACATTCACAAATCCAAATTATTTACCAATTAATATAACAATACATTAGAAATTAAATACAATATTATGCGAAAAAAATTTAAAGATTAAATTTGACAAAGATACCTCGATTGAGAGAAGCGATTAGATTAGGATTTTGATAGAATTCGAATTTTGCCTAATTAGACCACGAATTACAAATGTCTGGAAGAGCTCTATTGCAATTTCACGTAGAATTGGAGGAATATATAGATTGAGAGAGGGATTTTGATTAGGTTTTTGTTTTGATTAGGATTTCGGTTGAGAGATGGAAGAACTGCTGCAGCGCTGCGTGGAAGAAGTGGGAGTTTTTTTTTTCTTTTTTTTTTTGATAATGGAAGTGGGAATTTGGATTTTATTAAAAAGTAAGTGGCGGGTTTATTTTGTCCTTTACCAACGCTTATCTGCAGCGCTTTTGTTATGCGCTTCTACATTGAGCGTATTTTAATTGAATTAGCACTTTTATTGGGTTGCGCGTCTAATTAAGCACCTCAATAGGCTTGCTTTGTACTGACGTTGGCTCACGACAAACCAACAAACAAATTGCACACAATTAATTAACCGATTATTAACTTCCTGAATTAAGGTTCACTAATTCTCTCGAATCTAGTCTCCTTCAAAACTTCTCTAATGGCTCTCGCTCGCTTAGACTCGTTTTGCCTATTGTCCCTATGATCTAATTGTGGTAATCTTACCTCTCAGTATCGATTTCAACAAAATCAGACTAACAATTAAACCTGGCCAGTATTTAACTAAAAGCAATATAAATTGACTACAGGAATTCAAGAACATTAACAATCAAATTAACAATTATGAACAAAACATCTACAACGATCTATAGATCCCCTAGTCCTAGAAAAGAAACTACTCACATGATTGACATTAAATAAACTAAATCAACAATAGAAAACTAAACTATAAACATGATTGAAACTAATAAATTAACAATAACAATTAAACTAAATCTATAATGAGAAACTAAGGCATAAAAGAACAAAGAAACTAAAACTAAGAACATAAAACAAAATAAAAACAAGAACTAACATGAATTAAAAGAACTAGAATAGAGATTGAATAAGAACCTGAACTTTTATTAAATTGAAAATAAGATGAACATGAGAGTATTTTTTCTAGAGAGAGAAAGTGAATTCTAAAAGCCCTAATAATAATAAAAAGCGTACTTAGGGTTGTAAAGGAGAATATAAGCCAGAACAAGTCGAAAGTCCTCGAAATATGCATAAAAGTCAATCCGCCCGAGCATCCGTGTAATACCCCACATTTTCACTTATTTTAAGAAAGTATTTTTGTATTTTATTCGTATGATTTTAATATTTTTATTGAAAAATTATGTTCAATAGGAATATTAAATGAAAAGAAATTAATAATAATAAAATAAATAATAAATAAAGTAATTATTTGTGTTCATAAATAGTATTTTAAAAGGCTTATAAAAAAAGGTTTCCTAATTTGTTTTGAGGCAAGGGTCTGAAGGTAATTTCCACTTATTAGGATAAGTATGGGCTTTTCCGAATCCTACTTTGGGGCCTATAAATACCCTTTAAAACCCAAATTTCCAGATTTTCATGCTCATAAGTTGGCATTAGGATTCCAAAATTTAGAGAGAAAAGAAAAAAGAAGAGTGTGATTTCCGGAAAAAAAAAAAAAAAAANTTCCGGAAAAAAAAAAAAAAAAAAAAAAGAAAGAAAGAAAAAAAACTGCAGTTTTGTGTTTTCGGAAAAAGAAGAAAAAAATTATTATTTTTGGTCTTGGGAACCAAGCCTCACCGGACCCCACCTGCACCCGCCGGAGCCGCCGCGCCCAGCCACCCTCGCCGCTCGCCGGCCACTCCTCCTCCCCTTCGGTATTTTCGAACCTTTATAAAAAACAAATTCTCCTTCTTTGTTTTTAATTCAATCTTGCAAATTCATGTTTATATTTATGTTTAATCATGCTTTTATAAGTTTCAATCATGTTTAATAAAGTTATGATTTGTTTTAAGGCATGAATTAAATTGTTGTTCATGAAATTTTAGATTAGGGTTTATAAATCATGAAAATTATGATTTTTATGAGTTTTTATGACTTAAACTTCAATATTATGATCATGAATTATTGTTGTGTGAATTTATGATGATTTTATGAAGTTTAGATTGATTTTTAAAGGCTTTGAAAATAAAATAAATTGCTGTCCAAAATTTATAACCATAAAATTCAATTGAATAAATATTATGAACATGTTTTGGCTTATGAAAAATTGTTCTAAAGCATAGGTTGGTTTCATAATTATTCTAGTTGATTGTAGAAGAGTTTTACCATGAAATTATGATGTTTTTATAAGGTTTTCATGACTTTAACGTTAATAAATAAATCTGAAATTTTTATAAAAACAAGTTAAAGTAAGTTTTGAGTGTTCATATTATGCTAGTATGATCACATATGAATTCTATGATGTTACATATAATTTTTAGTACGTTTTATGAAGTTTAAAAGTGATTTTAAGCATGTTTAACATGCTGTCCAGAATTTATAAAGTGAATAATTAGGCTTTTAAAGTATGTAATTAGCATAAATTGATCATATAAATTAAGTAATACATTGTATGATTGATTTATGTTGTTTTTGAAGCTTTTCAAGGAGTTTTGGTAATTTTATATTGCTGTCCACTTTTCTAAAGTGGCATAAAACTTATACTAAGGTTTTATAAAACATAAATAAGTCCCGAAAACTAATAAATCATACAATAGAAAAGGAAACTGTAGTATGCAATTGAATAGAGACCATATCAGGAATGTTTTGGACAAGTTTCCAATATAGAAGTTAGTTTATAGTTGTTGTAGAACTTAGTGAACAAGGTTTTAATTTAGTTTCGGTTTTTCCTTATGTAGGAGACTTTGAACTAGTCCACTTCCAGAAGTTGTGGCGGAGCACCGTTACTTTACAAGGTAAGTAAGTACTAAAGACAAACACAGGAACTAGAATTCATGCTTGGATGACCCTTGATTGTATGAAATATTGTTATGCTTGTTGAATCATGAATTTATGTGCATGACAAGTTTATTAGAAGCATGATTTCTATAGTATGTTGACATTCCATGTTAAATAGTAATATAAATTTTTATAAGATTGTTGGAATATTATGATCAGTTTAATTTGACCAATAGTTTATTAATCAAGAAAGGAAGTTATTTTTAAGTTGGTTAGCTACTTAATCAACAAGAAGGGTAGTTGTGAATTTTTATTCACATGATAAAAAGAAGTTATGAGCACTTATTTTTAGACATGATGCCACTCACTGTTTAATGTGTGGTCAAGGAGAAAGTAAGTAATTAGCCACTCATAGTTAATGTGTGGTAAAATAAGTTCAGTTTAATTAAAGGACACACATGAGATTAATTTTGAATCACCTTAAATTGAAGATAATTAATTTGGCTTGCTTGATTTGATGCATGTCTTTATGTGATGTTGTATGTGAGTCATAACATTTCTAAACTGGTTAATCACGTAAAGTGTACGAGGGCTTGCATCAAAACTCTTGGAACGTATATACCTTGAGTATGGACAATGGGGGGAATCATATGTAACAGTGATCTATGGCTTCTAATTGGAGTACAAGACGTTGTACTCTTTTATATTTTAATGCACTGGATATCCGTCACTTTATGTGACATAGTAATACCTTCTTGGAGTTGCTCCCAAGTTGGTGCCCAATAGGGCGATGATCTTAAGGAGGAGACCCGTTCGATGCAGGATCCATAATTTTAAATATAATAATTAATTTAGTTGAGTCCATGTACAGGTAAAAGGTTGTCAAAGGTAAGTTGAGTGCATGTTTTATTTCTTTTGTTTGTTGCATAGTCTTTAGTAGTTATGTACTCATCTTTGCTGACTGTTTGTTTTGTGTACATGGCTTTGTTTTGGACTTGGCCTACAATGACCCACTTGTGGTGAGTAGTTGTCTAGTAAAAGAAAAGCTGCAGGTACAAGTAAGCATAAGTCATTTCATGATGAGCTGGAGTGAGAGCGCTTGCTGTGTTTCGTAGCTTTGCTTTATTTTATTGCTTATGAATGACTAACATTTATTTTGGATGTGGTTTTATCTCTAAAGACTTTTAGTTTTGGTTTTTAAGGGCCATTAATATGGTTCCAAAGTGTAATACAGTTTATATGCACTTGACAAGTTCAGATCATACCTATTGGTCTCGAAAGTGATTATTCACACCGACCATGCTGCTTTGAAGTACCTCCTAGCTAGCCAAGAAGGAAGCAAAGCCAAGGTTGATCAGATGGATTCTATTGCTACAGGAGTTTGATCTCGAGATTCGTGATAAGAAGGGAGCGGAAAATGTAGTAGCTGATCATCTTTCTAGGATTCGATTCGAAGATGCAGAGCTCGTTCCTATTGATGATTCCTTCCCCGATGATCACTTACTTTTGGTGGCAGTTAAATCACCATGGTTTGTTGATTTTGCTAATTATATTGTAGGTGGTGTCTTGCCTCCTAATCTTTCATCACAGCAGAAGAAGCGGTTCCTTCATGATGTCAGACATTATTTTTGGGATGACCCAAATTTATTTCGGGAATGCGCTGATGGTCTATACCGACAATGTGTTCATGATTGGGAGTTTTACGGGATTCTGAGCCACTGTCATTGATCACCTTATCGAGGACATGCAAGCCCTTAGAAGACAGTGTTTAAGGTATTGCAGTCTGCCTTCTATTGGCCTACTTTACTGAAGGATGCTAGAGACTTTATTATGTCTTGTGATTTGTGCCAACGAACAGGTAATATCTTCAAACGGCATGAAATGCCTCAAACATGTATCTTAGAAGCTGAAATTTTTGATATTTGGGGTATTAACTATATGGGTCCCTTTCCTTCTTCTAATGGCAATCGCTACATATTAGTTGTTGTGGATTATGTTTCTAAACGGGTGGAAGCAATTGCTACCCCCCATTGTGATTCTAACACTGTTTTGAGGTTGTTCAATCAGGTTATTTTTCCTCGGTTCAGAATCTCTAGAGCTATCATCAGTGATGGGGAACGCATTTCCACAAGAAGAGGTTAGATAAGCTGCTAGAGAAATATGGTGTTTACCATAGAACAGGGTTGGCATCACCCTCAAACCAGTGGGCAAGTGGAGGTTTCTAATTGAGAAATCAAAGCTATCCTAGAGAAGACAGTTGCAAAATCAAGGAAAGATTGGAGTAGCAAGCTTCATGATGCATTATGGGCATATAGAACAGCGTTCAAGACACCTATCGAAACATCTCCATATCGATTAGTGTATGGAAAGGCGTGCCATTTAGCAGTTGAGTTACAATACAAGGCTTACTGGGGAGTAAAGGAGCTTAATATGGATGCCAAGATTGTAGGTGAGAAGCAGTTACTTCAGTTGATTGAACTAGATGAGTTTCGGTTTGTAGCCTACGATAGTGCTAAGATTTATAAGGAAAAGACTAAGAAATGGCACGATAAGTGAATCATACAAGGGAGTTCCAAGTGGGTGACAAAGTCTTGTTATTCGACTCTAGATTGAAGCTCTTTCCAGGAAAGTTGAGGTCTAGGTGGAGCGGCCCTTTCATGGTTACTATGGTGAGCAAGTACGGATTCATGGAGGTTCAGAATGACAAGGGGGAACGATTCAAGGTTAATGGACATCACCTAAAGCACTACTATGAAGTTTATTTTGTTGGTTTGGTTGAGGAAATCACCTTCCAAAACCCACACCCCCTATGAGCTATGAGGTAGCATGGTTAAGCTAATGACCTTAAAGAAGCGCTTCTCGGGAGGCAACCCGTGAATAGTTTAAAATTTTTCTTTTTAATAGCTTTAGTTTATGTACTTTAGTTAGTTTTTCTAGTGAGGGACTAATGATTTTATTGAGTTTCCTAGAACATTGCAATGTAGGAGCACCGTTATACATGGAGGGAAGTAGAAAAGGAAGGAAAGTTCGAAAATTTGAGGAAGTGTGTTTCGCTCGAGTGGCATGGCGAATCACAAGAGGTCCGGGCGAATTCACTTTATATCGGGCGCGCAGCTTGTTTTGGAACACTTAGAAAAATTTTGAAGGAGGTGATTTCGCCCGGGTGGCCGGGCGAATCAGGATCGAGCCGGGCGAATGAGGGGGGGGGGGGCGGTTTCATGGATACATCTCTCCCCTTTTTCCCCTATTTCTTCTTCGACCACCCCTTTTTTCCTCACTTCATCTCTATCTTTTTCTCTCTCTTACTACCTTTACTCTTATTTTCTCTCTCATAAAACCCTAATCCTCCATTAATCCTACCTTCATTCAAATTTCAAATTCTTATAAATCACTCATCTCAACTCCAAATCACACCAAATTTTCACCAAACTTCATAATTTTTCCTCCTCTTTCTTCCTCTCACAAAAATAATCCCAAATAACACCAAAACCCACACCACCCAAAAATCCTAACTTCATTCAAAGATCTCAACAATGGCTTCCAAGAGACAAAGGGGGGAATCTAGTAGAGCATCAAGAAGAGGACAACTACGTCAACAACCCATTCTGCGGGACCCCGAGTTCCCTATGGTAAGTTTCTCTTCTAATGAACAACGTGAGAATTTTCTTAAGCTTAAACAACGCCCCATTATCCCCACTCATTTTTTAGATCATACTTTGTTGCATGCACTTGGTATAGCTGAGGAAACTAGGGAATGCTTGAAAAATATGGGTATGGAGAAATTCTTTACAATGGATGTGCCTACTTATGCTGATATTACATATGAGTTTATGTCAAGCTTTCAAATTGATCACTCACGAACCGACCCGTTAGGGGAGTGTCCTTCCGACTTTTGGGGGAGGATCGTTATGAAACATTAGTGGATTTTGGTTTCATATTTGATTTAGCTTGTATGGGTAAGAAGAAAGATCCAAATGAATTTAATGATGTAGATTTATGGAATCGATTGACAGGTTAAATCACTGAAAGTTGGCAACATAACTCTGCCAACTTAATGCACCAACCATCGGCACGTATGGTACATCGCCTTATGGGATGGACCATATTTGGCTATAATGAGGCACACACTATCACTACTAGGGTAATCATGCTTGTGGGTCAACACTTGTTGCGTGGCTCTTGCCCCTATAGGATTCTTACTTCTTATCATTTTGTTATGCATTTACATTATCAATGTAACACTTTTGCAGGATTAGATCGATATGGTAGGCCTACTATTAATAACATTGTTTTTGGTGGTATGATAACTTTTATTGCTCGTAAGTATTGGATTGATTTTGCTGTTTAGCGTACCCCTGTTCCGAGTATTAGATATTTGGATTTGGAATATTTTACAGTTTGTGAGTGGATGAGCCCCATCGACGGCCGCCGATTAAGGTGGTATGTCGATTCCCACAAGAAATCTTTTGCTGTTTTGCCCAACCCTAGCTACACAGGGTTGGCACCCGATCAGGACTCCTGGACCATGCCCTTGGTCTACTCCTCTGAGAACACCACTGCTGCCAGCCAGCGAACATATGCAAGGAGAGGGCAAGGCCAGACATCTACTTCTCAGGCTTTGTAACACCCTGGAATTTCTCAACTTCTTACTTCTTATTTTTCCGGAAACATATTAATTTGATAAGGATTATATTTATTAAAACTTCTAAATATGGAAAAACCAAAGTATTACCTCCACCGTGATCGATAACGGCTAAGGCATTTATCAAAGTACTACAGCGAAAGTCTTAGAACCAAAACAACTTAAAACTAAACTTTAAAACAACTTCAAATTAAAAATCAACTTTAAATTATTACACTTCGGAACCATATTAATGGACATTAAAAACCAAACCGAAACTAATATTAAAAGTCTTTAGAAATCAAATAATATCCAAAACAACTGTTAGTCTTCATAAGCTATTAAAATAAAGCTACAAAACACAGCAAGCGCTCTCACTCCATCCCATCATGAAATGACTTATGCCCACTTGTACCTGCAGCTTTTCTTTTACTAGACAACTACTCACCACAAGTGGGTCATCGTAGGGCCAAGTCGAAGACAAAGCCATGCACACAAAACAAATAGTCAGCAAAGCTGAGTACATAACTACTAAAGACTATGCAACAACAATAAGAAATAAAACATGCACTAAACTTACCTTTGACAACCTTTTACCTGTACATGGACTCAAATAATTTAATTGTTATATTTAAAGTTATGGATCCTGCATCAAACGGGTTTCCTCCTTAAAAATCATCACCCTATTGGGCACCAACTTGGGAGCAACTCCAAGAAGGTATTACTATGTCACATAAAGTGACGGATATCCAGCGCATTAAAAATAGAAAAGAGTACAACGTCTTGTACTCCAATTAGGAGTCATAGATCAATGTTCCATACGACTCCCCCCATTGTTCATACTCAAGGTATATATGTTCCAGGAGTTTTGATGCAAGTCCTCTTACACTTTACGTGATTAACCGGTTTAGCAATGTTATGACTCTTATACAACATCACATAAAGATATGCATGAAATCAAGTAAGCCAGTTTAATTATCTTCAACTTAAGGTGATTACAAATTAATCTTATGCGTGTCCTTCAATTAACTGAACTTCCTTTGCCACACCTTAACTGTGAGTGGCTAATTACTTACTTTCTTCTTGACCACACATTAAACTATGAGTGGCAACATGTCTAAAATAATTGCTCATAACTTCTTTTAATCATGTGAATAAAAATTCACAACTACCTTTCTTGTTGATTAAATAACTAACCAACTTAAAAATAACTTTCTTCCTTGATCAGTAAACTATTGCCCAAATTAAACTGATCATAACATTCCAATTCAAGCTTATAAAAATTAAACTTTCTATTAAACATGGAATGCTATCATACTTTAAGAACATGCTTCTAATAAACTTGCCATGCACATAAATTCATGATTCAAAACAAGCATACAAGATTTCATGTAATCAAGAATGTTCAAGTACGCATTCTAACTTCTGTGTTTGTCTTTAGTACTTACGTACCTTGTAAAGTAACTGTGCTCCGCCACAACTTCTAGAAGTGGGCTAGTTCGAAGTCTTCTACATAGGGAAAAACCGAAACTAAATTAAACCCTTGTTGACTAAATTCTACAACAACTATAACTAACTTCTATATTGGAAACTTTGTCCAAAACTTCCTTATGTGGTCTCTATTCAATTCCATACTCCACTTTTCTTTTTCTATTGTAACATTACTTAGTTTTCAGGACTTATTTATGCTTTGTAAAACCTTAGTACAATTTTTATGCCACTTTAAAAAGGTGGACAGCAAGATAAAATTACTAAAACTCCTTAAAAAGCTTAAAAAACCACATAAATCAATCATACAATGTATTACTTAATTTATATGATTAATTTATGCTAATTACATACTTTAAAAGCCTAATTATTAAATTTATAAATTCTGGACAGCATGTCAAACATGCTTAAAATCATTTTTAAACTTCATAAAACATACTAAAAATTATATGTGACTTCATAGAATTCATATGTGATCATACTAGCATAATATGAACACTTAGAACTTACTTTAACTTGTTTTTATTAAAATTTCAGAATTATTTATAACTTTAAGGTCATGAAAAACTTATAAAAACATCAAAATTTCATGATAAAACTCTTCTACAATCAACTAACATAATTATGAAACCAATCTACACTTTGGAACAATTTTTCATAACCCAAAACATGATCAAAATATTTATTCAATTGGAATTCATAACTATATATTTTAGACAGCGATTTATTTTATTTTCAAAGTCTTTAAAAATCAATCTAACTTCATAAAATCATCATAAATTCACACAACAACAATTCATGATCATAATATTGAAGTTTAAATCATAAAACTCATGAAAATTCATTACTTGCGCAATTTATAAACCCTAATCTAAAATTACATGAACAATAATTTTAATTCATGCCTTAAAACAAATCATACTTTATTAAAACATGATCAAAACTCATAAAAACATAATTAATCATAAGTATGAACATGAATTTGCAAGGTTAAATCAAAAAGAAAGAAGTAGAAATTTTTTTTTTAAAGAAGTTTGTAATGTACCAAAATAGGGGAGGAGGTGCAGCGGCGGCGGCAAGACGGCTGGCGGTGGCTGCTGCGGTGGCCGGCGGTGGGGTCCGGCACAGGCACGAATCCTGATGCAACCCAAGGTTTTTTTCTAATTTTTCGAACTGCGGGTTTTTTTTTCTTCTTTTTTTCGGAAAAACTCAAGCCTTTTTTTTTCTCTTCTCTCTAAATTTTTGAAAATCCTAATGACTATTATGAGGAAAAAATCTGAAATTTTGGGTTTTAACGGGTATTTATAGGCCCCACATTAGGATTTGGAAAAGCCCATACTAATCCTAACAAGTGGAAATAACCTTTAGGCATTTGCCTCAAAACCTTTGAAAATTCTATTTTTAGGAGCCTTTTAAAATATTTTAAACATAAAAATATTATTTAAGAGCACAACTAATTATTTCCAATCAAAACTTATTATTTATTTTATTATTATTAATTTCTTTTTATTTAATATTCCCATTTGACATATTTATATTTTTCAATAAAAATATTTAAAATTACACGAGTAAAATACAAAAATACTTTTTTAAAATACGTGAAAATGTGGGGTATTACAACCTTCCACCCCCCACCCTTCTTAAGAAGCCAATCCTAGTTCTTATTATGCAGGAGAAGGTGATTGGAGGACTGCTATGGGTCAGTTGCAAGATCAGTTCAATGGGTTCCAGATTCAGCAGCAGCAGATGATGGACCAGTTTACCACTTTCCAGCAGGATCATAGATTGGCCATGTACCCTATCTATGACCAATTTGCCAGGACGACTGTTGTTTAGCCAACAAGACCACACCCTTATTGGTACACTTACCCTCATGGTGGTTATGGGGTGCTTGGAGAGGGTACTAGCAGGATGGGAGGAGATGTGGGAGCTGGAGGCTCTGGAGCTGCTGTTCATGTTGGTGATGATGATGATGATATTGATGATGGTGATGATGATGATGATGAGGAAAGTGAGGACACTGACACTTTCCTCCAGGATTCTGATTAGTTGATGATAGTCCCTACTTCCTTCAGCATGAGGACATTGCTGAGTCCGGCTTGGGGGAGGTAATTTTATTGCTTTCTTAGGATTGTTGCATGGTTTGTACTACTCATTAGAAGTAGGAGTTTACATGTGACCAAAAAAATGTACTGCTTTCATAGATTAGTTTTTATTTCTTTCTTTAGTTTAGTTGATTGAATAATGATGATTGTATTTAATTGGAAGGATGGTGACTTCCCTGTGCCCCGCATTTTTTTAAAAAAAAATGTTTTTTTATCGATTGAGCATGTGATGAGTTATGTTTAGGGAATTGCCAACTTGGACTTGAGCTTGACTTAGCTTGAAACGGTTTCTTATCATGCTATTTTAGCCATGTGTAGAGTAGAGGCTTGAACTGTGTTAGCAGGAGGATTTGAGCCGCATACATTATTATATGCTTATTTCTTTTCATGTGTGCTTAGTTCATGGTGCTTGTATGATCTGTGTTTTGGCTTTTGACTCTAGTAGCTTGGCTTTAGTGTGTTACATGTCGCGAATGATAAAAGGAATTCATTTCTTTTAGGAACTTTTAGATTTTAGGCATTCCAACATAAATTTTCTCTTGATCCTTATTTTGAGCTTTTTACCCTTCATTTGAATTTTAGCCACATTACAACCCTTTTGGCCTTGTTCTATTGATATATGCCCAAGCTTGGCTTGGGGGAGTTGTGGAGTTGTTATGTTGTTGTTGTGCATTTGTTGGAAGTTTTGGAGATGTTGGAAAATTGTGGAATATTTGATGTTTAAGTTTAATAATAGGTCTCACATTAAGGCTCTGCATACCAATGTCTAGGCTAGTTTTTAATGAAGAATTGAAATGTTATATATCTTATATTGGCCTAGTTATGTATGTGTGATGATGTTGTCTTTGACATATCATTAAGAGTCGTGAGCCTAAGTTTTGAAAAATTTTGAAAGTTGAAAAAAAAAATGGAAAGAAAGAAAATGGAAAAAAAAATGATGAAAAGTGTTGAAAAAGAAAAAAAAAAGCTTGTGATTCTTGGAGTTGTTGAATTGCGAAGTTTTATGGTGTAATGTGATATTATAAGAATTTTTTTGATGTTGGAGATGTTGATCATGTTCTTTGATTGTTATATGCGTATAGCCTGCATTTACCACCACATTATTCCAAATTTATCCTACCCATCACCCTAGCCACGTTGCAAGCTTATAAAGACCTTTTTAATCGACATGTACATGTTTTTAGTTCTTGTGAAGTGAGTCGATTGCCAAAGCTAGCTAGTGAGTATTACTTGCATTTCGAGTCGACTTTCATATTAGGTTGAGTGACTACCCTTAAACACTTGCATGAGGTGTGAGATGTGGGTTTGGGTTCTCAAATTTTGCATTCAAACACTTTTTGCATTTGCATTTTTTATTGGGGAATAAGGGTGAGCTTCATTGTTTTATGCTCAATTATATGTGTGGAGTGACACCAAGTGAGCTACTCTAGTCATCAACTTCTATTTCTTTCACCGTTGGCTTTATGATCTCGATCTAAGTGGATGGCGGTTAAGGGATTTTGATATATTGGAATAGGAACTTACATGCTCGGAATTGCTTGAGTTGGTTTTGTTTTATAAAGTTTAAGGGGTGAGGTCATCGTTTGTTTGATTTGTTTGCTTGGGACAAGCAAAGGTTTGGCTTGGGGGAATTTGATAAGTGCATTTTATGTCTATTATTTACCCCTATATTGCATAGTTTTTGGCTCTAACAAGGCTCTTTTGAGCCTATTCTACTAATTTGGTTGCTTTTAGCGTCTTGTGTTTCGGTTTGTTAAGATTTAATTTCCGGGAATTGGTGCTTTTGTATCGATTTTCGCATAATATTCGGCACTTGATGATTAGTAGAGGGCCTTGACTACCTTTCAAGAAGCTAAAAGAGAGTTAGGATAGGAGTTGGAACTTAATTGAAGCTAAAGAAGTCGGGATTTTAAGTAAATATCCAGCGAGAAGGCCCCGGGGTTCACAGTGCAATTTGTCCGGAGTGAGCTTAATTCGCTCGGATCGATGTGGTTTCGCCCGGGTGCCCGGGTAGATTGAATTTTACGCGTATTTTGAAGAATTTCGACTTGTTTTGGCTTATTTATATATAGAATTCTCATTTACAAACCTAAGTACGCTTTAATTATTATTAGGGCTTTTAGATTTCGCTTTCTCTCTCTAGAAAAATACTCTCATGTTCATCATATTTTCAATTTAATAAAAGTTCAGGTATTTATTCAATCTCTATTTTAGTTCTTTTAATTCATGTTTAGTTTTTGTTTTTGTTTTTATTTTAGTTTATGTTCTCAGTTTTAGTTTCCTTGTTCTTTTATGCCCTAGTTTCGCGTTCTAGATTTAGTTTAATTATTATCATTAATTTACTAGTTTCAATCATGTTTATAGTTTTGTTTTCTATTGTTGATTTAGTTTCTTCAATTTCAATCATGCGTGAGTAGCTTCCTTTCTAGGACTAGAAGATCTATGGATCGTTCTTGATGTTTTGTTCATAGTTGTTAATTTGATTGTTGATGTTCTTGAATTCTTGTTGTCAATTATTATTGTTTTCGGTTAAATACTGGTCAGGTTTAATTGTTCGTCTGATTTTGTCGAAATCGATACCGACAGGTTAGATTACCACAATTAGATCATAGGGACAATAGGCAAAACGAGTCTAAGTGAGCGAGAGCCATTAGAGGAGTTTTGAAGGAACTAGATTCGAGAGAATTAGCGAACCTTAATTCAGGAAGTTAATAATCGGTTAATTAATTGTGTGCAATTCATTGGTTGATCTGTGGTGAACCGACGTCCTAGACTTAGTTATAGAGTTATTTTTTTTAGTTGATTCTATTCCTAGTATTAGTCAACTTTTTGGTCAAAACCCAAAATTCAAAGGCCCCTTACGACAGAGTGACTTTTTAGTGTTAGTAGAATTGCTTGCTTCCCTGTGGATACGATCCCTACTTCCCTGTCTACATAGTTAAAGTAGTAGGTTATTTTTGATAGGTATACGACTGTCCCTACCAACATCATTCCGTGGTATGTTGTTCTCGTTGAACTGTGACTCTGCCATCACTTTCTTATTAGAATTATCGGAAATATCCAAATCAGCAAAAAGTTGTGTCAGATCAGTCAATGCCCGTTCGGAAAGAATGACTCTCCGCAATCTCCACTTCCTTCTACGACCCCTCTTATGCAATGATCTTTCTTGTTCAGGATCAATCCAAACCGGCATACAACCTAATACCTACACAACAATCGAAAACTTGAAGCAGAAATGAGAACTAACTCAAAGAACATGAAAGTTCCTTGAGGAGAGGAAATACATCAAAAATTAGAAACAAAAAGAAACAATATAAACCCAACTAATAGAATTAAAAATTGCTTCCCCGGCAACGGCGCCAAAATTTGAATAAGGCTATTGCACACCTCTCAAAAATACTGAACAACTCTAACTAATATAGCTAGGGAAGTAGGGATTGAATCCTCAGGGAAGCGATTAAACTTTATTAGTTCTAAAAAGTCTAAATTGCATAAGGGACCTTTGTGGAAAATTCTAATAAAACTACTAAAACTAAGAGAACAATAACTAAAACTAGGGAAAATGACGGGAAATTGACGAATTAAACTCTTATAATGGAAACCAATGGCGGTTGGTTCACTATGATCAATCAACAAACTTATAGAACCAACTAAAACGTTAATGAATTTTCACAAGTTAATCTTATCTAACTATATGGCGGTTGGAAGCCATGAACATAAATTAACTAAAACAAGAATTAAAACTAAATTAATTACTAAGAAAATTAAACTAAGAACTAAATTAACAAAACTAATTAAACTAAACTAAAAACTAACAAACTAAAAAGATTCATAAACTAAAGAGAATTGAAAATTAAAAGGAAAGGGATTACCAAAAGAAGGATTGAATTGCATTAATTGAAATCGAATCGTCAAGAACAAATCAATTACTTCTAAAAGAGAGAGAAGTGTTTTAGGATTCTAGTCTAATATTATGCTCTCAAAAGTTGTTAGGTTATGCCCCGTACATATTGGCTATATATACTGATTGGGTTTTAATTAAAATAAACCCACAAACTAAATCCGTGAAGAAAAGTCGCGCGAAGCGCAAAACAGGCTCCCTGCACCCGCATAGAAAAAATTGAAGTTCTTCCCTGCGCCCGCATGTGGCGTATTTTGAGACTTTTTGAGCTGCTGATCTATGTTGCGGGCGCATAGATCAGGGGGGCTTAAAGGGCTGCGCCTGCATGATAAATACTCGGCGATACTTTGACGAACTTTCTTATTTCTTCGCTTGATTCCTTCAAATCTTGTTTGTAGCTTCTCGTAACTTGGCACGCATCCCGAGGCAAGCACATTTTGGCTCGTTTTAGCTTATGTTGACTTCATAACTCCATATTACGCTCCTGTAACATATAAAACAAACCGAAAACCACGTGTAATAACCGATGAAGCATAAAATAACCGTAAAAAGCTCTTAAAATCTACTAAAGATGTTAAATTCGTTCCAAAACATAATTTAACATCGAAGGGCGATATTTAATCAAAACAAAGCCACAAAATCAACTATTTAGCATAAAAAACAATCGAAAATGAGGGAAAAACACAACATAAAACATGCATATCAAGGAGTATATCCCTTTTCAATACTTTGAAAAGAGGTTGGAATATGCTTCTAGAGTCCATTTGGCCAAGCTATGTGGGGACAATCCTCCTAGTCCTTTCAGCTTTTCTGATGCCGAAGAAGATGATGATGATACCAAGGAGGGTGATGGTGTTGGCGCAGATGGAGAAAATGATGATAATGCCCATCAAAAGGGCACTGATCAAGCTAACGTGACTACATCTGTCTCTGTAGACCATCCACTTCAAACTTCTGCCTAATGCCTTTCTCTTAGGTTTAATCCACTAAAATGATAATGTATTAACTTGTTGTATTTGATAACAATGATTATGAAACAATTTCCAAGTGTTGTAATATCGGTGCCTGATGTGCATTTCACATTCTCTCATGTTATGATTATACATCTTATTTTAGATCATCTTTATTGCTATTCATCTTCTTCTTGCATCCATGCTTTTAATTGTCAAGTTATTTTGAGATGTTAGTAACCTATAACAACTTGGTTACATATCTTAATATATATTTCTATGTTTTACACTTAGAGATTTATAAGTTTACAAGATCACATTCAAGGATTTATGATCTTTTACCTAGAAACTTATAATTCCTCACTTAGAGGTTTTAAAAACGTGACCTAGAGAGGTTGAAATAACTTAGGAATTTATAAAACCTAAGCTTATGGATTTAGAAATCCTTACTTGAAGATTTCTAGAAACAAAAATTATCTTAGAAGTTTACAAAACCAGACCTCGGTTAGAAGTTTACAAACTCTTACACAAGTTTCTAAGCTTTATGCTTAGAATTTTATAAAACCTCATGCCCATCTCTAAGCTCATTACTTAGGATTTTATGGAATCTCATTTAGAGATCTCATTTAGAGTTCAAAAGAGAAGTGATTTTTCACTCCGAATCAATCATATTGATCACCATGCATTGGACCTTTGCTATTTTTCTTAGCAGATAAAGAGTTGAGTCATATAAGTGAGATCCATGAGTTTACAAGTTTCAGTAGTTGATTGATTCATTACTCATTAGGAGTGATGAATCAATCAATCATATTGATCGCCCTTAAACTTAGGGATCAAAACTGGTGTTTAATTAAGTTAATTACACTAGCCCTAACACCTAGGTTATTGTCCTGATATTGAGGGAAAGTAGGGTCCTTACGCTAGAGTGTATTTTAGAGGAATACATTGCCCTTATAAACATAGATGCTAAGTTATTTCTTAGTTTTATCTAGGAGGGTACTTGCCCTTATATTCATTGTTACTGGGGGACTTTGCCCTTATAAGCATAGATGCCACACTTTGGTGACTCATAATCACCTAGGAGGGTACTTGTCTCTGCTTGGAATAAAAGACTCTTTTTGCTTTTAATTACTAAGGTTAACATGTGGTTATCTTTTTTGGGGTCATGCCCTTGATGTTATGTCTACTAACTATAGAATAACAAGATAAGGAATAGAATTTCATTAATTGCGGCTCGTGGCCAATTCAATTCAATACAATATAAACTTTTATTCTCATAATTGATCGACATGGATCAATCCTTTCGTGGGCTTAATTATTTTAAAGATTATACTTCTTCAAGTTATTTGCATTCCAAGTTCTAGGGAGCTCATATCCATCTAAACTCTTAAGGCGATAAGTTCCATCTCGAACTACTTCTATGATCTCATAAGGTCCTACCCACTTTGGAGTCAATTTGCCCTGCTCAATACCCCTTCCTTTTGCTTCCATCTTCGTTAGTACCACATCTCCTAGCTTCATGGGCCTATGATTCACCCTCTTGTTGTGTTCTCTTGCCATTCGGAGTTTGTACAACTGTTATTTGAACAGGGTATTGCCCCTCACCTCAGGTAGAGTATCAAGGGCAGCTTTCATCAATTCCCAATTGGCATTCTCATCATATAGCATTACTCGGAGAGTAGGTTCACACATTTCAATGGGAAGAACAGCTCCGACCCCGTACACCAACATGGAGGGGGTTTCACCAGTTGAATTCTTGACAGTTGTTTTTATCGACCATAAGACATTATACAATTCATCGACCCAAAGTCCCTTGGCTTTCTCTAACTTCTTTATGAATCCATCACTGATAATTTAGTTAAAAGTTTCAACTTGACCATTTTCCTGGGAATAACCCACGAAAGCAAAGTGAGCTGATATACCATGGTCACCCAACCACTTCCTTAGATGTGGTGTCTCAAACTGTGGTCCATTGTCGAACACAATTAATTACGGAACTCCAAGCCTCGTGATAAGGTTCTTCCATATGAACCATTGAATATCGGAGTGCTTTATGTTCTTCATTGGATCTGCCTCCACCCACTTGGTAAAGTACTCCACAGCGACTAAAACATACCTCCTCTGTCTAGAGGCTTGAGGATATCCATACCCCACTTTGCAAAAGGAATGGGACAGATAATGGGATTAGATAGGTTGGCTGGTTGATAAGGAAGATTCCCGTACAGCTAGCATCGCTTGCACTTCTTTACATAATTCATTGCATCTTATGTCAACGTGGGCCAATAGTACACTGTCTGTAGAGCCTTTTTCGGCCAATGCTCCTCCTCCTATATGAGATCCACAAAATCCTTCATAAATTTCTTCTAGAACAACTTTGCCCTTCTCTAGAGTGATGTACTTCAACAACGGATGAGTGAATGACTTTTTGTACAGTTGCCCTCGCTATGACACGAACCACGCATCACGATCCTTGACATACTTAGCTTGTTGCGCATCAGCTGGCAAGGTTCCATCCTTCTTGTAAGCTATGATCTCATCCATCCACGTGTCTTCTCGACTGATGAAGTTCACATTCTCCATTTCATCAACACTTTTCTTCTCTTTAACTTCCCAAAACACTATTCTAGGAGTATCTCCTATAGCTGAGCTTGTTAGTTTAGACAGAGCATCGGCCTGATTGTAATCTGATTGAGGAATCTGCATCAACTCAAAACTCTCAAGATTGCTGACTTCCTCTTGCAACATTTTCAAATATTTACTCATAGTTTCCTCATGAGCCTCATAATCCCCTAAGTATTGGCTTACAATTAGTTGTGAATCAGACATTGCTTCAATCTTCTTTGCTCTACCGGCTTTACACATTTTAACTCCAGCAAACAAGGCTTCGTATTCAACTTCATTGTTCGAAGTTTGGAACTTGAACCTCATTGCATATTCATACAAGTCTCCTTCAGGAGATTTGCATATAATTCCCGCCCCACATCCATTTTGTGTGGATGATCCATCAACATGCAATGTCCAATGATCAATACTTGGTTTTTCAAACTGAGGTCGAGTCATCTCCATGATAAAGTAAGCAAATGCTTATCCTTTGATTGCTTTTCTTGGCTCATAAGAAATCTCAAATGAGCCTAATTCAATAGTCCACTTAAGGATTCTACCCGAAGATTCCTTGGTCAGTCATGACTTAAGCGCCTAATCTGTATAGACCACTATCTTGTGGGATAAGAAGTAGGGTCTCAACTTCCTGCTTGCTAGAAATAATGCCAATCCAAACTTTTCAATTTGAGCATACCCCAATTCAGCTTTCTGAAGGATATGACTATCAAAATAGACAGGTTGTTGGACCCCATCCCTCTCAACCAACAAATTAAAACAGTGGAAAAAGCATATTCTGATATAACAAGATACATATATAGAGTTTCTTTTTCCATGGGGCTCACCAACTTGGGGAAAGAATGGAGATGATCCTTCAACTTAATGAAGGCTTCTTCAGCTGATTGCATCCATTCAAACTTGTTGGCCTTCTTTATTATTGCGTCAAAAAAGAAATGACACTTATCTCCGGCTCGAGATAGAAATCACCCCAATGTTGCTAGGCACCTAGTCAGTTTGTGTACTTCTTTCATGCTTCTTGGAGATGTCATATCCATCACGGCCTTGACCTTGTCCGGATAGACTTCAATCCCTCTCTGATCAATAAGAAATCCAAGAAACTTGCCTAATGTGACACCAAAGATGCATTTCTTTGGGTTGAGCTTCATTTTGTACTTCCTCAAAGTTTCAAAAGTTTCTTTAAATCGGGTACATGATCCTTAGATTCCTTACTCTTAACAATCATATAATCAATATATGCTTCCATGTTCCTTCCCAACTGGTGTTTAAACACCTAATTAACCGATATCTGGAAGGTGGCTGGAGCATTTTTCAATCCGAAGGGCATTCTTGTGTAGCAATGCAATCCGGTTTCTGTTATAAAGCAATCCTTTCTTGATCTTCCTCCCATAGAGGAATTTGATGGAAACCGAAGTAAGCATCCATGAAACTTAACAAGGCATGTCTTGCCGTAAAATCAAACAGTTGATCAATCTTAGGCAAAGGAAAGCTGTCTTTGGGATAAACCTTGTTTAAGTCTGTATAATCCATACACATTCGCATCGTCCCATTGGGTTTGGGCATTAGAACAACGTTTGCCACCCAATCAGGATACTGGACTTCTTCATCAGCTGCTTTATTGCGGACTTCACCAAGATTTCTTTTCTTTTTCCTAACAGGCTTCATCTTAGGTTTGACGTTCAACTTGTGAACAGCTACCTCAAAGTCTATTCCTCGCATTTCTTCTACCTCGAAAGTCAAAACATCCTTATATTGTTTAAGTAATGTTCTTATCTCTGCCCCAACATGTTCGTCAGGTGCCTGCCCAATTTTCACTATTCTATCAGGCTTCGACTCGTCCAACATAAAATTTTCGTGGTCGTCTCCAGCACTAGTAGAAAAATAGTTTAATAGTATCGTTTTTTATGAGCTATTTGTATCGTTTTACACACGATACAATTGGAGGCATAACAAATAGGAAATCCTATTTGTATCGTTTGTTAGAAATGATATTAATAGTGTCTATTTGTATCTTTTTTTACAAAAACGATACAAATAGTGGTTTTTTAAATATAAAAAAATAGCTATTAGTATCATTTGTTTTTAAAAAAACGATACTAATAACTATTTTTGGAAACAAAAAAAAATTAAAATCACAATTGCAATGAAATAATAATACTAGTAACCAAAAATTAAAATTATTATAACAAATACTATATTAAATTGATTAATAACAATAATAAATTATTACAAAGACATTAATGATACTAGCAATAATGAAAACGATGCAAAATAATAAAAAAAAATTGGTTTTAAGAATAACAATAATTAATAATCAAAATATTAATGACAATAATTATATGAAACAATGAATTAGTAAGAGAAATTGCAATGTTAAATGATTACAATTATAAGAGAAATAACAATACAATGATTACAAATTGAGCCTGAAGTACAAATAAATTCAACTGATATATTCAATCAACAATCCTTTAAGGTCCTCTATGATAGCCTACAACATAAGTTTCAAATAACAACCAAGACCATATCAAATGTTATCAAACCAACATTAAACAATCAAGCAACAAAACAAATATGATTACAAATTAGTCAAATCCATAAAGCCATAGACCAGGCATATATCAACATTTTGACACTAGCATATTATACAACTTTAAATTATTCTTGGCACAATCAAAGCTTTATTATAAGATCAAACATGAATATGAATGAGTCAAATGATCAAACCAATACGCTGACTTAGTCTATGCATTCAAACATTCATTCTCATAGAAAAATGCTATTTATAAGCAACTAAGAGATCAATAGGTAAACAATCCAACTGTAAATCAATGCACACAAACTCATTATAATCAATACAAATACATCACTTATTCGCCAATTTACCTCCACTGCCACATATGAACAGCTAAGTGATGAAGAAGTAAGCAAGCCAACTACAATATACGAAAGCATATATCATTCATCATTCATTCGCTCATGTATTTATATATTCTTTCTTTAATTAATAAATTCATATTCGTTCACTCTCTCATACACTCATTACTAATTATGATGAATGTAGGAGATGAGGTAATTTGAGTTTAATAATTAATATACCTTTTTAAGTTTTGTTTTGATATGGTAACATCTCAGAACTTCTGAAGGAACTGATTGTTATTAGAACTTCAGAAGGAACTCATCTGATAAAGACTTATCATGCACAGAACTTCGGAGGAAATAATTACTGGTTCGTTTGTTAAATTAAGCTAGTATAGCATATAGGAGTTTCAGTATTTTTATAGTGGCAAGTGTTTTTATAGTGGCATGATCAAAGTTGAAAAATGAATTACTAAATTGATGGTAAAGTAAAAAAAGGATAGCAATGATACCTAAGCAAGGTCATCAGAAAGGCATTGGAGCGCAGCAGTGAGCGAAGAAATCTATCGTTGAAGAGTACGAATGACCTGCTTCGCTTGCTTAAGTTCAGAGCCTTGCTTCTCTAAAAGCTCATGAAGTTGACAGTTCATCTCATCAGGAAATGAGATTGCACTTTTCAGAGCGTTAATCTCTTACCTTTCCTTCAAACACAAATTCTTTAACTTCTCCACCTACATACATTCATTTATTTTTCATTAATCGAACCTAACAAATAGATTCAGATTAAGTAAACTTCCAAACAACTCTAATATCGCAAGGGAATTTGTAAACTTCTTGTACAACTCTAATTTAGCAAAGATCCTACCCATTTGATATCAAAAACAAGTAATCTGAAACAAAATAGAAAAAACAATCAAAAACAGAATTCTAAACTACAACCCTATTTCGAAATAAGACTGAATTCAGCACAAAATTCATTCCCATAACCCACCCCCATTTTGAAAACAAAATAATATTTATTCATATTTGCCTCCTCTCAACCCTATCACAAGGTCAAGATGTAGAGTTGATTCTATCAATCAACATTTTCAAATTAAAATCACCACTGAAACAGACTTGTTCTGCTTCGATCGTACCAACACAGAAATAATAATCCACTCTTATTAAATCACAATCACATAAAAAGATTTGGACATATAAATTTATGATTCACAAAATAATAATAATAACAAAAAAGAGCCCAAAATTTGTATGACTGTATACAAACTACAAAGTAAGATCTAAACGCAAGGACTGAAACAAGTAATTAATGTTTTAATTTTGAAATAAAAATATCCGAATCGAAAATTCCTAGATTGAAAACAATCGAAAACCCCAAATTAAAAACAATTGAAAACACCTAAATTGAAAACAACCGAAAACCCCCAAGCGAAAATCTACAAATCGAAAACAACAATGGAAATCCAACCATCGAAAACCACCAAAACAAAAACAACAATTACAAACACAAATTTGAGACAAAAAGTCAAAAAACACATGCACAGTAACTGTATTACCATTATAAACCTAAAAAAATTAAGCAAAAAGTTAAGATTTAGAAAATTACCTCGATTGAGCGAAAATCTATTCAAAACCATAACAAACCAGAATTTGGGAGAAGAAAAGTTATAGGGATAGAGATAGAGGAGAACAACGATAAGAAGTGTGAGGAGGAGTGTTGCGAGCAGGTGAGAGATGAGGTTTTAGGAGGACAGCGGCGAGAAGAAGAGTAAGGCGACATATGAGAGAAGAGAGACGAGAGGTAACCTTTTGGTTCGTACTTCCATAAATACTTCCAGTGATTAATCTTTAGTTCGTACCCACCTCAGCAAAAACACAATCATAATAAACAAGTCTATTATCATTGTTAATACTAGATCAGCAGACGCACTCCAAGTTGCAATTTCTTTTATTTTCTCATGGACTTTCCTGTCAACTTAAAATAAGAAAACAAACAAATAATTGGAAAAAAAGAAAAGACAATCTTTACAAGGACATTTTTAGTCCAAAGAAAATCTTCTAATGGAGTATATAATATTGAAAGAGATCCTTTCCTGTAGACTGCAGTGCAGTTCCTGGAAGGTGAACCTTTTTCAATCTCCACTAAACATGTAGGGAAGCGCAAATACAAAAGGTTCTTCACTAATGTGTGTCTCAAATTTGACTATACCATGAACTATTTGAAGTAGGAATTTAAAGACGGGAGCCAAAACATTTTTAAAGTCGAGCCAATTGATACTTTGTATTATTTAAACATTCAGTTGGCAAGAACATCTAACAACCATTGCTTACTTTATTATGCAATTGAAATCTGTAAAAGTTGACATCTCAAACAAAATTCAAACAACAGCATTTCCAAACAAAACATCGTAAATGCAATTGAAAAAAAAAATCAAAATTTTTAATAAAAACACAATGAAATAAAACCAAACCGAACAAAACAAACCATTCATATGAGAAATGAGCTTAAGTTCATCTTGAGCTTCTTCAATGAGTTCTTCAACTTGACCGCAACCGAGACACTTCTCAATGGTTTGCCAATCAGATTCCTCCTCACAAACCTTGAGACGATGACGAGTGAAACTCTTAACAGCTTAAAAGATCCTAACTTTCCATCTCCTACAAAATAAAAACCATAATTAAGCCTCTAATGCAAAACCACTAAACCACTAATACAAATGGCGTTCTTCGTTTTTAGACATTCTGAGCACAAATAATTAAAATAAAATAACAGCATGTAAGAAACTCACAATAAACAACACAAAAAACCTTAAAATCAACAAATTAGTAATAGACAATTTATCATCGAAGAATGGAATCTAGTTCATTAATTCATCTTCAATTTGTTCAAAACCAAATACAATTCGAAAACCCTAACAGCTGAAAAACCGAATACAAAGCTTTAATTATCAAAGATTGGAAAAAAATGGCGAGTGAGAGGGAAAGCCTACTAATTAACAAGTTAAACACGAAGACAATCCCTAAATCAAAACAAAAACAACAAAAATTATACCTTTAGATCACCTTCTTTGTTCTGCAACAATTGATTCAATACATCAAAACTTTCAGAAAACTTATCAGAATGAAACAACGCAAAAGCTTCTTTGGCGAGCGAAGCAGTATTTGAAAGTGTGCCATCGTCATCAGAACCTTCTTTCGCCACATTCATCGAAGAAGATAAACTAGAATCTCGCGAATACATCAGAAGATCGAACCAAAAACAAAAATTAAGAATTCAACTAATACAAATCACTTTAAACTCTCACTTCAAATCGAAGCAACAAACGCAGTTTAAGTAAATCAAAATTCGAAATTAAACCCTAGGTTCTTTATGATAAACCTTCAACAAGCTAAAAATCTCAAAAGTGCATGCTTCATTGCTCAATAAAATTGGGAGAAATAAAAAAATAGAAAGAATCGAAAAAACCCTAGCAATTCGAAATTAGAAAGCCTCTAATCGAAACCCCCCCAATCAAAACAACAAACAAACACAAACACAAATCCAAACCCCCCAATCATAACAGAACAGAAGATGGGAGGAGAGATAGAGAAGAAAAAGAGTGAGGAAGAGAACGACGAGATTTGTGAGTAGGAGGAGAAGAAAGAGATTTGTGAGAGATGTGAGGATAGGAGTGAAGATAAGATAAGATAAGGCTTGTCAAATAAAAAATGCGGGTGTTTTGATATGGTCGTATTAGTATCATTTATAAGCTAAAATGATACTAATAGCTACCGTTAATATATTAAATGGTGTATTCATATCGTTTTTTACAAAAACGATGCTAATAGTATAACTATTAGTATCGTTTTTTATGGAAACGATACTAATAGGTGTCTTATTAGCATCGTTTTTTACAAAAACGATAGGATTAGAGATTTATTAGCTTCGTTTTTTTAAGAAATGATAGTAATAAGACACGTATTAGTATCGGTTTATTAATAAATGATACTAATGGAGACCTATTAGTGTCGTTTATTTAAGAAAGGATACTAATAGGGCGATACTAATAACAACTTTTCCACTAGTGCAGGTTGAGGCCTAGTAACTTGGTTTAGACTGTGGACAGCCATCACTTGATATTTGGGTGCTTCTTCAACTTTCCTCTTCTTACTTAGTTCCTCAAGATCACCTGACCATGCATCGGCCCTGAGAATAGTAACATAGCACTCTCTTGCCAACTGCTGATCTCCATGGATTATTCTAACAATACCATTATTACATTCATACTTCATGATCATGAGATGTGTAACAATCACTGCCCTCACAACGTTCAAGGTAGGTCTTCCGATGATAAGATTATAAGCTTGCAATTCTTTCACAACTGGGAACTTGACGGACATGTTTGTTGCCTGATCTTTATCTCCCATTCGAACTGGCAAGGTAATAGTACCTAATGGGTTAATAGCTCCACCACCAAACCCAATAATGGGATGATGAATGGGCTCCAGCTTTGATGAATTGTACTTCGGCTTTCTCAAACAACTATAACTAATAATTTTAGAAGAACTTCCAATATCAACAAGTATTCTTTTGACCTTCATGTTTACCACTTTCAAGTCTACCACTAAGAGATTGTCATGAGGTGTTCGTATCCTACCCCGGTCTCTGTCACTATAATAACTTTAGGAAACTTGACCTTGGCATCTGCCCCTCTTTCAAGGGATGGTTCTCGAACAAGACTCCTAACATACTCCTTGCTTCCTTTCATGGTAGGTCCACCAGCTATGAACCTACCCGAGATAACTTATACCACGTCCTCTTTGTCAGTATCATAATCTTGTTTAGGTGCTTCATTCTTGGAATTAGACTTTTGCTTAATATTCTTGTTAGATGATTTGATCAAATGTTGACCAATCTTCCCCTTAGCAGCCGGGGCGCAGCATCGAGAGTTCTTTTCAAATTGAAGCAATCGTTGGTGTGTTGCCCCAAATCCTTGAGAAAGTAACAATACTTACTCGAATCTCGATCCTCCTTTGGGCTCCTCAAAGGTGGAGGATCGACAATGTCTACTTTACCTTAAATTTCCTTGAAAACAGAATGGAGATCCTTGGTGAATTCGAATTTTGGCGTATCATTCGCCTTTCTCTTCATGTTCTGGAAATTTCCTTTGCTTGATGAACCAGCCATCCAAGTGGCATGCTTCTTCTAAATTGTTTTTTGAGTTGTGATCATTCCTCTTTTTTTCCTTCTTGTCCTTCCGTGTTGATGCACATAATTCTTGTGCATGGATAAGGCACCCTGCTTCTTCCAATATTCCCTTCAAGGTCTTACAGTTCCTTCTTACTACATTGAATTTGAAAGTTCCATCAGGTAATCCTCTGAAGAAGTTATCTAAAAAGCTACCCCTACAGACAGATTAGGAATTTGCAGAATTAAGATTGAATTGCTGAACATAGCTTCTTAATGATTCTTTCTCCCCTTGAACTATTTTAGCTAGATGCATACTTGTCTTCTTCTCACGCTTGTTTGCGATGACGTGATGAACAAATATTGTACTCAACTCATGGAAATTACTGATGGATTGATTGGGAAGGCTATTAAACCACTTCTGCTCTATTCCCTTGAGATTTGCTTCGAAATAGCGACACCAAGTTGCATCATCCAAACCCTGAAAGTACATCAGGTGTTTGTACATGGCTAAATGCTCTTCAGGGTCTGTTGTTCCATCAAAAGCCTCAACATTAGGCATTTTAAACTTCATTGGACGAGGTGCCATCATGATAGCAGCTGAGAATAGGGTTTTCCAGTCCAAGGACATGGAAACCATCTTATCTACTATTGTCCCAACAGGATCCTGGGTTGGTTGTTTGGCCATATACAATTATTCAGGCCTAACTTTGTTTTCCTAGTACTTAATTATCTGTTCTCTTTTAGCTTTTTCAGCTCTATCAGCTCTTTTCTTTTCTATCTTGTGTCTAAGATTCTCTTCATCTTCATACCTATCTGATTCAAAAATAAAATGGTGTGAATCAGACATTTCTTTTGTTGCAGATGAACCCGACGAGTCAGAACGGCTCTGTTCTCGCTGAGCTCATTTGTTGTTCAAATGTTCTCTTGGATCCTTACTGGAATCCTCTCATTGAGGATTTCTCTAGCATCTTTACTTGAAATTCTCTTAGCCTCAAGATACTCTCTAGCATCATGATCTAATGACTTCTTGAATTCAATGAATTCTCTTGCATCGGACCTTTTCCTGCTTACTTCAGTTTGTCCTTTCGCCACCTCCCGTTTAGTGTAGACTTAAGAGTAGTCGAATACCTCTTGACTATACCCCAATGAGTTTTCAATGGAGTTCTGTCCTTCTTAATCTTCTCAACTTTCTCGTGGAAAGCCAATCTTCCTTCACCATGATAATCAACAGTCATCTTTCCTTTAAGCTTTCTTTGTTGAGGATCAACCTCCTCATGAGCTATCTTAGAGGAATTCTTCCGTAGAGCATCCGTAAAGGTCTCCTTGAGACCTTCCAAGATACCTCTGAGTTGACCCATAGTCACGGGTTTATCCTCCAACGCTTTCCATTTAGGAGAGCCAGTTCCTTGCCCGGTTTCATAGTTCCTGGTCTGATCAAGAAACCTTGTCTCATCTTCAGTTGGTAGTGAACCACCTGTCATCCTCTGGTGCCCTCCCCTCAAATGACGCCAAATGATGTAGTACAATCTCCTGTTAGGGTCACTTCCTCGGTTTTCGTGGAGAGGATCCTTGAGGGCTACACGTCAGATGGATAGATGGGACTTGTTCACTTCACTTGCACGCTCCCCTAGGCACCTACAAATCAAGGGAACAAAATCCTTGTAAGATTTTTTCCCCCTCCGATGCTTAAGTGTTTGTAGGAAGATTAAGGTACATAAGAGCAATTAGTGAGCAAATTAATCTAGAGGGAGGTTCTCCAATGTTATAATAATTTGAATGCCACCAAAGGTTGATTTCAAGGCCTATTTATAGGCTTTTCACCTTGGTGGCTTGCCAATCATATTGTGACACTTGTCGCAATATGATTGGTCTTACTTTCTCTTTTGGTCTCATGGGCCTTCAAGGCTCTTGGCCCCCTTTATTTGAGATTCATGATTCTCCATTTTTTAGCAATAAATTAGATCGCGACAAGTGTCACTTCCTTAGTCTTCTTGGGAATGGACACATGGTCCAACAATACGATGACACGTAGTCATGTGGGCCCCACTGATAGTGATCCCCATACTGCTACATCTCGGTGCCAAGTTGGCATTTTAACTAAGCAAGTGGAGACATGGCCCACTAAGTGATTGATACTGGTCGCCCTCAGGCTTGCCACATCATTTTCCCCTCACCATACTCCCATGAGTACAATTAGCAAATATACTCCCCCTCCCCAAAACGCTGTGTTTCACCTATTTCAGAAAACTGGTATAAATACACAGCTTTTTGTTTTTTTGTTCATATTTTTTGCCATTTTTGCTGTATTTTTCTCTCTCTTCATTCTGTTTCACTTTCTCTCTCCTCCAACAACCAATGTCTCACTCCAAAAACTACAACAATAGAAGATTCAACAACAAATTATACAGAAATTGAAGGAATAGACATAAATATGCAGATTATTAACGATTTTGAAGCAGAAACAGGTTTCGTTTTTAATATTTTTGTAATATTTTTATGCTGTTGTGAATATTACATTGATATTCATATTCAATTTTGAAATTGTAATGTTCTTAATTGATGAGTGAAATATCTGTTTCATGAAATTAGTTTGATGAAATTATGCATGTTTTAGGATTCTGACTATGAATATTGCTGTAATATCCATAGTTTTATGAATAATATTCATTTATTCATTTAACCTAATTTGTGAATATGAATTTTGCTATAATAGGATTCTGACTATGAATATTGGTGTAATATTCATAGTTTTATGAATAATATTCATTGTATTCATTTAACCTAATTTTTTATTATGAATTTTGCTGTAATATTCAAAATTTTTTGCATAATATTCATTATTCATATATATATATGCAAAAATTATGTTATCATCTATATATGAATGTTGCTGTAATATTCAAAATTTTTTACATACTATTCATTGTTCATATATAGCTTAGTTATTCAGATATTGAATATTACATTTAGAAATATGAATATTAGCTTATTAACTCATAAATATTAACTTTTGCAGGTACACAAATTCAAATGATAGTTAATGAAGCTGAAAAATCAGAATTACTCAGCATGATAGTAAAAAATGACGAAGAAGGTTTTGATTTGCACAACATATATGCATTCAGAAAAGGATTAGCATCAGAAAAGATAAAACAAGGACTCAGCTCGAAAAGATGGAACCTGGACAATGAGAAGATATGTATGCTCAAATGCTGGAACAAAAGATGATACACACAAGAGACCAAGAACTTATGATAAGTTGAACACCAGTACAAATTGTGGAGCATTCGTTCAATTTCACATTGAAAAAGACAGTGATTGGACTTGTGTGAGACATAACATGGAACATAACCATGTTATGATTCCAATTGAAAAAAGACATCTCCTAAGATCTCAGAGAAATATAACAGATGAGCAACTCAAATTCATCAACACATTAAAAGTAAGTGGAGTTCATGTTTCAGATGCACTAAGAGTAATGAAAAAAGAAGCAGGAGGTTCTCCAATGGTAGGATTCACTCCAAGAGATGCGTGTAATAAATTAGCAGCTGAAAAGGCAGATCATCTTGATGGAAGTGATTGCAGACAATTAATCAAATACTTTGCACAAAGGTAATGTGTTCTTGAATACTATCTATATAAAAATGAATATTATGCACATCACAATAGAATATTATGCATATTTTGCATATTAAACACATATCTTATATTCAATAAATATATCATACACTTATGAATATAACGAACCATATAATGAATATTACATGATAAAAAATGAATATTATTAATTATATCATGAATATTATACTATGCAGGCAAGCTAAAGAGAAAGATTTCTTTTATGAGTTTGAACTTGCTGATGATGGCACATTGATAAGCTTTTTTTGGAGAGATGGAAAAATGAAACAAGACTATGAAGCATTTAGAGATCTTTTAGTGTTTGACACTACATATAGAACTAACAAGTATGGCATGATATGTGCACCATTTGTTTGAGTGAATAATCATAATGCCAATGTCATGTTTGGTATAGGTTTTCTCTTCAATGAACAGATAGAAAACTTCATTTGGTTGTTTGAATCATTTCTTAGTTCAAATGGTGGAAAGCAACCAACAACAATTGTGACAGATCAATCAGCTGCAATGGTTGCAGCTATTTCAATAGTATTCGCCCCAACAATATGCCATAGGCTATGTACATGGCATATTGGAAAAAACTCACTCAACAACATACCTCACCTCAGAGCTTATGAAGGATTCAATGACCTTTTCAACTACTTGCTCAAGTACTGTGAAGCTGTTGATGAATTTAACCACTATTGGCTGAGGTATTTTCGTAATCTAACTCAATATTCATTTTATTCATATGTAATATTCATTCTATTGACTTCTAATATTTAGTTAATAATTTATAATAGTATAAAATATAATATTCAATAACGGATGAGTAATATTTAGTATATAAAATGTAATATTCATTAGTAGAAGAATGATATTCATTATTTTTTTTTATTTTGAAAACATAATGCTTGTTGAATACAACTGTGCTGACAATGATTGGTTGAAGGATCTGCATAAGATAAGGGACAAATGGTGTCCTGCTTTTACAAAAGATTATTTTTCTGGTGGAATACTATATTCACAAAGAAGTGAATCAACTAATAAGTCTATTTCAAAAAGACTGACAAAGAATCAAGGATTGTGTGACTTCTAAAACACCTTTCTTGATGTAATTTCTAGAGTGGAGAAGCAAAGAAAATGGTGAAGATTTTAGATGTATAAGAGGAAATAGGTATTTGGCTTATGCAAATATTAGCATACTAGAACATGCTCGTGAATTATACACAGGTATATTATACAAAGTTTTTGAAGAAGAATTTGTCAAAGGTACAACATGTAACAATGAGATGAGTAAAGATGATTATCCACTTCTTTACTATGATGTCTANTCTTTACTATTATGTCTGGAGGCCAAATGTGGATCACATCAAACACCAAGTTGGCTTTGACAAATCTACAGGTGAAATTAAATGTACATGCAAATCCTTCACAGAAACAGGTAAGTTGAATATTATATTGTCTAATTATGAATATTATCTTTTTATATCATAAATATTATGACTTGCATAATGGATATCAATATATGTGATGTGAAATGTAACAGGAATTCTTTGCTTTCATGCACTTCGTATTTACCATATACAAAATGTCAAGAAAATTCCTCCACAATACATATTGAAGAGATGGTGCAAGACAGCAATCAGTTCCAATGTTGAAGAACATAATTGTGACTCAGACAAAATTGTTCAAGCTTCTGTTTGGAGAGCTCATACATTAAGATTCCTTGTCTACTTGATTACTTCAACTCAACATATACAAATATGCAGAGATGAGATTGATGCTGATTTAAAGTTGCTGAAGGAAAGAATTGAAAGCATGAGAGGAGCTATAAATTTTGAAAAAAAAATTGGACAAAGATATCATTGATATTTCCGAACTATCAATAAAGGTAATAATAATGAATAATACATTTTAAATGTTATCATACAATCAAGGTCATATGTAAAATAGATTTTGACATCTAATAAAAAAAATATAATTGCAGGATCCACCTGTGAGAAAAAAGAAATATGAAAAAAAATATCAGGCCAAAGGGAGCACTTGAAAAGGCAATAAACCAAGCAAAATCTTGGAAAAAGAGAGTTGGAAATTATGTTGATGAAACAAAGAAAAAGGCTCAAATATCAGTTTAGGTAATATATTACATATTGCTTTCTTGAATATTAAGTACAAATCAATTGAATATTTCATATAGAGTCAAAAATAACTACATATTATTTTTCAACATTATGATCCACATGCAGCGGCCTTCTTCCGTCCAACAGTTCCAAATTCAGGTCTAATATGCCAGGTCCAACCAGATCAACAAGCAAATAAATCATTATCAAACACAAAGAAGAAGATTGATACAAAAACTAAAACTGCAAACAGGTATTGAATATTAAATATTGAATATTATCTCTAACATTTTTTTCTTCTTTATTTTCAGAATGTTAAAAGAAACTCTGATACTCAAGCTGCTAATAATATTACCAAGCTAAATTCACAAATTCCAAGTCCTAATCCTATGCAAAATGTAAGTCATATATTGTGAATTTTATATTTGATAAAAATAAATATTTCCCAGAATGAGATGAATATAAATTATGTATATGTTTATTTATTTTCAGGGGTATAATCAAAGACAGAGACAAGTATGCTATCAAGTACCACCAACTTCTACTCCTGTGTGAAACAATACTGAGGTAGTGGAAATATTATATTTAATAAAAATGAATACTACATTACAAATAATGAATATTACTAATATATATTTACCATTTTCAGCAGATTAATAATGTCCAAACTAATACCAAAACACAAAACAATCAAAGAACAACAGGTTCACAAATTTCAAGTCCAATTGCTCTGCATAATTTTAATGAGGTATACAATAAATATTAAGTTTTGACAAATTGAATACTACATTCACTACATTGAATATTTACTAATAGTATTTTTTTTCTCTTCAGGGGTTTAATCAAAGAAGCAATCAAATGCCAACAAATACCAGCAACAATTTAAATCAAAGAGTTGAAAACAATCCATCAAACTTCTCAAAGGAAGTAGATATATAGAGTGGATCCATATTTTCATACTTTATTTTCCTATTTTAATACTCAAAAATGATGTAACTAGAACTCAAAATTTTGTATTTGAATGAAAATTAAATTTTTGAGGAATATTTTTGTTTCATTAAATCTTACACTATTATAAAAAATCTATGTTCAAGTTTCAACATTACACTTTTGTTCAAATACTTGCATAATCTTTACAATAATAATAACCTAAAATTTCAATAGTACATATAATCCAGCAAATATTAGATTACATCAGTTGAATATCACATTGTATTATATGCAAATTTGTTTTTTAACATATATATAAAACCAAATATGTCAATCACAAAATAATACAACCATCATCTTTTTCAATCAAATATGTACTTAAAATCTAATATTATATAACTAGATCAATGATCAAAATTTTAAATCAAGCTAAAACCAATACCTAGATCAAATGATTAGAGAAATATCTTTCAAAATAAAACTACATACATCATACTTTTCAAACTAGCTAATTATCTTTTCCTTGCTTTAACCATCACATCAGACTTGTATCTATTGTCTCTATGTAATAGAAGTTCAAAGCAAATCCGCACTCTCAACTTCAACAAAGCCTCTTCCTGAAATACAATGAAAAACAAAGAAAATATTATGCACAATAAATTGAATATTACATATTGAAAAAATGAATATAAGTTAAAAACTTACAATATTAATGAATCTGAAATCACAATCAAAATTTTGATCTTCCCCATCATATTTCTCAATATGATGCATCAAATAAACTCCACAACATAAGTTCTGTTTCTCCAACTCATTGTTACCAAATTTACATTAAACTTTACTATTGAGTTGCTATACTCAACTCCACCCCTGCATTTCATAAATTCAACAAGCATATAAAGCTACAAATACAAGAGAATATTACATTACTAAAGTGGAATAACATATAAAAGCTAAGTGAATATTATGAAGAAAAAAAAAAAGAATGTTACCACTTTGGAAGGTATGTCACCATATTTGTGCTTCATAGATACACCTTTTACCAATTGTCTATTGTCAACAATTTTGATAGCAAAGTCATCTATGCAAACACACATGAATATTATATAAAATAAAAATGAATATACTAACCTTTCTAACAGCAGAAAGATTCTTGATTTTATACATCTTCAACTCATCTTTCATTTTATTGATAGAAGCTTCCACTTTGGTTTCATCACTAACATCAGGTTTAAGAATCTCATTTGAACAATACAACAACTACAAAAAACAAAAAACAAAAAAAATTGATAATAACATCAATACAAATTAGCATAACAATAAAACAAAATTATGAACAAATGTTACATACCACAGGGGTTAAAGAAAAGTAAACTTTATCTTTTGGCTTCTCTTTTTCACTCTTCAATCCAACATTCAAACACTTAATCCAAGAATCAATGACACAATTCATAACTTTCTCAGAAGCACTCATGGTATGCATCTCAGACCTATTGATGTTATTTTCACCATCAAAGTAAAGAGGTTCACTGAAATTGACAGGAATAAAGATTATATCAAAACAATTGAATATTATATATTGAAAAACAAATATTACATTTAAAATGTTGAATAAATATTAAAAATAAAAACTTACACCAGGATCTCCATCACTAAATGCATAATCTGAAATTAAAGATTGCATGGTCTCCAAATTTTTAAACAAATCCTTGAATCTAATCATGAAAGGTGATCCAAACTTAACAGGAACTTGATGAGATCTCTTAGAGCGACCAAAATCCCTATAACAGACAATGAATATTAGTAACTAAACAATGAATATTAGTAATTAAAGAATGAATATTACTAACTGAAACATGAATATTACTCAAACAAAATAAAAAAAATAGTACATACTCTTCAATTTCAGTTTTTTCCTCCTCAACACCTTCAACTTGGTCATCAACATCTTCAACTTGGTCATCAACATCTTTATTCTTCAACTCATCACTTTCCTTACTTTTTATCACAGCTTCTTGATCTTCCTCATCATACAACTTCATCACATCAGAAGTATTCTCAAAGACAGAAGAGCATTAACAGTAGAAGGAGTATTCACAGGAGAAATTGGGGTAAATGGTTCTTGAGATGACAATGGAGGAGTCTTGTATCTTAAACCAATATCAAAAAGATTAGAAGAATCAACATCATTCTTCTCAACAACATAAATACCCCTATATTTCCTCCTAAGTTTCCTATAAAAATCTCTCTCTACTTCCTCCACCTCTTCAAGGAAACTATGACTTTCATACACTTCTTGGCTTTGACTCAACAATGAATGTATTCTGACTCGTTCCTTAACCCTCTCATTCATAAAGTCAGTAGCTTGTTTGGTTAATGAGTTATCAGGCACTAGCTTATCAACTTCTTCAATCAATTGACCAATCTTAGTTATATGAGGAGCTACAGCCTTCAACTCACCAAGAAATTCACTCATGACAACCTGCAAAACAGAACATTAAAAATAAAGAATATTACATATAAAGATATAAATATTACATATTAAAAAATGAATATAACATATATTAAAATTACCTTCAATCTCTTATCAATACATTCATCATCTTTATCATCATCTTTCTCAGAAGCAGATTTGGACTTCTCATAATCAGCTTTATCAGAAAAATTAGCTTTCTCTCCAGGAAGCTTCGACTTCTCAACATCAACTTTCTCAGTAGGAAGCTTGGCCTTTTCATCAGCATCGTTATCATGCTTAGATATCCTACTTAGCACAGCACCTCTACCAAACCCATCAGATTCTTCAAGAGTAGATCTTTTACAAATCATGGAGCTTGTTCATGCTTTAACCAATGGGAAGCTTTTTGGCTGAACGACCCCACGTCTCTTAACTCTATCAAAATAACACAGCTGCAAAAAATAAATAAAAATTAGAAAAACAAATACAAAAACAGAAAAGAAATAAGAAGCATAGATGTATATAACATAATTGAAAAATGAATATTACTAATAATATATACAATGAATATTACTAATAATAGAATGAATATTAGAAATCATATGATGAATATTACTAATAATATAACAAACAAGGAAACAAAACATACTTTTAAGAAAAATAGTGGCCCTTTAAAGTAAGTCTTCTGTGCTTTGAAGTCACTAATAGCATCATTCAGATGATGAAATGTAAACTTGCACCAATCCAAGTGTGGAACGATTTGCAAATCCATCATCGAATAAAGAAATATAAAATTCACATCCGAGCAAGACTTAGAAGACAACAAGCAGTTAACAGCAATCACAATAAAGTTTGTAACAAATGTCTCATTAGCAGAAGTGTCTTTATTTTCACCAGAATAAAAACTAAGCATTGTATTAAGCGTAGGACTACCCTTATGACGCTCCAAACCCCAAAACTGTCTCCAATATCCTAAAAAGTCCTTGAACCCTTCAGTGTACATTGTTCAATAAGGTTCTATAATAGGAATTTCACCCCTAGGAAGTCCATAAACCAATTCAACATCATCTTCACAAACTTCAACTTTATTCCCTAAAGGCAATATAAAGCTACAACTATCATTATCATAAGAACAAACCAAATCATAATCAAACTAGGGATGAGGAGAATCAGCAACACTCAAAGATAATAATGGACCAAACTCGGTTGGTTCAATAGCTTTCTTTTGTTCTGCAGTAAGACACTGAACAAAATCATAAAATTTTCTTTCACCACCTCTAACTTTGGCAGATTGTTTACCCACAGGAACTTTCTCTTTACCAACCTGAAACATAAATATTATACAAAGAGATAATGAATATTGCTTACAATGAAATAAATATTAAACTCAAATAAATGAATATTAAAAACTTTAGATATCAAAACATGAAATATAATAGAAATACAAAATGAATATTACTAATTAAAAAGAGAATATTACCACTATCTCCTTTCCTTTATCAGTAGCTTGGCCTTTTTTTATACCAACAATAGCCTTATTTTTAACATCAGGAACTTTCGATTTCACAACAGGATTGGAAACTTTTTCAACAGCTTCAGAAACTTTTTCACCACGTAAAATCATTATAGGCTTGTTTGGTACCTTCTTGACAGAAGCAAGAGGACTCTTACTCAACTGTGAAGTAGATTTTAAAGAGTCTACTACTTTTCTTTTCTAAAATATCAAGATGAACTTCACGCTTGACTCGCTTCTGTAACGCCTTTTTAGTTCCTACATGCTTCCTCTTAACACCTTTATTTGGAGGTTCAGAAGGAATAATACTACCTTTAGAAACTTTTGATGAAAAAAGTTCCTTGTTACCTTCTTCCTCAGCTTTCCGTTTCCTATAACAATATTATAAACACAGATTAAGAAAAAACTGAATTCATTCATATTAAAATTAAAAAAAAAACACATATAACATTGATATGAAGTAAAGAAATAAAGACAAATAATCGCAAAATGCACACTAAATGATAACGCCGAAATATACCTGGTAGTTCCATCCTTGGGGTCTCTATTCAATTTTATTTTGATAACCAAGTTTGACTTTCGTCTGAAATATATGTAACTACTAAATAATTTTCGAAAGCACATAACATGAATATAATAAAAACTACTAATATCAATAAAAACATGTAACTACTAATGATTAAAGTCAATAAAAAACAACAGAATGGAGATAACTAAAACAAATGTGAATATTACTCTATAAAAATTGAATATAACAAACATTCTACTGCATATTACAATCATAACTAGCATATTACAAAAGAAAATGAATATGATGCATAAAAATATGAATATTACAGTTTAGCAATAGAATATGACCATGATATATAGTGAATATTACAACTATAAACAACAAAATCAATAACCAAAATAATAAAACGAATATAATGCACAAAAATATGAATATTACTCTTTATATTTTGAATATTAACAGCACATACTCAATAACACTAAATATTATACTAAAAAACTGAAAATTCAACATACTCTTCTTCTTCATTTCGTTTCCTCCAAAACTCTTTGCACAATTGAAGTTGGAGAATCAACAACTTCTTTTCCTTTCTTCGACTGCTTAGTCTTCATCATATCAATCAAGGTTTCATCACTTGAAGATCTACAAACAAAATCAACAAATTAACTTACAAACCCTAGAAAACGAACATAAATTACAAAATTATAAGAAAAACAAAACAAAAATCACTTCTCAACGTCATTTTCGCTTTAAAAAATACTTACATTACTAAAAAAAACAACATGCATACAAAAATTCAACCAAAATCGCTAATATACAACAAAAATTACCAAAAAAAACTCACAAAAAACAGAAAACTTACAATTCTTCTCATTTTTCTTCTTCGCCATTGCAAACTAACTTCAAAAAACGAAATTTAACACCAAATTTGAAATATTTAGTAAAAAAATGAAGAAACTGTAAAATTTGAAATATTTTGTGAGTAGGAAGTTGAAAAATGTAGAGAAAGAAAGTAAGGTTGATATAATTGAAAAGAAGTAAATGTCAGAATTTAAAAAAAAAACTGTTTTGGGTTTTTTTGGTTTTTTAAAAAAAAAACCAAACGTTGTGCGTGTAGTACTCTCACGCTCAGTGCGTGCAAGCCACGCGCCCGGGAGCACAAAATGGTTTGTGCTCCCGGAGCATATAATAAACTGCCCTGATTTATCCTAGCTAGATTGGGCCTTTTGAAGCCCAGTTTACTTGAGAGAATTCCAGAGAGGCGATTTCTGGCGAGTTTAGGCGATTTTAGATTTTTAGGCAAACAAAGGCGATATAAGGCGAAGATTTTCCAGCGTTGAATATTGTTTTACATTTCTTAAATTCTCCTTAGTTTATTTTCCAACAACCTTTTAACTCAGGTAACTATTGCCTAATCCGATCCTTTTTATCTTTTGTTTCAATTTCGTTATTTATTCTATTCTTGTAAACATGTGTTCTAGTTAATAATAGTTGTAAGCCCAATCATATTATCCTACTAGTCACATTTATTCTCTTATAAGTAAATATGATTATCTAAATTAACTTAATTATTACTTCTATAATTAAATTCCTAATTATATTTAGTAAATGCTAATTTATTAAAAGACATTTCCTTTACAAACACCCCGCACCGCAACGAAAACCGACGCTAATCAGTTGACAGTGCACCCAGGTGTAGTAACTCTTGGAACCGCAACTTTACTAACCTCTCTCTCGCTAATCGCACTGCAGGTACCCCCTTTCTTTCTTCTTATCTTTATTTCATTTAAGTTAAAACTACGTTGCTAAAATTAGTTTTAGTGAAATTAGGGTTTTATCCGCCAAAAATGTTTCTTCGAAGAATTGGAGGAAGAATACTATCAGCTGCAGCCAAGGTAGAACACCCTAGTGCTAGTGCGAGTGCAGCAGCAGCTTCTTCTTCAGCGCGTAACCCTCTTGAGCAATTCTTTGAGGTTGATCGTCCTGCTGATGATGAAAAACGCGTCGTTTATGGTTCGTTCATTTCCCCCAACTCTTTTAATCACTTCTTTATTTCTTTTGTTCTTGATTAATAGAAAAAAAATTAAATATTAATCTTTTAGCTGGAATTTATTGATGTTTTTTTTTTTTTTTTTTTTTTTTTT
>PYUH01000425.1:361219-397901 GCA_016808085.1 Suaeda aralocaspica | reverse complement strand
TTTTTTTTTTTTTTTTTTTTTTTTTTTTTTTTTTTTTTTTTTTTACTTATATTGTAGAAATAAGGTTAATAATTTTTTTTATTGTTCAAAAGAAGGTTTATATTTTTTTATTATTTTTTTTTAATCTATGGATTTGTGAAAATGATATGAAATGCAATTATCTATTTTGTTGTGATATGCAGTTGTTCGATTAAAAAATTAATTAATTAGTGATTTTCGGTGCGTTTTTGTTTTAAGTTTCAATCGTCATAATTAAATCAGTGTACTGGTATAAATGTGTCGAGCCGTGCCGTGCCGCCGGGGATGGGGGTGGTGGGAGCTATTGAAGTAATGAAGTTCAATCGTTGCTGTAGTAATTACGTGTTATTTATGGAATGGTGAAAGGGCTGAGAGCTTGTTTATCAGAATGCTGCAGCTGCTGTTGGAAATCTGATTGAAGAAGTAGATTAGCAGGTTGTTTCACCTACATGGGCGAATTGCTATTCTTACCTTTGGAATTGCTAGCTTTTGCTAGTGGTTTAGAGATGTGTGAAACTGTTGGCTACAGGCTACCAAAGACAACACCCTCTTATGTCAAGCGACTCATGCAGCTTTGTGACAGTTGATTTCGTTTAAAAACATAAGTCACCTTCCATAATCCTTGAAAAGCACGCAAATTGCCATTATCTTTCCCGGTTATAATTGGCAAGAAAAAAATACCTTTAGATTGTCAGAGAAGGCTAAGTTATTTACTGGTGTTAACATGGGTGGTTCATATGTATAATGAGTTATCCGTGGTTAAGTTTGATGTGGGTTGCCTAGATTAGTTGTATGAATTGCTATTTATAGAAATATGGACTCTTGACCCACTTAGGATTGTAAAAATTTGCTGGAGTATAGGGGTTGCTAAGCAACATTTTGCTTGATGCAGGTAGGCTTAAAGGTAGTTTAAACTTCATTAGCCTTCAATCCTGTTCTTTACAATTGGACATCAATCTTTTGGACATTAATCTTTTGGACATTACTTTGTATGGAGTATTGGACTTTGAAGTTTGAACAACATATTTGATGTTCGTTTTGAAGTTACGTTTGGTTGTTTGAGGCATGTTTTAATCATTTAGTTAACTCTCAATGAATGATGTTACTCATTTGAAAAATTGGTGAGTTTTACTCTTTGTTTGGATATAAGGAAATAGAAAGGAAAGGAAGGGAAAAGAAGGGTGAATACTTCCGTTATTTGTATAAATAATTTGAGGAAAGAAAGGGAGGGGTCGTATTTCCCTCTCTCTAATAATCGTCATCCCTTTCAATTTAGAGAGGTTTGGAGGGAAATTGGAGTTCCACCTCTATCTTTCCTCCTATATCCCTTCTCGTTCATTCCCTCTTAGCTTGTTATCCATATAGTGTATTAGAGTTCTAAAGGTCCTTCCTCCGCAGGGTTTTGTTTTATTTTATTTTTATTTTTTCTCATAACATCCATTCTCTTACTCTGTATATTTCCTCCCCCCTAAACTATGCACCAATCATCTTGATATGGTCTACATTCTCAAAAGGGATTCACCAAGTCAAACAAACTCAATTTAGTACATGTGCAACTAAAATGATAGTATGACCGAATAAGTTTTAAAGTTTATTCATATTGAGAAATTTTGTGTAGCGTAGATTCGTATGTTGGAGAGGATGTGTGGGAAAACCTTGAGAGACAAAACAAGAAATGTAGATACCAGGAAGAAAGGATTTTTAAGATAAGATTAGTGAAGAACTAGCTATGTCAATTTGGGCTTGTGAAACGAAGATCAAATGGTCTAGATGTTTGTAGGTAGAGAGGTGGAAAAATAAGAATCTCTAGGGAAGATGGTTTGTACCGAAAAAGTTCAAAAAGACTTGGCAAAGATTGGTTCACAACCATATTTAGTGTTACATTGATATGAATAGAGAAGACAGATTTTTGTGGATGACTTGGTTCATGCGATTGATCTCTTTTCTTTTCGAGTCGAAGACTTTGATCTTGTTTTTCAATATTCTCAACTTTTATATTTCTCATATATATTATCTTGTAACTCTAAACTCTACTAATTTCAGTCACACATTCCGAGATAGTTGCCTTTTCTGAATATTGAATATTGAATACTAGGATAATCTAATGAGCATTTTTTTCATGAAGTGTTATTATAGTATTATCATATTATTATTATACTACCTTAACAAATAGAAAGTGGGCAAAAGCCCAAATTGAAGGGAGAACAATCTAGAAGCATGGAGAAGAAAGAATCGAAAAGCATCAAGAAAAAAGAACGTTAAAAAGAAAGAACGTAGAAGAAGAAAATAAAATTGATGTGTGTATCACTTACATGTTGTGTTTTTTTTCGGAAAATTAATAAAATAAAAATATTTAAATTTTGTTATATTATTATGTGCTTTCTTGGTTTATTTTAGTGGGTTATGTATGCTAAGGCTTATCCATGTAAAAGTGTGCCTCACTTCGATAAGGCGCGCGCCTTATGCCTGAGCCTTGAGCCTAGGCTCCAAGACTCCTATCGCCTTAGTGCGCCTTGCACCTTTTTATACACTGGTGGAAGCGAAGAGAAAGAAGATACTTTGAGGAGGGTGAGGGCCTGAAGGGAGAGTTGGGTGAAAAAAATAAATATATATACCAATTTTTCAGGTTGCCGGTCACGTGGATCGATTTGAGTAGATAAGGTATAAAGGCCTGGTTATATTGAGTTAATTGAAAGGTTAATTTTTTTTGAGAAGATCAGTAAAAAGGTGGGATTATTTGCATTAGTTTTTCCTTCTACCCTGAGATATACATTATAAACTTGAAAACATCCGATACCAAATTTATATAGCTTAAATAAAATATTTAAAATTATATTCACCAAGACTTGTAAGCTTCAGAATAACATATAAAATACATGATTCTTCATGGCAAATGGTATGATTCTTCTTCTAAACTTCACAAAATTTGGTTGTTGATATAGAGTCAAGCAGACCAAAGTTGAACAGGTTAAATAAAATTAGAAAAAAAGCTAGATTGGGTGTATGATTATCCCACTCGTGCAAATTATACTCCATATAAGAATTTTATGCTCGATTAAAAGTCATCGACATGAATCCTCTTCCTCCAATCTTCCCCACTCAAAACTAAATTTTCAAGGCCCAACACCCTCATATCTCCACTAATAACCCTCATCCAAGTTTGCTTTGGTCTTCCTTTACCTCTCATCCGTCTATCTTGTTATCACTCTTCCACCCTTCTTACCAAAGCATTAATTGGTCTCCATGTTATGAGTCCAAACCTAAGTTGCATGGACACGACTGTTTAGGCCTCCACACACGACACGACACGACACAGACACCGGTGTGAAATACGTGTCCGATCCTTCACTTTCACCTCAGACACGACTACCTCGCATAAGGTTGAAATTTTCAGAAATTGAGTTTAAAAAAGTCTTTTGTAGATCGTAATTGAACATAAATATCTGCCAATTATATGTGAAATTGAAGTAATTAATTTTTCTACAGTTACTTCACATAAGCTTGTAAAATCACCAAAAACATACCAAGTGTAGTTCTTTATTTGCAAATAGCACTATGGCAGCCATTGTTGCAGACTTGCAGACTTCAACAGGAAATTTAAGATGAAGATTGAAGATTTTTTGACCAAAGCACCCAGTAATTAATGGAGTAGTCTAAGGCTATATTTAATTTTTAGATATTTTATTTAATATTTAATACATGCCGTGTCCCCGCACCCGTGTCTAAAACTAGGACAAAGTCCCCGTGTCCCCAAATTTTAGGATAGACGTATCGGTATTTGGTCCGACACTTTCAGACGAATCCATGTAACATAGGTCCAAACCATCTTAGATGATTTTCCCTTATTTTATCTTTAATAGAAGCATCCCCCCAACATCTTCCTAATAAACTCATTTTGTATTTTGTCCCTTTTTATTTTCCCACACATCCAACAAAGCATACACATCTTCGCCACGCTCATTTAATGGAGGTGTCAATATTTTAAAGCCCATCATCCGGTCCAATAAAACAATGTTGGCCTAATGTTAATGTTAGCAGTAGAAATTTCCTTTAATTTGTAGGTCATACCCCGATCACATAAAAATTCAAAAGCTCTCTTCCACTTCAACCAACTTGATTTGATCATGTGGTCCATAACTCCACTTCCCCGTCTAATTCACTGCCCTTTTGGATAATGGATCCTAAATGCTGAAAGAAATCGGTACATTGGACAATCCTTCCATCCAAACTAATTGAGCTTGTCGGCCTGGTCTTTGTCCTACTAAATACACACTCTATATATTATGTCTCACTTCTACTCAACTAAAGACCTTGTGTTTCCAACATTATTAGCCATAATCCCAACTTACTTTCCACTCCTTTCGTTTCATCGACAAACACCAAGGGATATTATCTTGAATTGAACTTATAATTTGTCCATAACTATGGCTAGGTATAGAACCTTGATGTGCACCAATTGTGAAAGGGAACTCTTCTATTTTCCTAACACTAGTTCGTACACTTGTGCTAATCCCCTCATACATATCTTTAATGATGTCAATATATTTCTTCAGGATACCTTTCCTTGTAAAAATCCACCGTAGCACTTCCATGATTACTTTATCATATGCATTCTACAATCCAATAAAAATTATATGTAGGTTTATCTTCTTATCCCTGTAGTTTCCAGAGTTGACCTTCCTGAACATAATATACCCAAACATAAATCCAAACCAATTCTCCGAAATTTGCATAAATCTTCTCAATTTCAATACAATAACTTATTCCCAAACTTTCATATTATGGTTTATTAGCTTGATCCCTCTATAGTTAGTACAATCTTTATCATCACCTTTGTTCTTATACATCAGGATTATGGTGCTTTCCTCCTCACCATTGGCATCCTATTACTTCCTCATATCTTGTTGAAGAGAGCTGTCAGCGTGGAAACCACTTGATCACTCAAACATCTCCATACCTAGGAATACTGTTTGACCCCATCTTTTTTAGAGCCCTTATACTTTCCCCCTTCTGAATCCTCCTCGTAAGATCCTGAGTCACCATATCATAAGTGATAGCTACATCCTCAATCTTTTGCTCTTGAACCTCATTATATAAATTATCAAAGTAAGACCTCCATCTACTCTTTATCTTGTGATCCTCAACCTATCTATAATCTGATTGATGTCCGTAATTTGTGATCGTGTAATTTGTGATCAAGTATTGACTGGCTGGCTGCCACAAACCTACCGCCAAACTCTCCTCCTTTATCCATGTTTAAGACCGGCAATGAATGTCACAAAGTTACTTTGGGAAATTCATAGGTTGGTAAAATCTTGTAGGAATCGCACTAAAACAGGAATAGACATGACTTTTTTTGGCTAAAATGTTGATCAACCTTAGAAATTGTCTCGCACAATGAGCACCAAGAAAACCCTTTTAAAAGTCTAAGAATATCCTCCAAAGAACTTTGGTTATGGAAGTTTTTATTGCCATGATGCTTTGATTTAGTCATGCATTACATCCTTCCAGCACCACTTTTGCTGGCAAGTGCCTACCAACCTTCAATTTCACTCTCTTTTAACTTCATGCTTAATATTAACTAGTCATAGCACACTGTGTTTGCGTGAAAAATTAATGCAGATATTCAAACTTTCTATTTACTTTAAGATTTACTTTATTTTTGGCATTTATTGTAGGTTTGGATGTTTGATTGGCATATATAATAATAGCTATAATATGTTGCCAATGTCCTAAATAATACAAATTAAAAAGATGATGAACATTCATTGAGGGTATGATAGTCAATGCATGTGGATCGATCCACAACCCTCACGGCTTGACTTATATAATAGAGATTATCATATTCTTGATGACTTTTATCCGCGAGCTCACTAACTCTACCAAGCATTTTGTCTTCCAGTTAAACCTTGTCTATAGAAAGCAAAATGATTGAAACCCGAATGGTAAATAAAGAAGTAATGCATTAGATCTGGCACCATTAATAATTGTTTAGGGTCCTGAATCCCGAATGGTGGAGTGAAACCCCCACCACCCCAGGCCATCATCCACAGAGTTCAGCTATCCATAGTAGATCTGATGGCAAGGAAATTAGTTTTAAACCAGCTGCATGGAATTTCTGGAACGTCAATCTCAAAGTGAAATTTAGGATGCTTAACAACTGTGAATTGCTCCCCCTGTATTTGTAGTTGAATAACTTAATTTGATGATATTTGACTGAACTAAATCGTTCCATGGATAATATTGTCTAGGTCGTGGTTGGAAAGCTTCAGAACTACGCCTCAAGTCTTGGGATGATCTCAATAAGCTCTGGTATGTACTTTTGAAGGAAAAAAATATGCTGATGACGCAGAGGCAGATGCTCAATGCTCAAAACTTGCGATTCCCTAATCCAGAACGTATATCTAAGGTAAGCATGGCCATTGTAACACTTTTGTTACTTTCTGCAGATGACTTCCTTAGTCTCTAGTAAAATTCATCCTTGCTCAGTCAATGCAAGTTTGGAAATAGAGTGTGTACTAAATCAAGTTCTGTTTATGAACATGTGTTTGGCATTATCATATTGTGTTGTGCGATTGAGTTTTATATTTCTTTATTCTTTTATATAATTTTTGATGAACTGTTTCTTGCAAGAATAATCAACCATAAATTATTGTACGAACATCCTTTGTTTTCATAAAGTAAAATCAATCACTGTATTTGCTCACTGCTCTGCACCAATTCTTTATGCTATTGGTAAGTTCTGATTTTTCTTTGAGTGAATCTTTAATACAACCACAATAACATCCTATGCATCCTTTGGTTAGAGGCAGAGCTCATAGCTTTTTATATGTGACCTTACCTCAAAATTGCTAACTGTTCACCGTATAGAAGACCATATAAAAATATTTGAGTAGCATTAATGGTTATGCTCTACTCAAATGTACTGGATTGCCAGCATTATAAGACATTACCCTATTATGTATTGGGAACTCTGCATCGCACCATTGTCTTTGGGCTTTGTAGTTTGTGCTTGGTTGGCATTTTGTTTTTGTATTTATTTTGAATTGTACCAGAAAGTTACAATTATATTTTCCCTGCTCTTCCAATATCATTTCTGTTGGCTGTGCCTATTCCGGCAGTAAATATATATATGTTGTCGAAAACCGCAGGAGTTTATTAATAGGATAAATCAAGGTCCACCAAAGTTAACACACTTTGGGAAAATCATCCTGTCACATACATTCAAGTATTTAATACCAATTCTTGGTTCCTAACTGGCAATCATGTGGGTAGCCATACTTCTTGTTATAATCATATGAGAAAACAGAATGAATCAAAAGCCATATTTTAAGTCTGCACAACTGCCAAAGCATCACATTCAAGACATACTAAACTACAGCCCAACCTCTTCATCACCTACCATAACCTGCTGCTGCCACCTCCACCTTCTACCACTTCACCATGCAGAAACATGCTGCAGAGCCATCACCCAATTGTCAAAAATAGCAATGCCCAAGCCCGCCCGCCACCCAACCCCCCACCCCCCCCCCCCCCCCACCACACACACACACACACAAAAAAAAAAGCATCATATTCACGACATACTAACACAACAGCCCAACCTCCTCATCACCAACCAACCTCATGTGAATTTTAAGCCCTTAATAGGAATTAGAACTCACAATGTTAGATCCGTTCGTTGGGCAAGGAAACTTGTTCGAATTTTTGGGGTTTTACGCTCAAAAACTCACGCAACTTCCTCTCCTTTAGGTAGATGTATTTGTTTATGAACAATTAAAGTAACCAGGATAGATAAAACACTCTTGATCGCAACCACATGTGGTCGAAATTCATAATCGCAAAAGTGAAGTTTCTAGGACAACACCCTAGAACAAAGGCAACGCCTAAATTTTTACTCAAAACTCAACTTAATTTTTCTTAACAATCGAAAGGGTATTTATAGGACTAAGATTGGAACAATCCTCTAATTCATAGTCAAATAATATCCTAAATAAAATAAAATCCTAAACCCACAAGTTGCACGTCCAAATTGCCCCACTTGTGCTCCATAAAACCGGCCCCACCAAACAAATAATCAACTTGCACAATCCACTTGGACAACTTGATCTACTATCCTAACAACTTGCCTAAATCCTAACTAACTAAAATTTTATCCTAACAAACTAACTAACAATCTAGAAAACAAGATAATCATCATAAAAATACACAAAATCACGGAAATTTAAAGAAGCCTAAATCTATAGAAAATTGTCAAAATACTTGCCAACACAAAGCTTCGTTTTTTGCGCAATTCTCAAGAAATGTCTTCAATCTTTAAGAAACTTTTCAAGATCCAATCTTTAAATCAAGAAGCCTTCAAGAAATGAACCTCCATGCATTTTTGGATGAAAATGATGATAAAAAGAAATGAAAACTCAAAATGAAACAAAAATGCCTGAAATGAAAAAAACCCTAGCATATGCAGTGGGAAAAAACCCATAGGCAAAACCACCAAAAAACCTGAAGTGAATGGCAGCCTTATTATGATCACATCACAACCATAACCTGCTGCTGCCACCTCCACCTTCTAGCACTTCACTTTGGTAGACACATGCTGCACAACCATCACCCTATTTTCAAAAATAGCAATGCTGTTGTAGTTTTCAGCTTCATGACAGTTGTGATGAGTTTTGAACTATTACTGTAGGACTGTAGGTGCGTCCCAATTCCTCTAGATGTCATTGAAGAAAATTTTTAAATGAGAAATTTTGGGTATGCATATGGATATGAATTAGTGGTTAGAAATTTGGAGGAAAAGTGGACAATATTTAGCATGGGCTGCACAAAGCACACAAGGTTTGGTGAAAATATCAAACTAGATGCATAAATTAGTGCCTTGTACTACTATTAACTACAGTTATTGCTATGCTACATTACTGCATTTCATTACTTCTGAGGTTTGTTTGTAAATAGCTTGGAAATTTTAAACATAAAGTATTGAAAATTTTTACGCAAATTGCCATTTGCTCCCTGCTTTTGGGATTTTGTGTATTCATCATTGTAATGGTTCAATGTCCTTGTTCAAGCCATTTCGTGTGTGCTCCATGAGAAAGCATCATCATTGTAAGAATTGATTGCGTCTCCATTGTTCATGTTGCTAGATGTCAAATTTTTGTTTGGAATCTATTATGAGGTTCACCTATACTGTCAACATGTTGTTAACTATGTACTAGTTTCTGTATGTGAATCTTCTTTCATTTTGGACCTGTATTTTACTTGTTGAAGTAACGAATTCTTGCTTGTTGAATTTTGCGATCTTTGTTGATGTAATCCCATCCGAATGCAGGTGAGAAGGTCAATGTGTCGGATCAAGCACGTGTTGACAGAGAGGGCCATTGATGAGGCCGATCCTCGCAGATCTGCGGAGATGAAAAGGATGATCAATGCCCTTTAATAAGTCCTGTTGGGAATCCCCNAACCCCCCCCCCCCCCCAGCCCATGGGAATAACAAAAAATAGGACGGCAGACGTGAGATTGATCAGTACTAGCGAAGTTTTGTTACCAAATCATGTAGCCTTGGGCACACATTTGATGAGAATTTTGAAGTTCACCTACAAAAGTCCTTTTTATTGTTTCCCCTCATTATTAGTATGCCTTCTTGGTTACATTTATTTATTCAGGAAGATTCCAACAAATAGCAGAAATGTTGAGCCATGACAGTTGAATGAACATAGTTGCAGCGGCAATTAACAGCCACTAAACGCTGCATGCATCTGTAGCTGTTTCTCCTTTTGTTGGTGACTTGAACATTTTAAATTCTGCAACTAAACCTAATTTGCATGTTACATGAATCTTAGATGTTTCTTTAGATCAATTGGAAATTGAAAATGTCTATTAAGTTGTAGGAAGCATCATATATGTTGAATTATTGCTGAATTACTGCAGAATTGCAGATACATTCTAGTGGGTGGATAGAGTCAAAAAACTTTACTATGGTTGGTATACACAGATCTAAAGCTTAGTTTTGGAAAGAGACATTTTGGAGCAATTCTGTGCACATGTGACTTTGGGATGTGTGTCATAACATGTACGGAAACATAAAGTTGCGTTTAATTATTTGACGCGTATTCCACCTCTTGCATCTGTGAATTGTGATGTCTGTATACCTTAATTTCTTTGGACCATTTAAGTCAAATGATTTGACTCAATAATTAGGTATACCAACAAAAATGAGTGAGATTATGTGTCTGTTGCGGTGTAATAAATGTTAGCTACCATTGATCTATTTGAAAATTATGTTGAATTTGGTAGCAAAGGAAGTGATAAAATTGAGATTTAAAAAATCCGAGAAATAAAACTCTTAAATCTAACTACGGAGTAGTATATAAAGATAAAATGTAAACGAAATAATTATTTAATTTTATTCAAATGTTTTTATTAAGAATTGCGTTGAACGCACAATGTTGGATTACCGGACAAAATTGGATTTCAACCAATACATTATTCATTTTTCACAATTGCGGCTACATTTCCCCCATCCAACTTCTCATTTATGAAAGTGCCAAGATCCTGCAACTCTTCCATGGTGAGATCATTAAGGCTTTTCTCCCCATACATCACGGATTCCAAAAGCATGCATATTTTGATTTGGTGGTTTTTCTTTTTAGTTTGCTAAGCTCCTATTGCATCATCTTGATCTCCTACTATAACAACTCTTCAATTAGTTCAAGGTTGGTTTTCCAGTCTCATGTGATTATTCGCAGAGAGTTTGAAAGAAAATTGGAATATATTGATTAATCAACACAAATGAAGATGGTTTTTATAGCGTTGATAAAATCAATTTTAAAACATTGGCGGAAAAAACCTTTTCAAATGAATAAGACGCTAATCAAATGAGTCAATTGAAATGAAGTAATTAAGAAATTACGGGATGCTGATTACTTTCCTAAACTGTTTAATTATTAAAGATTAATATCTTACATTTTACCAAATTTTTGAGATGATATTCACCTTGGTCTGTTTTTATCAACAACTCTTCAATTATCGATTAATTCAATATTAATTTTCTTCCCACACATGATTAAACTTAGAGAATTTTGGACACATATCGGATAGACCAAAATTAATTGCCCCGAAAAGCCTCTTTTTAAGATGAGTAAGCGCCTGTTTACTTCAGTTTAAAATCAGTTTGTTTCAGTTCAACTTAATTCAGTTCATTTTAGTTCAATTCAATTCAGCTGTTTTTAGCTGAAGTAAACAGGCTCTAAGTCATTAATCTCAAGTGTAACTGAGAATATTGCTGATTACTCTAAACAAATGATGAGTTTTTTAAAATAACGTTGTCAAGGAGGAGAGAAATGCCCACTATCGAAACCCAAGTGATAATTCATTTCAAAAGTTATATGACAATATGTGGTCAGTTCACTTAAGATTTGACTAGGCAGGTATCAATCTTAATCTTGCCAAAACTCAATAATTATGTATACCAACAACAAAGAGTGAGATTATATCATTTATGGAGTAGTAAGTGTTAGTTCACTAATCTATGTGAAAATTATGTTAAATTGGATAGCTAATGAAGTGATAAAGTTGAGATTTAAGGAATCAGAAAACTAATTAAAATTCTTAAATCTAGCCAGGGTATAAAGACGAAATATAAACGAAATATTTATGCAATTTTATTCAAATGTTTTTATTAAGAACTGCATTCAACGCACAAGGAATACTTGCGAAATTGGGTTTAATCGATACTAGGTAGGTCGTCCACTCAACAATATGACCTATTTATACTACATTGGGCTCGATTAAAATAAGCCCATAGCAAATTCCGAAGGAAAAATCAACGCGGACCACAAACGGTGTCACCTATGCCCGCAGGGAACAAAACACAAGTACTCCACGTGCCCGCAGCTCCTTTATTTCGTGAATTATGAAGGGCCTGTTTAATGTTGCAGGCGCATAAAACAAGGGGAGTTTAGGGGCTACGCCCGAATGTAATTTCATGGACTACTTTTTGACGATTTCTTTACTTTTTCGCTCGATTCCTTCAAATCTCGTTTGTAGCTTCTCATACCTTAGCACGCATCCCGAGGCAAGCCCATTTTGACTCCCCTATCCTATAACACATAAAACAAAACGAGAACCACGCGTAATACCCAAGGAAGCATATAATAAACATTAAAAGTGCTAGAAATCAACTAAAACTCATCCAAATCATAAATTAACACCGAGGAACGATATTTTAACCAAAATAAAGCCACGATCTCAACTATTAATCATAGAAATCAACCGAAAACGAGGAAAAAACAATATATAAAACATATATATCAAATACAACCCATAACCTAAATTTTCTCAGCAAAAAAAAAAAAAAAAAAAAAGCCCAAAAACCTCCAATACTTCTCTGCATCCTCTCTTCTCTCTCCTCTCTATCATTCTATGCGTTCCTTACTTCCATGTCGAGCAAATTTGCCGTAGTTTCTTTTTCCATTTTTGAACAATTTATTTTCACTGATACAACAATAAAAAATTTCTTATTTCTGCATAAAAGTATCTTATATTCTCAATTTATCTTGTTTTTGCATAATAATTTACTCTAATTACTCATATGCGCTTGGCATCATAAACCAACATAAGGAGTCCCATTTCATATGAAACAACACATATGAGTAATTTAATGTGATATTTCTGTAACAATAAGCTTTTTGTCAAATTAAATAAGCTTTGTGCTATTAATTTGCTATAGTTGCGTATGTGGGAGAAGTATCACTTTTTGATTCACCAAAAACAATGTTGGAATTTGATTGGATGTAGATACATAAATGTGTCTCCCCAAAAAGGAGCAAGGATTATCCAAACCTTGCCATATACTAAAGTCGAGAGGAATAGTGAGCCAACATTCCTGAGCCAGAGTCCCTAAGTTAAGTTATAGAAAGTCATGTCAAAATTAGTTTAGTTTTGTTAAAATATTTTTGAAAAATAAATAAATTAATAAATCAAAAACATTTTTCAAAATAAAAATCGAAAACTTGCCAAAACTGCACTATAGCGTAAGAGCTAATCGGCGCCACAACACAGAAGCCCTCCTGCGCCATCCTATAAACCACCAACAATTACCATCCCAGCTGCACCCATGATCCATTCAACCATTATCGCACGATCTTTTGGCGCCAAGACGCAGAGCACATCATGCGCCATAGCATAGGAAGGCATAACCACCTCATTATCCCACGATCTCCCACGCCATGACTTAGTAAGAGATTTGCACCTTAACACAAGAAGGCAATTATACAGTGACTATTAACCCCCTGCACCATGGCGCAGGTTAGCTCTTGCACCATAGCGCCAGTTGACTAGTCCAACCCCTACTAATCCACGATATACATGCGCCATGGCGCAACATGCCATCGGCGCCATGGCGCTCTCACCCTCTGACATATGCTCATCTGCACTATAGCATAGCTGGGCTGGACTTCCTGTAAATAGTCTTCATTTCAGAACAAAAATAATAACCATTAACACTCTCAATGAAATTACTCTTGTTCTCTAAAAAAACCTGACCCCCACCTACTAAATACCAATATCTTCCAAATTACTTCGGACTAGCATCTAATTTTTTAACACAATCTTCCCAATATATTCATCAACATCATGTTAATATCTCATAGAAAATCTCCCAGTAGATTTTCTGCAAATCCTTAAATAATCCATTAGTTCATTTCGAGATCATAAACTAGACTAGGAAGGCTTTATGGCTCAGGATTGCTTTTTGGTGTTCCTAAGACATTGAAGAACACGTGAGTAATGTAATTTTCTGAGCTCCTTCATAAATTTTCGTTCGTGCATGCTTCCAAAGTGTAGTTCTTCCGATTTTCTTGCTTTGCCTTGTTTGTTTCATTTCTCCTTTGTTATAAGTCCAAATTGCATGATTCTTTTTGTTATAATCCTGTTTTTCAATTGTTTAAGTCATACACATGTTCAATTCAGTATCAATTTGTGGCTTCGTAGCTCTTAATTTTTATTATGTATGTCTCCTTCTAGTCTATTCTAAGCATAATGTTTAGGGTTGTTTCCTTTCCTTGTTTTTCCATATTATATCCTATGTTTCTATCGCTTTCTTAGACTTCATGCCATAGTATTTGCTCATGTCCATGCTTATGTGTTTTAATAGCTTAATAGGATTCATGCTTAGGATCTCTTTAATAACATCTGTTTAGTGTCATGCATGCCTAGAATATTTCTCTTCATGGCTTTTGATGTGCATATTATATCTCTTGCTTTTATTGCTTTCCTAGTATCATGTCTTAGGTTTCCCACTTCCCTTTAGTTACATGTATATATGTTTTCTTTTTACATTGTTTATATTTATTAATAATTACACTACGAACTCATGCATCTCATAAACATCTTCATGTGCATTAGGGGTGTGCAAGATTTTACGGTTCCGAATTTCCGGTCCGAAATTTTCCGATTCCGTTCCGAAAAATCGGAATTCCGATTAAGATTTTTGAAAACCGGAAAAACCGGATCAAATATCCGGTTTTTTAAACCGGAAACCGGATCGGATACGGAATGGATTTTTAAAAAATCGGATTCCGGATTTTTAAGGAAAACAAAATCCGGAATTCCGGTTTTCCGGATTTTTCCGGATTTTCCCGAATTTTTCCGGATTTCCGATCCGGTTTTTAAGGGTATATGTGTAAATTTTAGAGAAAATTCTAGTATATAATTCGGAACCGGATATCCGGATTTCCGATCCGGTTTTTCCGAATATCCGAATTTCCGGAATTCCGGTTTTTCCGGAACGGATACGGAATCAATTTTGTTGGTTCCGAAAATCCGGATATCCGAATTTCCGGATCGGAAAATTTCCGATTTCCGGTTTTGCACACCCCTAATGTGCATCATAACTCCTACGCTCCCTTGGAATTGCATACATCGTTAGATGTTACACTAGTACTATGGAATTAAAAACCCGTATGCGCAAATCATGCCTAGTGATATGCATGTTTTATATAGTGTTTTTTCCCTCATTTTCGGTTTATTGTTATGCTTAATAGTTGAGTTTGTGGCTTTATTTTGGTTGAATATTGTTCCTTGTTGGTAATTTGTGATTTGGATGAGTTTAAGCGGTTTTAGCTGTTTTTTGTAATTTTTTTAGCATTAATCCTATGCTTCCACGGTTATTTTGCGCGATTTTCGGTTTGTTTCATGTGTTTTAGGAGCGTAAATAAGGAGTTATGAAGTCAACACGATCTGAAACAAGTCAATTTGGCTTTGCCTCGAGATGCGTGCCAAGGTTCGAGAAGCTACGAATAATAGCTAAAGGAATAAAGTGAAGAATCTAAGAGATCGTCAAAAAGTTGCTCAGGATGGTCCGTTCGGGCACAATCTTCAATTAGTGTTTGTTCTATGCGCCCACAACATAGAACATATCTCTCGCAAAAGTTAAATGGGACGAGGTGCGGGCGCAGGGAAGAAGAGCCTTTTGTTCCCTACGGGCGCATGAAGGGCGTTTGTGGAACTTTTGCTAATTCTCCGATTTTTGTGAGCAGGCCTTGTTAAATTAAGCCCATTGTTTTATAAATAGGCAATAGTTTGGAGGAAGCCCTTCTAGTCTTCTTTTAGAAATTTTATTTTAGAATAATTAGCTCTCTAATTACTTTCTCTATCTAGAATTATTGGATTAGTTTGTTAATTACTCTCAATTCAAGTTTTATTTTGGTAATTTCTTTCCCTATTTCTCTTCACTTTTTAGTTTCATTACTTTTAGTTTTATTTCTTTAGTTTACTTTGTTGTTTTGATTTGTTCTTATTGGTTTTCTTACTAAAGTAATTAGTTTATAGATTATTGTTTTCATTTATGTTTATGAATTATGTTTTATTATTTGATTTTTGTTTTTGTTTTTATAATCATGTGTGAGTAGTTAGTTTTCTATGGATAAAGGATCTATGAACATGTTATGAATTAGTTTAATATTTCTCAATTAATTCTTAATTAGTAATTGAATTCTTATTATTGATTTCTATTGTTTGCAATTAAATTGTGTCCAGATTTAGTTGTAAGTCAAGTAATTGTCGAAATCAAGGCCGAGAGGTAAGTTTACCACAATAAGACCACTGAATAATAGACAAAACGAATTTATGCGACCGAGAGCCGGTAAAGGAGTTTTGAAGGAGTCTAAGTTCGAGAGAATTAGTGTTCCCTAGTTTAATGAAACTTATTGAATTAATTGATTTATGTTTTATGAGTTTGTGAATTGTTCATAGTGAACCGACTGCCCTAGGTTTTCATAATTTGAGTTTAATTCGTAATTTTCCGTTGTTCATAGTGAACCGACGGCCCTAGGTTTTCATAATTTGAGTTTAATTCGTAATTTTCCGTTGTTTTTCTAGTTGTTAGTCAATTGGTTAGAAATTCAACCAAGTCCCTTACGCAGTTTTTACTTTTTACAACTAATAGAATTTAATAACTTCCCTGAGGATTCGTTCCCTACTTACTAGCTATAATAGTTAGAGTTATTTGGTATATTTTTGAGAGGTGTGCGATAGCTTCATCAGATTTTGGCGTCGATGTTGGGGAGGCAATTTTTAATTCTGTTAGTTGGGTTTAAACTGTTAGTTTTTGTTTTTGTTTTTTGTTTTTGTTTTCTTAGCTTCAAGGAACTAAAAACTTCTTTGATGTAGTTTCTCATATTTTTTTGGAGTTTTTATGCTCGTGCAGGCTTTCAATTTGCATGCTGGTGTGTATTGATCCTGACCCTGAAAGATCATTTCACAATCGTATTTGTAGAAGGAAGTGGAGATTAAGGAGGACTTTCCTTACTGAACGTACATTAACTGATTTGTCACAATTACTGAAGGAACTGGATATTTCTAACGAAGGAGAGATGTCGAGTTCTGAAAATAACGAAAACACGCCGCCACCGCCGCCACCACCAGCAATGTCATTGAGGGACTACTCTCAACCTAGTTCAGCAACAGTGGGAGGTGGTTATCAGGTTTCTGATACAGAGGCTCTTAATTTCGAGTTGAAGCCAGGTTTGGTGAATATGGTGGAAAGGAATCAATTTGCAGGAACATTGAAGGAGAACCCAAATTTGCACTTGAATAATTTCGTTCAATATTTTGTAACAAGATTAAGCAAGTCAGTGTAACTCAAGACTATAGTAGGCGAATGATGTCCCCATTCTTATTGAAGGACAAGGCTCGTGCTCGTTTGAATGGTCTCAACATGGACAATATTAATAGTTGGGATAAGTTAGCTCTTGCATTTCAAAGGAAGTACTATCCTCTGGAGTGAACTGTTGAGTTCCTAGCTTTTGTTTTGAATGATGACAAACCACATTGAACTATTATATTGTATGCAATGTTCTGTTTGCATGTGTAGGTACGAAAGAAACAAGTTCAATGATGACAAGATAAAGCTCGAGAAGCCAAATCTTGAAGTTTGCATGAAGACCAAGCTCATAGAGTCTAACTCTTAGGTCTTAGATGCAATGTAAGTGGCATGAAGGTTTACAGATGCACTATAAAGATTGAGATTATAGAGATGTACTAATTATGGATGACAAGGAACTTAAGTTACTTGGCATACATAATTATAAGTAAATTTGGCTGACTGGAACAGTCTGGGAATAGTGCTGAACCAGTCCTCTCGAGTTTACTTCTTATATCCGTATTTTGGAAAGTTTCTTTCCGCGCAAAATTGTTTTCAAAACTTATACGGATGCCTGGATTGGTATGCAAGGCAAATATTCTTAAGTATGGCAAGTATGTTATATAACATTGTGTTGATTTTATTTTATTTCAAATAAAATCAATGAGAATATTTTCCCGGAATTATTTCTATAATTCCAAGGAAAATATTCTCTTGCAATATTACATGACATACTAGCCAAAGGCTTATTTAAGGATATCTGCTAGCATACAACTAGAATAACTTTTGTATGAACAAAAACTGAAGATCACGACTTGCAAAAGCTCTCTCTAAGTCTCAACCTCGCATAAACCTCATAACCACATTAAGGTCTTAATTTTCTCTCTTCTGTAACCTCATGAGATGTTAGTAAGCACGAAGGAGGAAGGCACAACCAAAAGCCGTGGGTTGGCCTTGAAGGGAGAAGAAAATGAAGAAGCTCTGAATGAAATAGGTCTCATGGCAAGAAGGTTTGAAAGAAGCCTAAGATGTCAATACAAGGGAAAATCCTGGAAGAACAAGGGCAACTTGAAGAAGACCAGTACCAGTACTGGTTGATTCAAATGTGGTGAAACTGGATATATGATCAAGAACTGTCCGGCATGGAAAACTGACAAGGGAGGACAAATGGAGAAAAAGATGACAAAGAGAGCCATGCTTGCTGCCTGGGGAGATTCTGACACAGGTGGTGAAAGTGAGGAGTAAGAAGCCCTAGTTTGAGTGACTACACTGTTGGAGAAGTAGACCAGAGGCAGACAAGTTCAGGAGAGAAGGGGCACATGTGTCTCATGGCTGGAAGCAGCTCCTCTGATGAAGAACAGGTAACTATTTCCGATATGCAAGAACAAATAAGATATTGTGATAGAGATGAGTTACTAAATTTAATAGATGCCGTTCTGCTGAGCTTGAACTTATTTGTACAGAATTGAAAGAAAAAATTTCAGACCTTGAAATAAGTTTGGACCAGAAAAATATAGAACTTGGGATGCTAAAACCTCAATCAGTTTTTCCCAAAGCAGATTTTTATCAAAATAATATAAGAGGTTTTAGTAAGCTTAAGGAGGCATAAGTTGAAGGTATAAATTTTAAATTACTTAAACAGAAATCACTCAATCTAGAACATTCTAACTTGATTTTAGCCTATAATTATGTGGTTGATGATGTGGAAGAATTGTTCAAAGAGTATGTGGATCTGAAAACTTCTCTTGCTAGCACAAGTAGTTCTATTATTAATGTCAATAGCTTATGTTTGGAATATGAAGGTAAGTTTTGTGATTTACAAGCTGAAATATCTAACTTAAAGAAGATATCAACCCTAAAGTTGCTTCATACAATCAGAGAGTTGATATTGAATTCTTACACTTAGAATATGAAACTAAAATCTATGATCTTCAAGTTGAAATATTCTAACTAAAGAAAGGCAAGAATACTCAAAACACTTCTGAACCAGATCCTGAATTGATTTCAAAACTTAAGGATGAGCTTCATAGGGAAAAGTGGATATTTCCATTGCTGCAGAATGTAATGAAGTTCAGCTTAAGAAACTTGAAATCAAGGAACAGGATTTGAGTGACTACCTAAGACAGATGAACAGATTGCTCGATGCTCAAAGTACTCTAAACATCCTGACCTCAAAACCCGATAATCCTATGAGGTATGGATTAGGGTATTCTGGAAGTAGTTCTCAACAGCCCCAAAAGTTGGGAAGAGATGAGACTTGGATTTCTGAATTCAAGAGAAGTAAGTATGTTTTTGCAAAAGACATGCATGTATGCACCCACTGTGGTAAGAATGGACATGTTATTGAAACTTGTTGGACCAAGAAAAAGCATGATAAGAAAGATCAGTCTCATGTTCAAAAGGCTCATAATCAAAACAGTCACACACATAATTTGTCTAAAAATGGAAAACATGATAAAACAAGAAATACAAATATGAAACAAATCTAGGTTAGAAAGGACAGCATGAAACCAGTTCCCATTAACAAGGAACCCAAGAAAATCTGGGTTCCTAAAACTAAACCTTGATTTGTTTGTGCGGGTTAGAATGAAAGGAAAGCCATTTTGGTATTTGGACAGTGGTTGTTCAAGACTCATATCGAGAGATAAAAGTCAATTTCTTTCACTCGTAGCCTATGAAGGAGGAAGTGTCACCTTTGGAGATAATAGTAAAGGTTTGATCAAGGGCATAGGTAAGGTTGGTAAGACAATCTCTCAAGCAATTGATAATGTATATTTTGTTGAAGGTTTAAAACATAACCTCTTGAGCATATCTCAGCTATGTGACAAAGGAAACCATGTCGAATTTGAAACAAATCTTTGTCACATAGTTAACTCTGAAATAAAGGATCTGGTCTGTAAGGGGATCCGACACAATAAAGTTTACATAACATTTTTGAGTCAGATTCTTAAGACCAGTGCCACTTGTCTCAATGTTATAGGGGATGACCATTGGCTGTGGCACAAGAGACTTGGACATGTAAGTTTTTCCTTGCTAAATAAACTGCGATCAAGACATAGTTACAGGTTTACCTAACATTAAGTTTGTTGCAGAACATATTTGTCATGAATGTGCCAAATGTAAGCATGTCAAGTCCTCCTTTCAGCCAAAGAAGTTTTTGTAAGCACTACTAGACCATTCGAAATTGTGCACATGGACCTGTGTGGGCCCATGCGTGTACAAGGTCGAAATGGTCATAGTTATGTGTTTGTGTTAGTTGATGATTACTCTCGTTATACTTGGACAATATTTCTAAAATTTAAAAATGAAACGTTTGAAGAATTTGAAATCTGGATAAAACAGGTCCAAAACAAGATTAATCATCAACTGGTCTCTATCTGGTCTGATCATGGTTCTGAATTTGACAATGTCAACTTCATTACCTACTGTAATGATCATGGTGTATCTCACAATTTCTCAGCCCCCAGAACTCCACAACAATATAGAGTGGTTGAAAGGAAAAACCGTACTCTAGAAGAAATGGCAAGAACAATGCTTCTAGAGAGTGGTCTACCTCGAAACTTCTGGACTGAAGCTATGAGTACTGCTTGCTACATTTTAAATAGGGTAATGATGAGACCTTTGCTAACGAAAACTCCTTATGAGCTCCTTAGGGGAAGAAAACCAAACATTGCACACTTACGCGCTTTTGGGTGCAAATGTTTTGTGCACAACAATGGTAAATCAAGTTTGGACAAATTTGATCCTAGAAGTGATGAGGTTGTTTTCATTGAATACTCTTCACACAGCAAGGCATACAAAGTTTTCAACAAAAGAACCTTGTGTGTTGAAGAGAGTATCCATGTTCTGTTTGATGAATCTATTATGTTTAGCAAGCATGTGCAGGCTGATGATGATGAATTCGAAATTTACATGCTAAACTTTACAGGAGCTAAAGAAGTAGAAGGTGATGAACCAGACTCATTACACAACTCTCCTAGAGAGGAAGAGTTTGGTCAAGCACAAACTCAAGAAGCTCATGAAGTAAGAGAAGGAAATAGTGACTCAGAGGCTCAACTACATGAATATAATGTAGCTGAGACCACTATGGAACCAAGTTCACCTGTTCAAAGCGACAATGAAATAGGGGGAACCAGTACAGGAACCAGTTAAACATTAGAAGGCACCAATGTAAACCTTGATATGAACAAATCCTTCAAGTGCCAGTCTGCTCATCCGATCTTATCATTAGTGATGTTAACAAAGGGGTGCAAAAAAGGAGTTCTACTCTACAAAACTTTGGTGCTTCCTATTCCTTTCTTTCAAATGTTGAACCAAATTATTATAAGACTGCTTTAATGGATCCAGATTGGGTTCTAACCATGCAAGATGAACTAAATCAGTTTGAGAGAAATCAAGTCTAGCATCTTGAACCCAGGAAGGAAAACATGTCTGTTATTGGAACTAAATGGGTGTTCAGGAACAAACTGGATGATGTAGGTATTATAGTCAGGAACAAGGCTAGGCTAGTGGTCCAAGGGTTTAATCAACAGGAAGGAATTGATTATGATGAAACCTTTGCTCCAGTAGCCAGGCTTGAGGCAATCACGATTTTAACTGCTTTTGCATGTCATATAAACTTCAAACTCTTTCAAATGGATGTTAAGATGGCTTTTCTTAATGGTTATTTGAAATAAGATGTATATGTGGAACAGCCCCCTGGATTTGAAGATAGTGACTTGCCAAACCATTGACAAGTCACTATCTTCAAATTGTGAGATACACAGATGCTGACTTTGCTAGTTTTATTATGGACAGGAAGAGTACTTTTGGAATGGCTCACTTCTTAGGTTCCTGCCTTATCTCATGGGGATCTAAGAAACAAAATTATGTGGCCTTATCCACAATAGAGTCTGAGTACATTGCAGCTGCTTTATGCTGTGCTCATCCCTTGTGGATAAAGTCACAAGTAAAGGATTTTGGGATCTGTTTCAGAAGTGTTCCCATTTTATGTGATAACACAAGTGCACTCAATATTTCGAAAAATCATGTCCAACATTCTAAAACCAAGCATATTAAGATTAGGCATCATTTTCTAAGGGACAATGTTGAAAAAGGTGATGTAGAATTGGAGTTTTGCAGGTCAAAAGATCAACTAGGTGACATTTTTACAAAACCTTTGAGCAGATAAATGTTCATCAAGCTTCGTATCTTGTTAGGTATGATTAAAATTAGACAATGAGCTCTTAGGTCTTGACTTGTCCCTTTGGCTAGTCAAATGATGTCAATATGTATATATGGTTTTTGTTTTGTTTCTTTTTCTTGCTTTTAGGTCTCACAAAGTTCTTATGCGATGATGAGCTAATCAATTTAGTACTCACCTTAGCATAATCTTGTAAAGAGTAAGTTGGCACATACCAGTTGCAGACCATTGTGGAACCAGATTCAAGAGGCGGTTATTTTAGTCAGTTTGTTTATTTTCAAAAATTCAAAATTTTGGAAATAAATATATTGACGGCTGTATTTATGGCAACTGCCTTTTGGTTGAACGGACAAATATCTTTCAAATATGCTGAAGATAACCGTTTTGATTCAAATCTTTTATAAATATATGCTTCTGATCATACTTTCCTTCTTCACTTCATCTCCTTAATTTTTTTTTCTTCTATATATTCTCTCGATTATATTTATCTCACACAAAAACCTAAATTGTCTAAATTCTTCTTCTTTCTCTCACTCACATTCAAAGCGGAGGAAATATTCAGTCTCATCATGTCGAAGAGAAGAAGCACACGATTGGTTGAGAAAGAAGTTAGTGAATCTCCTGAAATTGAAACGAAGAAAACAAAGAAGATGGTTGACAAAGTAATTGAGTCTGTGATAGAAGATATGATGGAGGAGGAAGTTGATGTAGAGGAAGAAGTGCCGTTGATTAGAAAGAACGCCAAGTCTGAAACTTCAAAAGCCCTTACCATAAGATCTGCCACACCAAAATCCACCACAAAAACAACCGCAAAGGCGGTTACACCAAAATTAACCGCCAAAACCACCAAATCTTCCACACCAACATCCACAAAATCAACCACTGCCAAAAAGCCACCCACACCAAAATCCAAAGAATCAACTCCTGTACCAATAGAGACCTCAAAATCCAAAGAACCAGAGATTGTTGAAGAATCTGAACACGAGAAGGAATCTGAGTCCGAATAAAAGTTGGATGAAGAAGAATTTGAGGAAGATGAAGTTGAATCAGAAGAAAAGGAAATTGAACCAATGGAGGATGTGGTTGCAGAAGAAGTGAAGGAAAACAAAGTAAGGACCAAGAAACCGTCATCAAAAACGGTTAGGAAAGTTGAGAAGAAGGCCACTAAACCACCAATAACAAAATCTAAACCACCAACGCCTAAAGCCACTCCTAAACTAGTTGAGATATCAAAGAACAAGGAAGTTATTGAAGATGAAAAGGAAGTTGAAATAACTGCTGAGAAAGAAAACACAAAGAAAATAGCAAGCAAGGGTGCTCTTGTGAAAACGGTTGCTAGAAAGGGTGCGGAGGCATCCAAGGGGAAGGCTATCATGGGAGAAGCACAACCAGACCTGCCCACAACAGGACAAAAGAGAAAGCAATCTAATATTGTGATCTCTTCAAGCATTAAATCTAAGAAAAGTAAGTCTACTACCCCTCAACCTCTATATAATCTGAAAGATAGACAAATTCTGGTAGGATTTTCTACTGCAAAAAGTTGGGTTGCACAAAAATTCTTGATTGAGGTTAAGGAGGCTTTAGATTTTAAGATTTGGTCTGTGTTGTTTGCAAAAGATTTAGATGTTTTCATGCCACTGGTTGAAGAATTTTACCTCACACCTGCATACTAAAGATGATCGATCCTATTTCTCCTTTGTTAAAGATACTCCCATAAATTTTTCTGAAAAGAAATTGGCTGAGACTCTCAAAGTTCCAACAAAGGGACTTGATGATTACTCCAGAGAAAATTGACCTTTTGTAAAGGGAGTCACAGCAGAACAGATCCAGACCAGAATCTTTACTAGTCCATCTGATAGCAAGCAGGGGTACACCATTGGCCAATTAAAGGAGCCAATCATGAGGATATTCCATACCATAGCCTCAAAGATTGTGTGTCCTAGAGCACAAGGCCGTATGAGTGTACGGTTGATGGATAGTGTTCTCATTTACTGCCTTATTCAGCACATTCCTGTCAACATCACTGCTATGATGTTAGTTCATATGATCTGCTACGTAGAGAAAGCTAATCACGCTCTGCCCTATGGAGGATGGTTGACCTTAGTATTTAGGCATTGGAAGATACCTATGGTGGGAGATTATGGCACCATGTCACATCTCACCAATCAGGTGGTGTGTTAAAGATGAAGGATGAGGGGAAGAGTGATGCTGGTCTTGCTGGGACCAGTACAGAATCAGTTCAGGCAACCTATGCCTTGGTAAAGCAGCTGAGTGACCAGAATCAACTCATGCAAAATATGGTCAACAATGTCACTACACTATGTGCTGCACTTCAGGATCCTACAATAGAATTGAGGTTCGTCTTGATAAAGCTGGTATAATTGGTGGTAAGGATTCTGAAGATGAAGAAGAGACATCAGAAGCTACAGGTGATGCGGATGATGAGGATGCTGAACTGGTCTCAGAGAAGGATGAGGAAGAGGATGATGAAGAACATAATGCAAGTACTTCAGAGGAAGAAGAAGATGATGAGACTGAACAAGACTCTGGAGCTAATTGATGTCCTTTATTTCCTTTTATTTTATCTGATTGCTGCTAACCCCTCCTTTTATTGAATTCTTATTCTAGTTTCCCCCTTCCATTTTCAAACGACATTATTATTAAGTACTTGGTTTAATGCTGTTCTGTAATAACTTTCAGGACAAGTAGGTTTGGTACTTTAACAGGAACAATTGGGTAGAATTAGCATCTCTAGAATGCTGTTGGAGCTACCTATAATAGCTGAACTTTATATAATTAGTAGTTTGACTACTGACTGTGTCTGGTTTTTTGTTTACAAGCTTTTATGCATTGACTGTTTTGATGATGCCAAAAGGGGGAAGTAGGTGTGAAGTTCTAATCTCTTCTACCTAATTTAGGGGGAAGAAGGTCTATTACTAATCTGTGTGTGTTGCAGCAAGTGGAAGCAAGATTGATAGTCTTGCTAGTGGTGACAGACCTACATGGTTTGGAAGTAAATGTATTCAAAGCATTTTACTTCTTATCATCCCAACGACTTGTTTGTTTGAAAACAAGTCTGATGAACTTACTGATGTTCTTATTGCGAATACATGTTTAAGTCTAAGAGCTCTGAGTCTAATTAGTATTTGCCCTGGGTACTTAGAAACTCTTTTTTAAATTGTTTTCAATTAGTTGTGAATAGGTTTACCTGTAAATGATACTTAATCTGCAGGAACAGTATGAGACCAGCCCATTGAATTTTAAAGAATTCAAAATTTTTAAAAGTTCCAAATATTAAATGATATTATTTGCAGGGGGAACTTCATGGTTTGTCATCATCAAAAAGGGGGAATTTTTTGAGTTCCTAGCTTTTGTTTTGAAAGATGACAAACCACAATGAACTATTATATTGTATGAAAGGTTCTGTTTGCATGTGCAGGTACAAAAGAAACAAGTTCAATGATGACAATATAAAGCTCGAGAAGCCAAATCTTGAAGTTTGCATGAAGACCAAGCTCATAGAGTCTAACTCTTAGGTCTTAGATGCAATGTAAGTGGTATGAAGGTTTACAGATGCACTATAAAGATTGAGATTATAGAGATGTACTAATTATGGATGACAAGGAACTTAAGTTACTTGGCATACATAATTATAAGTAAACTTGGCTGACTGGAACAGTCTGGGAACAGTGTTGAACCGGTCCTCTCGAGTTTACTTCTTACATCCGTATTTTAAGAAAGTTTCTTTCCACGCAAAAATGTTTTCAAAAATTATACGGATGCCTGGATTGGTATGCAAGGCAAATATTCTTAAGTATGGCAAGTATGTTATATAATATTGTGCTGATTTTATTTTATTTCAAATAAAATCAGTGGTAATATTTTCCCTTAATTATTTATATAATTCCGAGGAAAATATTCTCTTGCAATATTACATGACATACTAGCCAAAGGCTTATTAAAGGATATTTGCTAGCATACAACTACAATAACTTTTGTATGAACAAAAACTGAAGATCACGAATTGCAAAAGCTCTCTCTAAGTCTCAATCTCGCATAAACCCCATAACCACATTAAGGTCTTAATTTTCTCTCTTCTGTAAGCGTTTAGGCTAAGTGTTATTGAAAGACAAAGTGTTGTAATTTGAGCATTCTGTGAGTTCAGTTTGCTGGGGAAGTATCATCTTCATTTTAGAATCTTCGTAGTTGAAGGTTGAGTCGAACTTCCATAGGTGGAAGTTGGGGAATCATACTGTGCATAGGTGCATAATTGATTGAGTGTAATTCTTTTGTTATTCTGAGTTGATTAATAAAAGAGTGAGTGAGTGAGTGAGTGGAGGACGTAGACTTATTAGAAGTCGGACCTCTTTAAATCTTGGTGTTGTTTATTTAATTGTATTATTGTTTCCGCTGCCTGAGAACTGGTTCTAAACTGTTCTTATAATTAATCGAAAAATTAACAACAACCTTACAACACTCAATTCATCACCTTATGGAGGACATGTCGGGCCCTATAAAACGACATTTAAGGTACTGCAATCGGGTTTCTATAGGCCAACAATGTTTAAAGATGCACAAGACTTTGTCATATCTTGTGATTCGTGCTAGAAAATAGGTAATATCTTAAAAAGGCATCAAATGCCTCAAACCGGTATTTTAGAGGCTGAAAATTTTGATGTTTGGGGTATTGATTACATGGGTCCCTTCCCTTCTTCTAATGGTAGCCATTATATTTTAGTTGTTGTGGATTATGTTTCTAAGTGGGTGAAAGCGATTGCTACCTCCCTTTGCGATTTTAGCACCGTGTTGAGATTGTTTAAGCAGGTTATTTTTCATAAGCTCGGAATCCCCAGAGCTATCATTAGTGATGGGGGAACGCATTTCCATTAGAAGACGTTAGATAAGCTACTGGAGAAGTATGGTGTTTACCATAGAATCGGTTGGCATATCATCCACAAACCAGTGGTCAAGTGGAAGTTTTGAACAGAGAAACCAAGTCCATCCTGGAGAAAACGATTGCAAAATCGAGGAAGGATTGGAGTAGCAAGCTTCACGATACTTTATGGGCGTATAGAGCGACTTTCAAGACTCCAATTGGTAGCTCTCCATATCAATTGGTTTATGGAAAGGAGTGCCATCTTCCAGTTGAATTAGAGTACAAGGCTTATTGGGAAATTAAAGACTTAAACATAGATGCCAAGCTTGCTGGAGAAAAACGACTACTTCAATTGAATGAGTTAGATGAATTTTGGTTGGGAGCCTATGACAGTGCCAAAATCTACAAGGAGAAGACAAAAGGATGGCACGACAAGAGAATTATGAAAAGGGAATTCCAAGTTGGTGATAAAGTACTATTATTCAACCCAAGGCTATGGTTGTTCCCCGGAAAGCTAAAATCTAGATAGAGTGGTCCTTTTACAGTCATAAATGTGAGTAAATTTGGATGTGTTGAAGTTCACAGCGAAAAAGAGAGGTATTCAAGGTCAATTGTAAACGAATGAAGCCACATTATGAAGGAGATGTCATTGGATTAGTGGAAGTCCTCCAACTTGATGACCATGAAGCACATTGATCACTCCTGCGGCCATGGTCAAGATAATGACCTAAACGAACGCTTCTCGGGAGGCAACCCGGGCTTTCTATCCCTTTCTATCTCGTTTTGTGTGCTTTTAGTTGTTATTGTGTGTTTTCGGTGTGATTATGTGTTTTAGTTTAGTTAGTTTAGCTATTAGTTTAGTTTTCTGAAGCCTAGCTAAGGGTCTAATTCATGCCATGCTTAAGTGGGGTAATTAAATAGAGATTGAGGAAGTCATCATGCTTAATTAGCATTAATAATAATAACAATTAATAAAATGTGAGTAATTAGAGAAAAACGTAGAAAATCAGCAAAGCAGCATCATAGAAGAGCCATGCGGGCGCATAGGTCAAACACACCTCTCTTCTATGCGCCCACATTATAGATCAGAAGGTTCTGTCTTTGTGGAAAAAGTCTCATGCGGGTGCAGCTCACAAGGGAACTTTGTTCCCTTCGGGCGCAGTAAACGCCCTCCATGGCCCGTTTGTTTTTCTTTTTCTTTTCTTCCCTTTTCTCTGCATGTCCGTTTGCCCGTTATTTATTTGTTCAACACCCCCCCCCCCTTTTATTACTTATTATTATATTATTATTTATATTATTATTTTTATTACTTCTCTTTTCTTAATCCTTCTCTCGCCTAATCTCGATCTTTTTCTTTCTCACACTTCACCATTAATAGCTTGTTTGGATACAAAAGGGGGAGGGAGAGGGAGGGAGGACAAAGGAAAGGAAGGGGATGGGAAGTGAGGGAAAGGGTGATGAAGATTTTTTCTTTTGTTTGGATGGAGAAGGGGATTTGAAGGAAAGGGAGGTGGAAGAAGGTGAACTTGCAATGGGTAGGACTTAGGATGGGAGACAACTCATGATAAAAAAATCAGATTATTTTCCTTCCAAATCTTCTCAATTTTGGAAGGATTTGCTGTTTAAGAAATAAAGAAGACTAAATCCCTCCATTTCTCTTCCTCCCAAATTCCTCTCCTTCCATGTTTCCTATCCAAATGGAGGAAATTGCATCCCTTCCTCTCCTTTCCCTTCCTTTCCCTCCTTTTTTTGGTATCCAAATGAGCTGTAAAATCCCAAAGACCTCAACCTTCAATCACTCATATCTCACTCCTTACTACTCCAAATCACCCCAAATTTTGACACAACACTATCTAACTCTCCTAAAAATTATCTTGAAGTTAGAATTTGCAAAAATCAATTAAATCTCCCCCTAGGCCCGAAAAAGTGGGCTTATTTTGTGGTTTTCTTCTTCAAAATTCTTGCAATTTCTGTTTCTTTGCTATCTATTAAGGTATAACCTCCTTTTTGCCCATGTTTTGTTAATTTTTATGAATTTTTCATGATATTTAATTTTTGGGTAATTTTATTACGAATTAAATTTGTGATTATAAACTTGATTATTTGTTGTTTATGGGCCCTTTTAGTTGTTTTAATCTTCAATTTCATGTTTAGAATCGCAAATTGTGGGTAATGTGATGTTTAGAGTGTTATGATTAGGATGGAATTGTTGAAAACTTTTGATGATTTTTAGTGATCAATGGTGATTAATTAGCTTAAATTTATGCTTTGAATTGTTTTAGAATGATGCTAGTTAATATTATGATGTCATTATTTTGTTAAAGCTTTATTCTAATTTTCATGATGAAATAATTAGTAGCCTCATGAGTGCTTTATTGTGATCATATAAATGATATAATTTAATAAGAAGGTGCTACTACTCTAAGCTAATTAGTGAGTGTTTTGTGTTAATTTATTGATGGAACTATGTTGAATGTGTGAGTTTGTACTTAAATGTCCTTAGCATTGATAGAATGAGGTATTTATGGACTTTTGATGGAATTTGAAGCTATGATAGAGTGATTTCCTTTGATGCATAGAATTATTATGATGCTAAGATGTTGGAATTGGTTATAATGAATTGTGATCATGGTTGTGTCATAAGAATTGTAGGTCTTAAGGGATTAGTTGATTAAACAAACGGGTCATGCAGAATTTTTCGCTCAACTTTGTTTGTAATTTAGATAATTGATGACTACAATTCTATTTACATTCTTAGATGACCATGTAACTCAATTTACTTGCACTATTTTATTTCATTTCCGCATTCTTGTTATGATCTTACTAATGATGATTTCAAGCTATTAAGACAGAATTCTAATACTTGTCTTTCTCATGAATATGTTTTGTAGGATAATGAGGAAGACCGTTGGGAAATTGTTCAGAGGATGCCCAAAGAAGTCACTAATTACCGAGGCATCATCTACGACTTCTAAGGGGAAGAAACCCTCTTCTTTAAGGGCACCACCTCCTAACATACAATAAAGGCAAAAGAAGTATGAGAAGCTCTCTAAAAGAATAATAAGGTCGACAAGATTCTTTCACAAGGAGGATTGTGATAGATTGGGGATCACCGATCAAGTGATGAGGATGGCATACAAAATTAGATGGGGAAATTGGATCAATGCCACCATGACAGGCCCAGATGGCAAGACACAACAGGTGCCCCACACCTATAGGGAGCTCACTCTTGAGTTCCTCTCTAGCTACCATTTCAGGGTAACCCTGTAGACCCCTTCAGCTGAAAGGAAGGGGTGGATCAGCTTCACTATCTTCGGGTAGTACTAAGAAATGTATGTTGATGAATTAAATGAGCGGTTCATGTAGAATCCAGGAAAAGCAGTTTGGTCAACCGCAGAGCACGAGTGGGGCCCTTACTTAGAAAGGGCATGGTGGGACATGATCACTAATGGCAGCTCTCCATACACCTCTACCACAGCAAAGGCATCGGAGGTTCAACGTCCGACCCTCCGGTACTTCCTCTGATACTTGGCCTACTGCCTTTCTCTAGAGGAGAGCTCAAGCAAGTGTACCCTGATGAGATTAGGCTTCTACGGATGGTTACAGAAGGATATGCCAAGCAACCTCTACACTATAACTTTGGGTTTTTTTTAGCTTGTCGGTTCACTGAAATTGCTAAAGGTATCACAAACACGGGTCGAAGGGTCTTATGCCCAGGTGGATGGCGTTTCGCCTGGGTCACCCAGGCGGGCTGCTCCGAGGCTCTTTTTGGCCCTTTTCCAACTTGTTTTGGGCTTTATTATAAATAACTTTTGTTCTTAGCTAATGTAAGTCCTTTTGAGCATATTTTACAAATCCTTAACTCTAGTTTTCTCTCTCTAAGTTGTAGAATCCTTCAATCATTCATTCAATATAATTCCAGGTTTCATTCAATTCTTCTTTTATTGTTATTTAATTTATTTTCTTAATTTATGCTTATGTTTTAGTTTATGTTTTTAGTATTAGTTTTAGTTAATTATTTTAGATTTAGTTTTCATACCCTAGAATTTATATTAATTAGTTTTTTAATTTGTTTGATTATGTTGTTAGTTTGAGTTTTTTATTATTGATTTCTTTTTCATAATTTTTAATATGTGTGAGTAGTTACTTTTCTAGGGCTAGCGGATCCATGAATCAATTTCAGTGCTCTCTTTGATGTTTGATTTATAAGATTTTTGTTATTTCTGGATTCATATTATCAGTTTACATTGCTTTCAATTAAGTTCTGGCCATGTTTGATTGTTAGTCAGATATTGTCGAAATTGATGCCGAGAGGTAAGATTTCCACAATTAGATCACAAGAATAATAGGCAAAATGAGTCTAAGTGAGCGAGAGCCATTAGAGGAGTTTTGAAGGAGTCTAGATTCGAGAGAATTAGTGTGCCTTGATTTAGGAAGTCATTAATCTTAATTGTTATTCAGTACATTAACTGATTGTGGTGAATCGATGTCCTAGGCTTAGTTTATTGTTATATTTGCGTGTTTAATCTTTGTTTTCGTAGTAATTAGTTTATTAGTTACAATCGATTTAAAGACCCTTTATAATAGAATATCTTTTAGAATTAGTAGAAATTCATTACTTCCCTGTGGATTCGATCCCTACTTCCCTATCTGCATTATTTAGAGTAGTAGGTTTATTTTTTATAGGTATACGACTGTCCCTTTATAAATTTGGCGCCGTTTCCGGGGAGGTAATTGTTTTATTTTTGCTAATCAGTTTATTTTGTTTTTATTACTTTCATTTTCGTCTCAAGGAACTAACTGTTCTTTGAGACATATCTTATGGTTACCTGTAGCTTCTATGCTTGTGCAGGTATTAGGTTTGTATGCCGGTTTGGATTGATCCTAAACCATAGAGATCATTCCATAAGCGGACTCGTAGAAGGAAGTGGATATTGTAGAGGCCTTATCTTTTTGAACGGACACTATCCGATTTGTCACAACTTTTGGCTGAATTAGATATTTTTGATTAGGAAGAGATGTTCGTTTCCTAGTATAATGAGAATAACTTGCCACCATCGCCGCCGCCGCCGCCGCCACCACTACCACCAACACGATCATTGAGGGACTATTCTCAGCCGAATTCTGCACTCGTAGGAGGTGGTTATCAGCTCCCTGTTACGGAGGTTCTTAACTTTGAATTGAAGCCAGCTTTGGTAAATATGGTGGAAAGGAATCAGTTTCTAGGAACATTTAAGGAGGATCCAAATTTGCACTTGAACAATTTCTGAAGTTTGCGACGGAATTTCCGATGGATTGGCTAGGGAAAGTCAAACCAAGTTTCCGATGGTCTAAAACCCGTCGCAAATTTCCAATGGAAAATTCCGTCGAAAACTGACTACCCAATATTAAAAGAAACGACGGTGAGGCAGCACAAGGCCACCCCAGCACAACCCTACTGACCAGAACCCCTAAACACCGCCACCGGAACCCCTAACCACCTCCACCAACACCCACCAGAACCTCTAATCACCCGCACCAACACCCACCAGAACCCCTAATCACCCCCACCAACACGAACCAAAACGCCAGAAACCCTTTCGCAGACCCACCAACACCTAACCAACCAACCCACAACTAACCCAAACCCAGAAACCCACCCACCAATCCAAAACCAAACCCAGAAACCCACCCACCAACCCTCACAACACTACCCACCACCAACCAACCCAACACCACCACCAACCAACAAAATTGACAACAAAACCACCCACCAACCACCAAAAAATCAAGAATAAAACCACCCACCAACCACCATAAATTTCAAAAATAAAACCATCAGCCAACCAGCAACAAACTTGAAAACAACAACCAACAAATGTATATGCTAAAAAACCGAAAAATTAAAGGAAAAAACAACCAACAAAAATACAAAATCGCAATTTCAAATTTAAAAAAAAAATTTAAAAAAAGGGAGCATACCTTGATAATCAACTATCCAAGTTTTTTTGGTCACGTTTGACAATGAAAACCCTAGATCTAGGGTTTTTATTGTCAAATTTGAACAAACAAACCGAATCTTCGTTGGTGACGGTGGTTTCATGGTTTTGAGGGTGGTTTTTGGGGTTTTGAGGGTGGTTTCGTGGGTTAAATCGGGTGATTTTGGGGTTTTGCGGGTTTTGCAGGTGGTTTTGCGGGTCAATTTGGGTGGTTATGCGGCTTCATGAAGAAAAAGAAAAATAGAAAACAGAGGAGGAAGAGGAGAGTATGAAGAGGAGAGTATGAAGAGGACGGGAGAGGAAGAGGGAGAAAGAGGTGAGGAAAAAATAAGAGAAAAACAAATAAAAAAAAGAGGAAAGAGGAGGAGAAAGAAACACTAGAAGGAGGAGAAAAATAGATTTGAAAGAGGAGAAAGAAAGAGTAGAAGTAGGAGAAAGTGGCGGAAGAGAAAGGAGAAGGGATATTAACGGGAGGATTTGAGCCAGTTTTGTTTATAATGTCTTTCATATTCTTCTTATATATGCTTAGTTCATGGTGCAATTATGAACTTGAGTTTGACATTGGATTCTAGTAGCTTTAGTTGTGGTTTTGTGTATGTAAGGTTGTTTAAAGGCCTTCATTTCTTTTAGAGACCTCCAGAGTTACATATTTTCGTCATTTCCATGCATATTTTTTCCCTTGATCCCATGTTTAAGCTTTTATCCTTCATTTGTTTTTTAACCGCATTACTGCCTTGTTAGCCGTGCTCCATTGTTTGTTATGATGCCCAAGCTTAGCTTAGGGAAGCTTTGGAGTTGTTGTGATGTTGTTGATGTACTTTTGATGGTGGTTTTGGAGGATTGTTGGTGAAAATTTTTGGAATTGTTGTTCAGTGAGGTTTTTATGACTACAGGGCTCTGCATACCAATGTCTAGGTTGTTGCAAATTAATTGTAAAGTTTATTCTATTTATGTCCTAGTTATGTATGTGTGATGATTCTGTTTATTGTTTATTTGAACAAGGACAAATCATTAAGAGTTATGAACTTAGAGTTTTATTATGCTTGAAAATTAAGTGAAAAAAAAAACTCTAAAAGCATGGTAATTTCAAAAGTTGAAAAATAATGAAAAAAAATGAAATGAAGTTCAAAATTCAAAGTTCAAAAGAAATGAAATTCAAGAAAATGAAAGAAGTTGAAGCTTGTGTATAGTTGGTTGTTTTGTTGGTTATGACAATTATGGTTGATGTGAATTAGAAGAAGTTTCGTTTGGTTTCGTTGGAATTGAATGTTAGAGAATGTTGATGATTACTTTGGTGTTGTTGAGGGTTTTCCTTGATTTTATATGAGTATACCCCGCATTCCACCACATTATCCCAAATTTTATCTTACCCATCACCCTAGCCACGTTACAAGCTTATAAAAGTTCTTTTTGATATTCATGCACTTGCTATGGTTTTTGTGAAGTGAATCTGTTGTCAAGGTTGTATAGTATTGGTTGCATTTTGAGTCGACATTTAGGATGAGTGGATACCTTTAAACACTTGCATGAGGGTGTGAGATGTGGGATTTGGGTTCCTCAAATTTGCATTTAAACACGCTTTGCATTTGCATTCCATCTTTGGTTGAGAGGTGAGGATTAGAACTTCATTGAAATAATGTCATCATTAAATGTGCGGAGTGACCACCCGTGAGATACTCTAGTCATTGATCCATTAAACTTGCATGGTTGGTTTTGCTAGACTCGTATTTAGGAAGAATGGTAATTGGATGCTTGATTGGTTGGATTTGATCCATGTGTCTTCAGATGTTCTCTTGAGTTATAATGGTTATTTTGTTTCTATGGGGTGTAGTCGGTTTATTTTGGGTTGAAGGAAAGAATTGGACTGGGTTGTCTGACCATATTTCAGACAGTGTGACCCAATACTTTCACAAATTTTTAAATTAATCTTTTTTTAGGGGGAGTGCTTAACTAATCATCGGGCCATTTTTCCAAATGTTTGTGGCTCTTTTTAGTGGCAAGTGTAAACTAATTGGACAATTTTATATCGACTAAGTGCTTGTTTGGTTGAAGGTTATTTCCCATTGAAATGGATATTCCTATTAAATAACTAAAGTATGTTATATTTGATTGGAGTAATTCCTAGGAAATAATATAAAAGTTTCCAAGTGAAGTGTAAATTCCCACATAGCATAGAAATTAAGTATTAACTCGCCAAGTCCTCTCATGAAGAGTGAAATCCTATAAAGCATGAGAAGCTTTTTACTAGGAAATAAAAATTCTCATAATGTCAACCAAATAAATTTGCATAATTCTTGAGTTATTAGCAAGGGAAAAAAAATTCCCATAAAATATGATTTCCTATGAAATTAGGTTTTCCATTGTGAACCAAACAAGCTCAAGTTTACCGCATTTTTCATGTAGGAATCGCTCTCAAAGCTCTTACTTTAATGACTAGTCATGATGAATCTTAATGCTAATACGTTATACACTTCTAAGAAGTGTAAAAAATGTTGATGAAAGTTTGAGAATTGTGAGAACTATAGCCAGTAAAGTAATCACCTAGCAATTCAAAAATAAGCATTACATCATATTTTATACTTCGTATTAACATACATTAAAGAGCATGTGCAATTGTGCACATAGGTTCCCAAATCAATCTTGTTGATCAGAGAAATCACATTCCTTTTAAGATGCATTACATCAAATTATCAATCAATCAATGTGAAAGGAACATTTCTTTAATTTGTAGATATTGCAATAGTGGTGAGTTTATACTACGTTATGAACACACTTTTGAAATAACTAATATGAGTATAAGTCAAAAAATTTAGGTGTATTAGGTGAATTAAAGCATTAAATGACTATCATATTTAATTAATGATGTCTAATATCATCACATTTGCTATGAATCAACGATACCTTTAAAATATCCTTAACTTTATTAGGTGATCAAAATAATATTATTACAACACTTTTTCACCTCGAATTCAATGCTCGATTCAAATAAGTTCTCATACTATGACAAAAATCCTAACTACAAAGTCCGGTAAGTCAATCTTCAAATCCTAAATTATTAGGCTTAGTCAAGAGGGTTCAAAAAGATTTGAGACATGACATGTGTGTAAGATTAGATTAAGTAGATGAGATCTGTTATGCAAATTGGACACCCAAAATCATATTATATAATATCACTCTCCATATTTTTCTTATACAGTTGTTATTATTATCGTCACTTTCCACAAATTCACAATTTCCCCCAACTTATTTAAATTTCCCATGTCTTCACCATTAACTCCTCACTCACTCCCCCTATTTATATTTTCTTAAGCATCTTTGTTTTAGTCTATCCTTTAAATTCCAGCTGTTGCACAAGTTTCACTTCCTCCACCTTCTTACATAATTCATATTATTTCCCTCAAATTTAGGCTCACCTCTATTTTTCTTAGATACCCAAAAACAACATAATCATATCCCAAAAAAAAAAAAAAAAAAAAAAAAAAAAAAAA
>PYUH01000425.1:348808-361194 GCA_016808085.1 Suaeda aralocaspica | reverse complement strand
GTAACCGCCCCCCCCCGACCACAACTTAAGGGCACCACCTCCTAACATACAATAAAGGCAAAAGAAGTATGAGAAGCTCTCTAAAAAATAATAAGGTCGACAAGATTCTTTCACAAGGAGGATGTGATAGATTGGGGATCACCGATCAAGTGATGAGGATGGCATACAAATTAGATGGGGAAATTGGATCAATGCCACCATGACAGGCCCAGATGGCAGACACAACAGTGCCCCAAACCTATAGGGAGCTCACTCTTGAGTTCCTCTCTAGCTACCATTTCAGGGTAACCTGTAGACCCCTTCGCTGAAAGGAAGGGGTGGATCAGCTTCACTATCTTCGGGTAGTACTAAGAAATGTATGTTGATGAATTAAATGAGCGGTTCATGTAGAATCCAGGAAAAGCAGTTTGGTCAACCGCAGAGCACGAGTGGGGCCCTTACTTAGAAAGGGCATGGTGGGAATGATCACTAATGGCAGCTCTCCATACACCTCTACCTACCAGCAAAGGCATAGCGAGGTTCAACGTCCGACCCTCCGGTACTTCCTCTGATACTTGGCCTACTGCCTTTCTCTAGAGGAGAGCTCAAGCAAGTGTACCCTGATGAGATTAGGCTTCTACGGATGTTACGAAGGATATGCCAAGCAACCTCTACACTATAACTTTGGGTTTTTTTTAGCTTGTCGGTTCACTGAAATTGCTAAAGGTATCACAAACACGGGTCGAAGGGTCTTATGCCCAGGTGGATGGCGTTTCGCCGGGTCACCAAGGGCTGCTCCCGAGGCTCTTTTTGGCCCTTTTTCCAACTGTTTTGGGCTTTATTATAAATAACTTTTGTTCTTAGCTTAATGTAGTCCTTTGAGCATATTTTACAAATCCTTAACTCTAGTTTTTCTCTCTAATTGTAGAATCCTTCAATCATTCATTCAATATAATTCCAGGTTTCATTACAATTCTCTTTTTATGTTATTTAATTTATTTTACTTAATTATGCTTATGTTTTAGTTTATGTTTTTGTATTAGTTTTAGTTAATTATTTAGATTAGTTTTCATTACCCTGAATTATATTAATTAGTTTTTTAATTTGTTGATATGTTGTTAGTTTGAGTTTTTTATTATTGATTTCTTTTCATAATTTTTAATATGTGTGTAGGTAGTTATTTTCTAGGGCTAGCGGATCCATGAATCAATTTCAGTGCTCTTTGATGTTTGATTTATAAGATTTTTGTTATTTTGGATTCATATTATCAGTTTACTTGCTTTCAATTAAGTTCTGGCCATGTTTGATTTTAGTCAGATATTGTCGAAAATTGATGCCGAGAGGTAAGATTTCCACAATTAGATCACAAGAAAATAGGCAAAATGAGTCTAAGTGAGCGAGAGCCATTAGAGAGTTTGAAGGAGTCTAGATCGAGAGAATTAGTGTGCCTTGATTAGGAAGTCATTAATCTTAATTGTTATTCAGTACATTAACTGATTGTGGTGAATCGATGTCCTAGGCTTAGTTTATTGTTATATTTGCGGGTTTAATCTTTGTTTTCGTAGTAATTAGTTATAGTTACAATCGATTTAAAGACCCTTTAAATAGGATATCTTTAGAATTAGTAGAAATGTCATTACTCTCCTGTGGATTCGTCCCTACTTCCCTATCTGCATTATTTAGAGTAGTAGGTTATTTTTATAGGTATACGACTGTCCCTTTATAAATTTGGCGCCGTTTCCGGGGAGGTAATTGTTTTATTTTTGCTAATCAGTTTATTTTGTTTATTTATTACTTTCATTTTCGTCTGCAAGAACTAACTGTTCTTTGAGACTATCTATGGTTACTGTAGCTTCTTATGCTTGTGCAGGATTAGGTTTGTATGCCGGTTTGGATTGATCCTAAACCATAGAGATCATTCCATAAGCGGACTCGTAGAGGAAGTGGATTGTAGAGGCCCTCATTTTTGAACGGACACATCCGATTTGTCACAACTTTTGGCTGAATTAGATATTTTTGATTAGGAAGAGATGTTCGTTTCCTAGTATATGAGAATAACTTGCCACCATCGGCCGCCGCCGCCGCCGCCACCACTACCACCAACACGATCATTGAGGGAACTATTCTCAGCCGAATTTGCACTCGTAGGAGGTGGTGGTTATCAGCTCCCTGTTACGGAGGTGTCTTAACTTGAATTGAAGCCAGCTTTGGTAAATATGGTGGAAAGGAATCAGTTTCTAGGAACATTTAAGGGGATCCAAATTTGCACTTGAACATTTCTGAAGTTTGCGACGGAATTTCCGATGGATTGGCTAGGAAAGTCAAACCAAGTTTCCGATGGTCTAAAACCCGTCGCAAATTTCCAATGGAAAATTCCGTCGAAAACTGACTACCCAATATTATAAAGAAACGACGGTGGGCAGCACAGCCACCCCAGACACAACCCTACTGACCAGAACCCCTAAACAACCGCCACCGATACCCAACACCTCACACCCCACCAACACCCACCAGAACCTCTAATCACCGCACCCTACACCCACCAGAACCCCTATCACCCCCCAAACACAACACCACAACGCCAGAACCCTTCGCAGACCCCACCACAACCTAACCAACCAACCCACAACTAACCCAAACCAAGAAACCCACCCACCAATCCAAAAACAAAACCCAGAAACCCACCCCAACCCTCAAAACACTAACCACACACACCACAACCAACACCACACCAACCAACAAAATGACAACAAAACCCCCCAAACACCACAAATCAAGATAAAACCACCCACCAACCACCCATAAATTTCAAAATAATAACCATCACAACCAGCAACAAACTTGAAAACAAACCAACAAATGTATATGCTAAAAACCGAAAAATTAAAGGGAAAAACAACCAACAAAAATACAAAATCGCAATTTCAAATTTAAAAAAAAATTTAAAAAAAGGGAGCATACCTTGATAATCAACTATCCAAGTTTTTTGTGGTCACGTTTGAAATGAAAACCCTAGATCGGGTTTTTATTGTCAAATTTGAACAACAAAACCGAATCTTCGTTGGTGCGGTGTTTCATGGTTTTGAGGGTGGTTTTGGGGTGTTTTGTATGGGGTGGTTTGTGGGTAAAGGTGATTTTGGGTTTTGCGGGTTTGCTGAGGTGGTTTTGCGGGTCAATTTGGGTGGTTAGGTGACGGGCTTAGTGAAGAAAAAGAAAGAAGAAAGTAAGCGGATGGTAGAGGGAGTAGAGAAGAAGAGTATAGATGAGAGAAGGGTAGAAAGAGGTGAGGAAAAAATAAAGAAAAAAAAATAAAAAAAGAGGAAAGAGGAGGAGAAAGAAACACTAGAAGGAGGAGAAAAATAGAATTTGAAAGCGGAGAAGAAAGAGTAGAAGGTGGAGAAAGGGCGGAAGAGAAAGGAGAAGGGATATAAAGGTGAGGATTTGAGCCGTGTTTGTTTATATAGTCTTTCATATTCTTCTTATATATGCTTAGTTCATGGTGCAATTATGAATTGAGTTTGACATTGGATTCTAGTAGCTTTAGTTGGTGTTTTGTGTATGTAAGGTTGTTTATTAAAGGCCTTCATTTCTTTAGAGACCTCCAGAGTTACATATTTTCGTCATTTCCATGCATATTTTTTTCCCTTGATCCCATGTTTAAGCATTTATCCTTCATTGTTTTTTAACCGCATTACTGCCTTGTTAGCCGTGCTCCATTGTTTGTTATGATGCCCAAGCTTAGTTAGGGAAGCTTTGGAGTGTTGTGATGGTTGTTGATGTACTTTTGAGGGGTTTTGTGAGGATTGTTGGTGAAATTTTTGGAATGTTGTGTCAGTGAGGTTTTTTGACTACAGGGCTCTGCATACCAATGTCTTAGGTTGTTGCAAATTAATTGTAAGTTATTCTATTTATGTCCTATGTATGGATGTGTGATGATTCTGTTTATTGTTTATTTGAACAAGGACAAATCATTAGAGTTTGAACTTAGAGTTTTATTATGCTTGAAAATTAAGTGAAAAAAAAAACTCTAAAAGCATGGTAATTTCAAAAGTTGAAAAATAATGAAAAAAAATGAAATGAAGTTCAAAATTCAAAGTTCAAAAGAATGAATTCAGAAAATGAAAGAAGTTGAAGCTTGTGTATAGTTGGTTGTTTTGTTGGTTATGACAATATATGGTTGATGTGAATTAGAAGAAGTTTCGTTTGGTTTCGTTGGAATTGAATGTAGAGAATGTTGATGATTACTTTGGTTGTTGTGGGGTTTTCCTTGATTTTATATGAGTATACCCGCATTCCACCACATTATCCCAAATTTTATCTTACCCATCACCCTAGCCACGTTACAAGCTTATAAAAGTCTTTTTGATATTCATGCACTTGCTTGGTTTTTGTGAAGTGAATCTGTTGTCAAGGTTGTATAGTATTGGTTGCATTTGAGTCGACATTTAGGATGAGGGGATACCTTTAAACACTTGCATGAGGGTGTGAGATGTGGGATTTGGGTTCCTCAAATTTGCATTTAAACACGCTTTGCATTGCATTCCATCTTTGGTTGAGAGGTGAGGATTAGAACTTCATTGAAATAATGTCATCATTAAATGTGGAGTGACCACCCGTGAGATACTCTAGTCATTGATCCATTAACTTGCATGGTTGGTTTTGCTAGACTCGTATTTAGGAAGAATGGTAATTGGATGCTGATTGGTTGGATTTGATCCATGTGTCTTCAGATGTTCTCTTGAGTTATAATGGTTATTTTGTTTCTATGGGGTGTAGTCGGTTTATTTTGGGTTGAAGGAAAGAATTGGACTGGGTTGTCTGACCATATTTCAGACAGTGTGACCCATACTTTCAAAATTTTAAATTAATCTTTTTTTAGGGGGAGTGCTTAACTAATCATCGGGCCATTTTTCCAAATGTTTGTGGCTCTTTTTAGTGGCAAGTGTAAACTAATTGGAAATTTATATCGACTAAGTGCTTGTTTGGTTGAAGGTTATTTCCCATTGAAATGGTATTCCTATTAAATAACTAAAGTATGTTTTTATTTGATTGGAGTAATTCTGGAATAATATAAAAGTTTCCAAGTGAAGTGTAAATTCCACATAGCATAGAAATTAAGTATTAACCGCAATGTCCTCTCATGAAGAGTGAAATCCTATAAAGCATGAGAGCTTTTTACTAGGAAATAAAAATCTCATAATGTCAACCAAATGAAATTTGTAAGAAAAGAGCGAGAGAGTGAGACACCGTGTGAGAGGGGTGTCCCCTAGTGGGCTGCGGGAGGGGTGGTTGCATGGGGGAAGAGGGTTGGAGGGCTTGGGGGGGGCGGGGCCTAGTGGGAGTCGGGCGTCCTCGCGGGGGGGGCGGCGTGGGGGTGCAGTGGCGTCCGCCAGCCGGGTGTTGAAGCTATAAGTCCCCCCTCGTGCCGCACCGGGCGAATGGGGTGGGGTGTCGAGGTGCGTCTGGGTCTGGCCGTTGCTGGTGAGGACGGGAGGGGGCGGTTGTGGGGGGCCGGACGCCCCGCGCGCCCCTTTGTGCCGGGAGGCTCGGCCCTTGTCGTGGTGGCGTGTGGTTGCTCTGTCACGGCGTGTGCGCTGCGGAGTGTGGAGGGGGGCTAGCTTTTTGTGTGGCGTATTGTTGGGTGTGGTGGGTGCGCTAGTGGTATTGGTGTATGGTTTGTGGGGTGTGATGTGTTGGTTTTGATGTTGTTTTTGGGACATAAAAGATTCCCATAAAATATGGATTTCCTATGGAATATTAGGTTGGGTGTACATTGTGAGCGTAATAGACAAGCTCAAGTTGTACTATGAATGTTTTCATGTATGGAATTGCTGCATTCAGAATGCTTTACTGTTAGGTGGTACTATGTCATGATGAATTTGTATTGTATTAGTCGATAGTAACTACTTCTAGATCTTAGGAGGAGGGGGGGGGCGAACGTTGCGCGGACGCTAACCTGTCTGTTGCTAGCTTCCTGCAGGCCGGCGGTTGCCTTGCCACTCCGGGAGGGTAGATAGGTGGCGGGGGGTGGGCCGGGGGCGGCCCGCTGGTCGCGCCGGTGCGGTCCTGTGTTCCCTTCGGGGCCCTAGTTGGGGTGGGATGGGTTCGTGTCTGCGTTTAGCATGGTTTGCCGTTCGGTTGGGTGTTCTCTTTCGGTTGTGGTTGTTGCTCTATGGTTAGTGTGTGTTTTTCTTAGCTTGAGTGTAAAATGAATGTTGCATGAAGTGAGAATTGTGAGAACTATAGCAGTAGTAGTCACCTAGCAAGTCAAAAATGTAGCTGCTACATCAGATGTTCTACTTGTAGTTACGATACATTATAAGAGTCATGTGGATTGTGCACATAGTTGCCCAAACTCAATGCGGTTGTTTGATAGAGAAATCACATTCCTAGGGTATGGCATTCAGTCAAGATTATCAACAATCATGTGAAGGAACTTGACGTTTATTTGTAGAATTGCAATAGTTGGTGAGTTTTATACTTACGTTAGCAACACTTTTGAAAAATAACTAATATGAGTTATAAGTCAAAAAATTTAGGGTGTATTAGGTGAATTTAAAGCAATAAATGACTATCATATATTTAGATGATGTCTAATATCATCACATTTGCTATGATGATCAACGGATACCTTTAAAAATATCCTTAACTTTATTAGGTGATCAAAATAGAATATTTTACAACATTTTCACCTCGAATTCAATGCTCGATCAAAGTTGTCATACTATGACAAATCCTAACTACAAAGTCCGGTAAGCATATCTTCAAATCCTAAATTATTAGGCTTAGTCCAAGAGGGTGTCAAAAGATTTTGAGACATGACATGTGTGTAAGATTAGATTAAGTAGATGAGATCTGTTATGCAAATTGGACACCCAAATCATATATATAATATCACTCTCCAATTTTCTATAAAGTTGTTATTATTATCGGCACTTTCCACAAACTTCACAATTTCCCCCAACTTATTAAATTTCCCATTCTTCACCATTAACTCCTCACTCACTCCCCTATTATATTTTCTTAAGCATCTTGTTTTAGTCTATCCTTGAATTCCAGCTGTTGCACAAGTCACTTCCTCCACCTTCTACATAATTCATATTATTTCCTCAAATTTAGGCTCACCTCTATTTCTTAGATACCCAAAAACAACATAATCATATAAAACCAAAAAAAAAAAAAAAAAAAAAAAAAAAAACCATCATCCAAAAAAGGAAATAGAATGAAAGGTTACTCCAAAATCAAGGGAAATAATTCTTTTCTCCCAAGATCAAATTCTAACAAAGAGTTCCTTTTTCTTGATAAAGATTTTGAGTTATTGTCATCAAAATCCATTAACAAAAAACTCCATTTGCATGAACATGAACATGAACATATACATGAACATGAACAAAGCAAATTTGATCAAAAAGATCGCGGTGACGATAAGAGGGATGAGTTCTTCATAGGAAGAACAAAGGAATATGATGATGATCATGTACATCGCTTGAAGAACAAAGAAGGTGAAAGAGTTAGTGGAGTTTTATGGAGAAATTTATCAGTTTCTTCAACAACAACTACTCCTTCACATCAAAAGAATAACATCAAAGGATATAACAACAACAACAACAACAAAAATGGTGTTCTTGAAAGACAAAGTAGTACAAGATCAATCCATGAGGCAGTTAAAAGGGCATTTTCAATAAAGAGATCTTCATCTGTTAATTATGATAGATATAGCAGGATACATGATCAACCAATGAATGTTGATGATGATCATCATCATGATGATTATGTTAATGATAATAATGATTATAATCAGCATAATAATAATAATAATGACAATAATAATAATGATGATGATGATTTTGGAAGAAATGGGTCATTAGAAACAACAAGATCTGTGAGTATGATGAAGAAAAACAAGAATCATAATGGAAGGAAGCACGTGGGGTCCAAGGTTGTGAGAGCATGCAAGAGACTTTTTAGTCTTTAGGTTTTGTTCTTTTCCCTTATGATTATTGATCCCCATATTGGCTTTTTGGCTGTTTGCTTTGGCTGATCTGACTAATTGTTTGTATTAGCTGATTGTATAAAAGCGTTGTTCTGAGTAATTGTTTGTATTAATTGATTGTATAAAAGCGCTTAGTAAATAGCTGTTGAGCAAAATGCTCTTCAAATAAGCTACTTACCATTGAATTAACCTTTGAAATTTGGTTAAACCTCTAAAAGCTAGTCATTAAGCTTAGTACCAAACTACCAAACAAGGTGGATATTTATACTTCCAAGCTTCTACTTACCATGGCAACTATCAATGAAAGCTGGGGCTTTTTGGTTGATTTTGATTTTTAGACTTTTCATGATGCAAAAAAGTGTATGTCATTTTTGCCCTTATTATCTATGTTTTTGTGGGCCATCTTTTGCTGGTTACTATCCTTTTTTTTATTGTCTATGAGACACAAGGTGAAAAACAAAGGTTTGAGGTTTGTCTGACAAAAGGTGTAAAACATTTACATACTCGATTTTGGATCATCTTTTATTGCGGTGGTCCTGAATTCAATTGCACTTTTATTGAATACAGTTATAACACATCAAATATCGAATGAAAACAGGCTAAACAGCCATAATTAGGAAACCAACTACCCAAGTTAAAATGCAAACCTAGTATAAGCTCCACCCTTAGTTCTGGAAAATCCTAAGATCGATTCCCATTATCCGCCATTATGGCTCCCAAACACCCAAAAAAAAAAAAGCTATTAAATAGCAAAACACACTAGAAGAACAGAGGAAAGAGTGCTGAAACCTAGACAGTGAGGCAGAGAGAGGATTTTGATTTGATCCGCAATTTGCAGAGCATAATTATCATTTTACAAAGGGTTTTGAACTTTTGACTTTAGTTACTCCGCTAATCATATTTCTTAAAGAGGTTTTGACTTTAACTACTCCAATAATCTTATTTTTCAGAGGGGGGTTTTGACTTAAGTTATTAACGGGTTTTTATGAAAACAACACTCAAATTTTATGAAAACCTATATAATCAATCATAAAAGTATGTACAATCACATTTCTTGCACCACAGGGATGTCCAAGACAAGTCATTCCTACCAAATTTTTGCTTCCCAGTGCCATAAAACTTGTGACATTGCAAAGACAGATTCCTTATACGTAAACGACTCGATGATAATAATGCAAACAAAACTAAGACATCATATACTCTTATGGCAAGATTTCAAGCACATAGGCAACCACTAACAAGATTGTAAAAAAATAGTTGGAAAATTATATACCCAAAAGAGGATGTGTCCAATCAACTTACAAATGCCACTATGCCAGCTCTGTATGGTAACGAATTGATTTTCAAGTTGAAAACCATGGTTTTCCTCAAAATATGGAGTACACACAACAATGCCAGAATCCCCTATGCTAGCTACACCTGAAAACCCATTTTCTGCGACGTCCAGGTTGGAACATCCAAACTGTACACTTATGATAACCTTTTCTTTTACATACAAACCCCTCAACCCCAGAAACCATCACTCCTACCTCTTCTAGAGAGGAAACCTGCATGTTCACTCATACTACCCTTCAATCGATAGAATGATGGTTTGCTTTTAATAGTTCTTAACGGACCAGATCGATTGCCATGTGCGATAGGCAAAGATAAACGTTCTCCGACCAAACTTGAAGTTGAAAATGGTCTGTTCTCGAGATCATCAAGTGGACCTGAACTATAATCCATAGTTATGAATGATGAAGCCTGTCCATAAATTAATCGTGGTGTACCATCACCTGTATTCCACCATCCGCTTTCAGATGGTCCAACATCACTTTTGGAATCCATATCTGGAACCGAGGAATCCTTTAAACTACCGCAATCTTCACAGGTCTCATCATTATCGTTATAAATCAGTTTAAGAGCTTGTACAACTTCACCCATGAAAGGTCTATGAGTCACTTCAGGGTGGACACACATGGAAGCAATTGCTGCTACCTTGGCCATATCGTCAAAATTATAATTTCCAGCCAAAGAAGGATCTACTAATTGCTCTACACCTTCTCTGCTGGTCAGAAGAGGACGTGCCCATGTTACTAAATTCTCTTGTCCCTGAGGCTGAGACATGTCCACAGGCTTTCGTCCAGTAAGAAGCTCTAATAGGACAACCCCATAACTATAAACATCACTCTTCACAAGCAAGTGCCCAGTCATTGCATATTCAGGAGCCACATACCTGCATAATTCACAGTTTTAAAAATAAAAACTATTAATACACAAGCACCTGCATCTGGAAAAGAATCAACAACAATATACAACAAATTCATTTAGAAAGGAGAAATTCCTAAATAATCAGAGTGATTTTTTCAGGAAGATAAATCACAGGCCTTCAAGTTGATTTTATTTAGCAAATATGACCTTCATACACGCTTTCATCACAATAATGCCATGTGATCATTACAATAATGCCATGTGATTTGGTTATAGTGATTTTTTTGGTAAACCTCTTTAAGGGAACTACACTATTCGAAGTAAGAGGAACCACAGGTTCAAAGTAGTAAATGATAAACATATAAAAACGAAACCAAACATTTAAATTGAGGTACTAGAATATCAATATTCATATACCAAGGTTTTTCTATTATTTTTTCGAGGAAGTAAAACAATTGCATGAATCTTGCCACTTTGCTTCTTATTAAGGAGCAACAGATAGTCCGCGCATATTATTGACATTTTTTATCTTTCAAAAAGTCATCATATTTGATTGTCGTACAGTCGTATAGCATGGCGTTTGGAAAAAGAAACAAGGCAAGTAGAGCACTCCCAGTCTCAACGAACAAGAAAAGAGTTCATTGTCTTCAAGGCAAAGTAACCAGTTAAAATGAACATAAAAAATTTCTTTGTGAGAAAACGAGAGTTGCAACTCAAATGACTAAACGAGCAAATCAAGTAGTCATTATAAGAAATTTCTGCCAAACTATACCCCACTAGCAGAAATCGGACAGAAAGAGGAATTACCCTAAACCAACAAAAAAGATCCCCAATTATAATCAATTCACTCCGTGGCTGACAGATGTCACAATGGTCGCTGTATGACCAGGCTGAAAGACACAGCATCACACCTCTCTTTTAAATTTTTATCATATGAGTATAATTATATTTTTAGTTGATGAATCTATTTCTCAACATCGCAAAGTTGGGAACATAATGGACACAAATTAATCAATATACAGCAAGAATTAGACAAAACAGATTGTTTCATACCCAAAAGTTCCCATAACACGGGTAGATATATGCTGGCTTCCTTCTGTTGCTTCTCTTGCCAATCCAAAATCTGACACCTTTGGGGTGTAGTCATCTTCTAATAGAACATTGCTAGCTTTGAAATCTCGGTGAATAACTCTAGGATTAGAATCCTCATGCAGATATGCCAATCCTCTAGCGGCACCAAGAGCAATTTTCAATCTTGCATCCCAATCCAAAGGCCCTTCAACCTTATCATCACCTGCAATATCAATTAACAAAGAGAAAGAGCGATCATAACCTAGACATCATTAGCTTGAATAAAAAGAGAGATGTCAGGCTAAGAAGTGAGCAACATAAAGACTGACCAGAAGAAGCACTAACAGTCAGAACTGCAGACAGCAAGACCCTAAAGACACAAGATAGACTAATATAAACGCTGGCAAAAGAAAACATACCATGCAAGTGAGACTCAACACTGCCATTATGTACAAGCTCATACACTAAGCAACGCCTGTGGCCTTCAATGCATATACCAATTAGTTTCACAAGGTTTCGGTGATGTAATCTGCTCAGCATCTCAACTTCAGCAACAAATTCACGATCCCCATTCTGATTATTATCTCTAGTAAGCAACTTAACTGCAACCTCGGTTCCATCTTCCAAAGTGCCAAGATAGACACGTCCGAATCCTCCTTCACCCAGAATTTTCCTTGAACTAAATTTATCAGTAGCATTCTCAAGCTCAGCAAGTGTAAAAGTTTTCACAGATAGTGCACAAGTAGGAATTGATGCAAAGAGTGACATTGATGTTGAGCTTGCTACACTGCTTGAAAAAGTAGAGCCAACACCTGTATGTAAACAACATACAACACACATAAATCCTAACTTTACAAATACATAGAACTAGCATGATCAAGTCAAGCTTTAAAACAAGATGAAAATAGCTGCAGGAGCCAAGCCAAAAACAAAAGGCAACAATTTAGAATATGTAGTGGATAGCAAACAATAGTAATATGATCAAAGACTTTAAGCACTTCAAGAAGGTATGGCAGTTCAGTCAGAATCCAACTCAACCAGAAGAAAACAATCAGAGGCATACCCAAATTCGGAAAAACGAACCAAACCCTGAAAACTAAACTACTTCTACATAAATTAAGGATAAATTTACACCCAAAAAAAAAAAAAAAAA
>PYUH01000425.1:330598-347745 GCA_016808085.1 Suaeda aralocaspica | reverse complement strand
AAAAAAAAAAAAAAAAGTGGTTTATTATGCTTCGTTCAAAATAAAGCTTGACCTATAGAGGTTAAATAGGAAAATAAAGGGAGATATAGTATTTTAATGAAAGCATAGTGCCAATTATTTTTATAAATATACATAGCTGAAAGTAGCAACTAGAAACATTAAGCAAGTTGTTGCATGATTTTATAATCTATCTATATCCTATACTTACGAAGAAACTATTGAACCCATTGTTCCTTCTAAACATCTACCTTCCTACCTAGAGTCTCTAATTTTATTGTTCTTTTTGCAACTATGGAGTATGATCTTAGTGAGTTGTTAAGTACTACGTATAAATGTATAATTTTTATCAAAGCAATTAGATTCCCTTTTTCCTTTTTGTCAAACGATCTTTAAAAGAAAAAAAATTGTGGATAATGTTCATGTTTACTTTTCCTTTTTATCAAGTCATGAATATTATCAGCCAATAGTAAGAGGATAAAGCCAGGAAGGTCAACTATGGAGGCAATCCATCTAATGAGGCAGCACGAGTGAAGGCATATGATAAGGTATCGAGGGAAGTGCTATAGTGGACTCTTACAAGGAAAGGTATCTCAAAGAAATATATTGATATCATTAAAGATATGTATGAGGGGGTCAGCACTAGTGTATGAACTAGTGTTGGGAAAACAGAAGAGTTCCCTATCACTATCGGTGTACATCAAGGTTCTACACTTAGCTCTTTTCTTTCTGCCATAATTATGGATGAATTGAGAAGATGGCATCCCTTGGTGCATGTTGTTTGCGAATGATATTGAGTTGGTCAATGAATCGAAAGAAGAACGGGAAAGCAAGGTGGAATTGTGGTGTAGAACGTTGGAATCATGGTGTTTTAAGTTGAGTAGAAGTAAGACCGAATATATGGAGTGTGTATTCAATGGGACAGGGAACAGCACGAGAAGCTCAATTAGTTTGGATGGAAAGAGTGTCCGATGGTCGGATTTCTTTTAGTATTTAGGATCCATTATCCAAAAGGACAGGATCAAATCGGGTTGGTTGAAGTGGAAATGTGGAATGGAGCTTCTGGTTTTTTATGTGATTGGGGTATACCCAAACAATTGAAGGGAAAATTTTACCGCACAGCCATTAGACTAGCATTGCTTTATGGGACCGAATGTTGGGCTTTGAAATAATATGTTGGGCTTTAGATGAGTGTGACAGAGATTTGTATGTTACGTTGGACGTGTGGGCATACAAGAAAGGATATAATATGGAATGTGGTAATTAGGAGGAAGTTGGGGGTTGCTTCTATTAAAGATAAAATGAGATGGTTTGGTCTTATAAGACGGAGACCGAGTGATGCTTCGATAAGGATGTTGGAAGCATGGCAACAAGAGGGGAGGAAGAGAGGTAGAGGAAGACCAAAGCAAACTTGGATGAGGGTTGTTATTGGAGGAATGAGGGTGTTGGGGCTTGAAGAACATTTAGCGTCAAACAGAGAAGATTGGAGGAGGAGGTTTTCTATTAATGACTCATCTCTAGACGACCCCAAATTAATTTGGTACTAAGGCTTTGTTGTTGTTGTTGTTGTTGTTGTAAGAGGATAAAGCCCATTTTTTAGGGTATCATTTAAATACTGAAATCTAGGTAATCTATAAATCTCTTACAATAATAAAGCCCAATTTCCCTAAGAATAAAATTTGTATAAAACTTCCTTAGAAAAAGTTAGAGGAAATTGTATTGAAATCAACTGTTAGATCTACAATCATTATTCCTATAGAAAAAGCTACAGTTTTAATATTGGCTAAAAGCCTTGCTCCCTTCTATTTAACATTGGTACAATAGCAGTTGACCTCCATGGTACCTTGGATAATGTTTTGATGCAAAAGGTTGACCTATATCGAAATTATATACAACGATCCATCTAGACTCTATAGAGAAGAGAATGGAATCAACTGTAAACAAAAAAGGCAGAAATTCTAGAAAACCAAAGTATATAAAAATCACTCCTAGCTTATTTTTATACTCAAAGTTAAAGAACTCAGGAAAAATCTTAGAAAAAATACCAGTTTTCTTATGGATAGAAGGTGTGAATACAGGTCCAATTGCATTCGACTGTTTCCTAGATTTTCTCCATTTTACAAGTACAGCTATCATTGCAAAGCAAGCTACAAGCAGAACCAATGCAGAAAAAACAATCACAACAATTGTCCTCGAACTTAATTTGCGATTTTTCTTCATAAAATCAGCAGTAATTGGGTATTGTGGAGGTCCATCCCCAACACTCCCAGTTGGACTACCCGTGTAGTCCCCAGAAGAAAATTCTGAAGCAATCCCTGTCAAGAAAACCTTTTAACAAGCTACAATTGCAGGATAATTAGAAAATTATGGTCACAAGAATGAAAAGAATACCTGGATAATTGACATAAATCACATCATAGGTACCAAAAAGAGTTTTATTAAGAGGCACCTCCTTTCCCCGCAATCTATCATAAGTCAGCATAGCAGTTGTGTTGTCAAACTTTTCACTAAGCGGAACCAGGTTGATATCAACTAGTGTCCTTTCCTGATTCTGGGAATCAGCAGTTGCACCTACTATTTGCACTTGATTGTGTTTGAGATAGGTGCCGGCTGCAATCTCAATTTCTAGCTCATTAACTTCCGGAAAGAGAGCATAAACTGCTATACTCAGCAGAAGCCTCACTTTCATAGGGAACACACACCCACAAGGAGTCCCAATAGGTGTAGATGTAAGTGGATCCAAACATATTTGTCCACAACCTGCAACACAAAAGGTAGTAGCAACACCAAATATTTAAGCTGGTAAAAAAAATTACTGCAATGAATACAAACCAGAAACAAGGTACATGGTCAGTCAATTGTCATGCATGATGCTTCTAAAATTTTGTTGCTAAGCAAACAAAATATTTAAACTATAGATCAGACTTTCAAACAAACCATAAAGAAGGAAAACTGAAGCTAGGAAAGTAAATATGCCTAGAGATTCTGTATCTTTAGATACTTGGACAAAGCAAAACGGGCAGGTAACGGCAGTCAATAAGCCAATTAGTGTGCAATAACCATTCAAAATTTTAGTGCCTATACAAAGATAAGCTAAATCACTGCTACCACAGAAAACAATACAGACCAACATCTTATTTACCAGTTATGCAGTCGCATAGTTGAACATTATACTTGAATCTCAGAATTCTCAGCAGACTTTTAGACATTGTCTCTTAAAGATGACAACTACAATTCAATAGAAAATTATACCAAAAGGTTCAACACATAATTGAATGCCTACTCTTGCCCACGGCAGAAAACATTATCACCAAACATGATCTTAATCTCAATGTGGTTGAGGTCTTTATTCTCTACTAGAACTGTTAAATCAAACACCTTGCATTCATCATATGGGCAGAACAACATGATGCCTCATGGGCCCATGGCATGTGGCATCGTGCCAGTTCTAAGTTCAATTCAATAAGCTTTTAAAATTCAAGAAATCTAACAGAACACAAGCTTTTGAAAAAAATAACGAAGAAATTAAAGTCCATCCTTTGTAATGTTAGTCCTTCTCAAATCTTAGTCCAGTTTGTTAAGTATTGGCAGGTGGCATCATGGCAATCCATTAAGTTATGTGACTCTAAGGTTTGACCAATTAACTTTTGAAATTGATCGGATGAGGCAATTAATAGTTTTTGAAATCAATCTTGACCAGGGACAAATTAACGAGCTTGAATTAGTGAAGGCAAGGAATCCTGGATAGCCATTCTTTGAAGACTTTAGCATGAATTTTTCGCAAATTCGATGTTTTTTTTTTTTTGTTCTTTCTTCTGCAGAGGAAGTACGACTGAGAAGAAACTAAATTTTCAACATATTGAGAGAACATAACCAAGGAAACAAAACTTTTAAAATGTCACTGCAGCAGAGTGTTGAATAATTTTGACTAATGTCGGCCCATAAAAGATTACAGATGAACATATTCTTTTATATCATCAACATGCACAAATATATAATTTAGGCTTATTAATTACCTGGTGCAGCAGCAGGAGGAAGCGTTTGGTGGGGCCTTGGTCTATGATGATGTCGGCGATGTTTAGAGAAGGATCTATGATGAGGAGTAACAGGTCCTGTAAGAGGAATTGGGTCACAAAAACAAAGTAAGAGTTAGATATCTAGACAGTGATCCCTCGCACAACAGCAGTAAGTATGAATTTAATTAATAGTAAAGACCTCGATATGCCGGAGATGGAGATGGAGATGGAGATGGAGATGGAGATGGAGATGGAGATGGTGACGGCGACGGTGATGGTGATGGACCATCAGATGGCTTAGCCTTGTGCATTGATTGCTTTGGAGATAATGGTATACCGCCAGAATAGGCTGAAATCAAATTCAAATAACACATATTAACTCAACGAATAAGACTTCTTCAACACATTTCCAAAAGACATGTAATGCATTGAGCATCTATAAATTAAAAATGTCCAAATTAGCATCACAAGGCCAACAATTGATATAAGGTTAATGGATATTGAATATGACCATTAAAAGTCTTCAAGCCAATGCTGACATTTCTACACTGGCATGATTAGAGGTGCGTGAATAAATGTGTTTCAGCACAATGAGACACAAAAGTTTAAAAGTTTGTGTTTTTTACCCTTCTTACTTTGAACCTCTAACACAAGTTGGAACCAACACCCATGTATAAATCCAAACTGTTGATCGTCATAACGCAAAGTACAAATGTCATCAAGAGAATTTGAAAGCATTTTGAATCATTGAATAAAGTGAAATTCAAACCATTGAAAAAATCTCAAAAACGTCTGGGAAACTTAACTGTTTGACAGAGTCATTTAGATAGCATTTTGACTTTTCGTTGCAATACATAGTACATTACATCAAAATGACTGGGGAATTATTTGGTAATTATTGTTACATGTATCCAGAAAGCCAAAGGATTCTAAGTCAAGCAAGATGCTTTCCTCACACTATATGCTGGATAACATTAATCCATCAAACTTATCTGCATGTGCCTAGGTGGAAGTCTTGATTGAGGGAACGTTCTGACGTGATAATAGTTGTGGTGATCAGGTCATATAAAGGATGTGTTGGCAACTCATTTCAATTAACATATATGAACAATTAGTTAAACAAACTTGTCACTTTAGCTATGTTTGGCACTAAGCTGAAACAAAAATGAAACACTAATTTGAATTTCAGCTCTTTCAATTTGCTCAAACTAATATCGCATGCGACATGTAGGCCAGCATTATCCTTCACCATATGGCCACGACATCATTATTGATCAACCTAGGAGAAATCTAATGGGTATCAGCTAAAGAGAAAGGAATATGGAAACAATAATCCTCTGTCATAAATTATGGGCATAATAATGACTACTCCTTGGGGAGAGTATTAACGTTTTCCCCCCAAAATGAAAGTAATATCCACCATCCCTTCCTCGAGACAAAATGACTAGACTTAACACCATCTACCACCACTTGTATATCCTCATTCCGCTCAATTAACAGCAACAAAAAAAACCTTAGTCCCAAAAATCCTCTCTTTTCATTAAAAAAACCTTAGTCTACATATGTTCAATACAAGTATAATAAAGTCTATTAACTTAAGTTCTTAGATAAGTCCCAATAAGTAGAGAAATGTTCTAGGAACATTGGTAAGTAAATTGCATATGTAAAGCACACACTATCCAACTAACAATGATTCCACTTCCATGCAAAGAAATTTGTGAAAATAAGGGCTCTTATTGTTTTATGAGCTTTTGCAATTTATTGTTGACGCAATTTTATAGGAAACCATATCCTATAATTTGATACAAAGCAAGCTTTCTATTAACGTTTCAGAAAATGTTACCATAAAATCATATATCAAGATGTATTTCAACAAGCAATTTTTCTAACGTTTTCTCAAGGGCACACATCCAAAAAAGAAATTCACTATCAAATACTCCCCAAGTTTTTACTACTTGTTACACATGTAAAAATACTTGCTAAATTGCCATATGGAACGCTTTTTTGCAAGGAAATAAATATGTCGGGACCAAAACTTCATGAGATGAACAAGAGAATAAATGAAGTATTACATGATAAGATGACGAACTTAAGTGTAAACTAGAAAAAAATTGGATAATAAGATAACAAAAATATGGGTAATTTTGTAAAATTTTATAGGGGGGCCACAAGCTAAAAAGGAAATGTAGCCTATGTGGGGTACAATAATTAAAGACAAAGGGAGTATTCGATTAAGTGGAATCTTTGACGATCTCAAACAACTAATTACTCTGTGCCAAGAGACAAAAAAAGGTGGCTAGGAAAATCATTAGTCTTTGAATGTGCTCCAACTAGAGTGTACAAATCACTTTTTTACATGTTAAAGGAGAAAAAAGCAATATTAAAGACGACCATTTTTTCCAACAGTTAAAGCTTACTAGGCTTTAGATCCATAATCATATAAAAACCCATAACTAATTGTATGAAATGGCTTCAATTTGAAACATATATCTAAAAACCAAACCTCTAATGCTTAAATACCTCATAATGTGTTTTTTTTTCTAGACCTAAGGTTCAATGTTGGAGTCAAAGTCACTTTACTATTTACTCTCTTCATACCACAGTGTTTTTACATTTTCACATATTGTTCATAAACTTATTACAAATTTGTTATATTACTTATTCAATAGATTATTTTCTCCTTTTAGAAAGAGGAGTTTAAGAAGATTTTAAACATGTCATTTTTTTCCTCTATGTATTCTTTTGTCTTTTTCTTAAAACTAAAACTGATTATTACACTTAAGCAAATAAAGTTTAAACCTATTCTTAACAGCGATTCTTCTTTTCTATATCAAAAATAAAAGCTACTATAATTAAATTAAAAATGCAGTTCATAATTATAGTTCAAGGCATTTTCTTTCCAATTAGCTGGATAGTTAACTAATTGGGTCATGATAAAGTAATACAAATGCCAGCATGTACTATGATTAAGTCCCTTGTTAGGTTTTACTCATATAGTCATCTCATACAACATATAAAGTAAAGTTAGGGTAGTAAATATATAATGTGAACCCAAGGGGACCTTAGCATATAGAGCTAAGGAAACTAAACGTACATAACTGTTTTACACAATGGTTATAAGTAACTTATTTGTTCACATACTATCATTAATGAAACCCTTATATTTATTCTCTTTTTGCTATATCTTCTTAATAGGTTTCCTTGCAAAGTTCTAGCAATTAAAAATATCCATAATGATTTCTTCTAAGTTATTGCATGTGCCAAAGTCAATTCAAAATATCGTCTATATACCCTATGTGGTATTGCACTATATTCTTCCCATAGAGATAAACTCATAAACTAAATTTAAAAGACGTGTGAATACTACCATGGGACTATTACGAGAAGCAATTAAAGCATTCTATCACTAACAGTAATGTGCATAAGATCTCTCTTAGATCTCTAATTGCAACCCAGCCATGAATACGCATAAGAGATACAGCGATTTAGGCAACTTTCAAACATATCAATGGCAAAGAACGTTAGATGGTTTACCTTTTGGCAATGAGACTTCTCTCTTAAGTAAAATATGGCTAGGTAACGCAAGAGAAGAGAAGTATGTGTGAGCAAATTTTAATCCTGCATAGTGAAAGAGAGATTAAGTATCAGACAAGGCTTTTATTCCAATGCATAGGAGTTAAGGAAACACAGAGGCTAAAAAGTCATTTGGATCAACAAATCCAACTTTGTATCGATGTACAAAACTTTTATCCCCTTACAAAATCCAAAATATAATGAACATTTAATTTAATGTAAAAGCACCAACAATTACAAGCTTTCTAAACAAACTGTTGTTCTAGAGGGTCAACTAGTTGTATTCAGCAAGATCCCTACAAAATTTGGCCGTCTAGGTGATACAAATTGCAGTCTAAACACTGAAGTAACGTTTTCTAAACACTGAATGAAAAGTCCCTAGCGCCTTTTTCCACCATGAACAGAGTTAATAGGATGAACTACCACCAACATTCAGGTAACGTTAACTAGCTAGGCAGTAATGCACCCTAAATTCCTAATTATATATATTCAATTGTTGAAAAATAAGAAGCCCCAAGAAGAAACTATTTTAGTATTGGATTTATCAAAATGGTGTATATTTTTTATTAAATGCTAATTACATTTCTACTTGTATACGTGACACAAAAGAGATCTAAATAACAAAAGCTTCAAGAGTCGATAAACAGATTGTTAGTAAAAGTGAAATACCAAAAAAAAGGTTGGGCGATAAAACAGATTACTGGAAAAATTGAAAAACCAAAAAAGGTTGGGCCCAGTTCAGCAGTTAGCGAGAGCTCCTCTTCGATTGAAATATCTTCATCGTGAATTTAAATTTAAGTTGTCTAAAGTCTTCTAGTTGCTTTGGATATTTTGAAAAATGCAAATTGCAATTGTCTACTTTCCTGATTAGGAATTAATATTCAAATCAACCAAAATTCAAATAAAACAGAAACGTTGATCCCATCATTTCCAAATGTCTTTCTTTCCTAAGTGGCCATAAAATAATAATGTAGCCCGGCATCCACAATATAAAAGAATGTGCTCCAGAATCCACCACCATGAATCATCGGCATCCAGTAAAACCTTTAAAAGAAACTTATAACATAAAATGCCCCTTCTCCCTCCATTGAAACTAAAGGGTTCTAAGATATAGCTCATTGCTAGCTATTGATAAAGTACTTACAAAAACTTGTCGAAGGAGATAATCTTATTGTGATAAATAATTTACAGGATAGATTCAATTGATCAAAGATTCAGCTACCTACTCACTCCTAGGTCAATTATCCAATGTTCACCACGTGTTTATTGTGATCAAACCAGGAAATCATCTTATTTAGATCCCAAATCATTTCGGAGATGAAATAATCAAATTGTTATCAAAGCAAGGTACTTAGTTGATCAAAGATTCAACTACAAAGGATGAATCCTGCTCAATCCTCCATCTCTTATTCATTGTTCAATAAGCACATGTTTATCGTGATTTAACAGGAAGGCTATCATACCCAGATTCCAAATCATTATATAGAGGATATATATATATATATATATGCTCACTTAGGTCTTCTATGCGTTGTTTAGCACGCACATGTTTATTGTGCTTAGACAGCGCAGCTTTCATGTCCAGGTTTCAACCCCACCAAGAATCCAAACCATTTTATCAAGGAGAGGTCTACTTAGTCCTAGTTTTTTTATCCATTGTTCAATACCCACGTGTAACGTGTGTATCGTGACCAAACAAGAAGAACCTTTGAACTTGCTATCCAGGAACTTGTCCAGATCCCAACCCCACTGAGATTCCAACTTATTAAGATACAAACTTTTCACACACACATTCGGATTCAGCTATCCGAAAAGACTGTCCTAACTTCCTTCTTTTAAGCCATCAAAAGTCAAGAATAAATTCCTTCGCTAACAAAAACCTCCCTTTATAGTAATTATAATATGCTCCACTAAAAAATTAAGGAAATACACCATCTACTGTACTTCTTTTTTAGGGGAATCTACTTGCTTATCTACAATCACTTGTCAAAAAGAACATTATTATCATTATTAGTAGTAGAAGTACTTACAAAATTCAAAATAACGACAAAATTCAACATGTTACTTACTATTAACATTCCAATCAATCAATCAAACAAACAAACAAAAACCCTAATAATCCAAAAACAAATTTAAAAAAAAATCAAACAAACTTAAAAACAAAATATAAATTTACCTTCACAAAATTGAGCCAAGCAAAAGAACAACACCACCACTGAAAGTCGCATCTTTACAAAACCCACTTACAAAAACCCCTCTTAAATTCCAACAAAATTATTTAAAAAATAAAATAAAATAAAAATAAAAAAATTTAATTCAATTAATCATCTTAAAAACTCCAACATTTTTTCACATAAATGTCTAATTCTCCAACAAATTCCCCACCGACAACTCGATAACGCCGTCATTGTCAAAACTAGGGTTTCTTCTCTCTTTCCTCAAAGCCGCATTTTTCCCCCAATTCACAAAAAACCCTAGAATTTTTTTTCGAAATTGGAGGAAAAAATAAATGAATGCAGCAAATATAAAGTAATTATACTAGTAACAGTAACAAAAGGCTCCAATTAGTAGATCCTGGAAAACCGGATGAAGATCAGCTAGAGAGAGAAAGTGAAGAATGTAGAGAGAGAAAGTTTGAAACTGAAATTTCTAAATTTTTTTTTTTTTTTGTAAGATTGAAGATGAAAGAAAATGTGAAGGAAAGAAAGCTTTTATTGCTGCTGTTTTGTTCTTAATGTTGTTGCTCACTTCACTCATTTCAGTCTTACACATGAAAACACTAACTAGTTCACTGTTTAAATTTTCTTTTTTTATTACTATTGTTGTTTGTTACGCGCGGTTATCTCGCGTGTGTTGGTCACGTGGATTTAGTGTTTTTTGGAAGGTAGGATTTTGTTTTGTTTTTGTCTATTTTTGGACTTTGACTAGGGTTTTTCTTTTTTTTTTTTTTTTGTTTGATTAAGTTGGAATTTTGGTTATCAAAATTCAACTCGGATATCAATTATTGAAATTTTGAATTATTGGATTATTTGTGAGCTTTTTTGATTGCGGATATAGTTATTGGGTCATTTTAAATTCCGGATATTTAAATCTGAGGTATTTAGAAGAAAAAATAAGAGCTAAATACTAGCTCTAAAAAAATATGTATTGATTCAAACGGGTTGTATCATAATTAATTAATACAACGAGATTATTCCAACACAATAATGTTATATCGAGATGGAATTACCCCTTTCATCACTATTTAGATGCTAAATATGAGTTTCTATATAGAAAAATGATATACGTAGCATGTAGCACATAGAGCTACATATAGGAAGGCTAAAATGAATATATAAAATTGAATTAGTATTTATAATTTTTTCCGTAACTATAGATATTAGTATTTATAAACTTTTGTTTGGACAAAAATGGAACAATGTTGAATAGATGTGGCAAAGTAATTTTTTGGAGAATCCAAAGGAATAAGCATGCCATCAAGTAAGGACACATCTTGGTGGAATAAAGAGTTAAAACAAGCTATAAGGAACAAGTGGGAGTCCAATAAAAGGTTGGAATGATCTCGAAATGATTATAATTTCGAGAGGTATAAACAAGCTAGAAGAGAAGCTAAAAAGACGGATAGAGATGCATGCACGAGCAAAGGTAAACCAAAACCTTTATGTCAGGTTGGATACCAAAGAAGGGGAGAAAGGAATCTGTAGAATCACTCGTATGAAGATCAAAGAACTCAGGATATAAGGGCAGTTAAGTGTATGAAGATGTTGATCATAAAGTGTTGGTTGATGATAACAAGATAAAGAGTAGATGGAGGTTTTGCTTTGATAATTTACTTAATGAGGTTCGGGACTAAGAGATTGATGGTGTAGTTATTACTCATGACATGGTAAATCGAGATTTTTTGGGGAGGATTCAAAAGGGGAAAGTTAAAAGAACTTCAAAAAAGAAGGGGTTAAGGAAAGTTGTGGGGCCGGATGGTCTTCCTGTTGAGGTTTGGAGATGTTTGGGAGATAAAGAAATTGGGTGGTTGACAGGTCTTTTAAACAAGATATGGGGAAATAATATGATGCCAATGGTATGGAGGAAGAGCACCATAATCCCAATGTATAAGAATAAAGGTGATGTTCAAGATTATGCTAATTATAAAAGGATCAAGCTAATGAACCATACCATGAAACTTTGGTAACGAGTTATTGAATTGAGGTTAAGAAGATTTGTGCAAATTTCGAAAAATCAATTTGAATTTATGTCAGGAATGTCAACTATGGAAGCAATCCATCTCATGAGGCAGCTTATGGAGCATTACAGGGATGAGAAGAAAAACCTACATATGGCTTTTATTGACTTGGAGAAGGCATATGATAAGGTACCGAGGGAAGTGCTATAGTGGGCTTTTACAAGGAAAGGTATCTCAAAGAAATATATTGATATCATTAAAGATATGTATGAAGGGGTTAACACAAGTGTACGAACTAGTGTTGGGAAACAGAAGAGTTCCCCATTGGTGTACATCAAGGTTCTACAATTAGCCCTTTTTTTTGCCATAATTATGGACGAATTAACAAGTTCAATTCAAAATGGTATCCCTTGGTGCATGTTGTTTGTGGATGATATTGTGTTCCTCCTGAAACAGAAGAAGCACTGAAAAGCAAGGTGGAATTATGGCGAAGAAAATTGGAATCATGGGGTTTTAAGTTGAGTAAAAGTAAGACATAATATATGGAGTGTGTATTCAGTGAGGGGAAAGGGACATGACGACAAGGTCAATTAGTTTGGATGGAAAGAGTGTCCAATGTTCGAATTTCTTTCGATATTTAGAATCCATTGTCCAAAAGGATGGTGAATTGGATAGAGATGTGGACCACTGGATCAAATCGGGTTTGTTAAAGTGAAAGGGAGCTTCTAGCTTTTTATGTGATTTGGGTATGCCCAACAAATATATTGACGGGAAATTTTTACCACACAATTCCCATTAGACCAGCTTTGTTTTACGGGATTGAATGTTAGGCTTTGAAGTATTGTCGCTTCCATAAAATGAGTGTGGCAGAGATGCATATGCTACGTTGGATGTGTGGGCATACAAAAAGGAAAAAAATACGGAATGAGGTAATTAAAAGGAAGTTGGGGGGTGGTTCTATTGAAGATAAAATGAGGAAAAACTGACTAAGATGGTTTGGTCATATAAGACGGAGACCGAGTAATGCTCCGATAAGGAGGTTGGGAGGGTGGAAACACGAGGGGAGGAGGAGAGGTAGAGGAAGAACAAAGCAAACTTGGATCATGGTTTTTAGTGGAGAAGTGAGGGTGTTGGGGCTTAAAGAACATTTAGTGTCAAACATGGAAGATTGGAGGAGGAGGATTTATGTTATTGACTTTTGCGACTCCTCATATTGATTTAAGTCTAACCGACTCCAAATTATTTTGGGACTAATACTTTGTTGTTGTTGTTTCTGTTGGGAGTCGTGTAAAAGTTAATATAGCAAATAAAATGAGATGGATGGAGTACATTATTTATGAAAGACATTATGTTTTTTTGTATAACTATACTATCTTATTTTTTGCATAGATTGTCGTATAACTGCATGGATTTCTCTTATTACTCACATGAAATTGTCTTATAATCTTATATATGCATGAAATTATTTTATATGACTGCTTATTTGGTTACCCTCAATTCCCACATGAATTAGCAAATCATATGATTCGTTAGTAAGGAGAGTTGTTTGGTTACCCTTAATTCGCCAATATGTAGGAATTGTAGAATCCTTAGGACAACCAAAATAGCACTAAATGGATTTCTCTATTTATTACGTAAAAAATTAAATATATATATGTGTGTGTGTGCGCGCGCGTGCTTCCGCCTCTGTGTGTGTCGATGTGGAAAGAACTATATATGAAAAAACACTACCACGTGAAAGAATTGTTTTTAATTTTTTATATAAAGGAACATGAGCTTATATGTAACCATATACGTGTAATGTGTGGTTGTACAACTTTCTATAAGTTTCTGGATTTATATATATGCATGTTTATATATTACTTATAGTTTAATTTTTCATGTAATATGTATGTAATTATACTATTACTATATATGGAAAAAATTAACATATATGGGGGGAGGGCCCTCATATATCTAGGGTTTCTTATAGCTGTGTTTTTTAATGTTGACATTTTCAGCGAACATTTCCAACGCAATAAGTTTCTGACAAATTATTATTCCATCGGAAAATCCATTGGAGTCCGACAAAAATTCAATTTGTAAGATATTTTCAAAATTGAGCAACTATTTTTTAATTTTCGTTGATTGGAAAATTTTAAATTATGTCGAAAATTTCCGACGAATATTTATTCTGTCAGTAATTCCGACGAATCTGCTATTTTGGACATATTTTTAATCCATCGAAAGTCCAAATTTTTCTTGTAATGGATACAACTTCACTCTCATTTCAGAAACGAAAAATTCTACCTTATCTCAACAAAAAACTTAGGCAATTCATTAATTAGGTAATTCATTACAACTTTATATATATATATATATATGTTGATTAGGAAATTAATGCAATTAAGTTTCTTGATACTCCATATTTAAGATTTAATAATTGTTAATAGAAAATCATGTGGGTAGAACCTAATCAAGTCTCAACACCGATAACTTTACCAAAAGCATTGCACTAAACCTATGATATGTTGTCACTGAAAAATGCTTTAAATTATTTCCTACTACTGATCAACATCCTACTTCGTATTACCAATCGATGAGAAACAAATTCTTTTCTCCCATATCACTATCTTGCCTAAGGATACAAATTGATTAAAGAGAAGTTGAATCTTTCTTAGAAAAAATTTCACAAAATGAATATTCTAAACTAGTTCATCAACAACGTTAGGGCATGTTTACATCTACTGAAAGCAACTTAATAGAGCTGAAAGTTTTTAACAATGATTAATGATTTTTAACTTTAAATTATTAATGGAGTAATCATTTTTAACTATAATTATTGATTTTTAAATATGATTTTTATGGATTACTATGATTATTGATTTTCAACTATGATTTAACTGTGGATTTATGATTTTTAACTATGGATTATCAATAATTTTTTACTATGGAGTAATGACATAGTAATAATTTTCATATTAATCCACTAATAATTATGAAGCAAAAAATATTTAATTAATGGTAATTTAACAAAAATTAGTAATAAATTTTCACGTGTAGTAGTTTCATATTTTTGTGAATAGTAATCCATTTATGTGATATTTTTATATATTTGTGGATGATAATTTACTTATACTTATTTACATATTATGAAATAAAAATAACACTAATAAAGCTAATACACATCAATAGTGTTATGAACAAAATAATATATACGAACAAATAATATTGGAAAAATTGATTTTAATAATCCCACCTTTCACACATTTGAAAATAACAGTCCCACCTTTATACCTTATTTTCTTTTATTGGTTCTTAACCGGATAAGGAGGTAATTAAAAGGTTAACAACACACTTGGCGTTATGTGATTGAAGGACTGTTAATTTATAAAAAATAAAAAAAAAACAAAAAAATAAAACAACTTTCTCTAGAAATTAAATTCCCTAAATAATACACTTTCTATCTCCTCTTCACTCCCCTCTTTTTTCTCCTCCATTGTGGACCCACCACCACCGCCATCCGGCCTCCCCTTCCTCCCACCACCTACCCCAACTTACTCCACTCCTCCCTAAAAATTTCAGCAACAACAACCCATTCCCATGAAGGTGTGTTTCATGAGAATCATGCGATGGTTATTACATCTAAGTTGATTAGTAAGAGTGCTGAGAAGAAGATTAAGGATAATGGTGGTGCTATTCTTCTTACTACTTAAGCTTTTTTATATTTAATAATTGTTGTTTTTTTAAAGGATAAAAGTGTTTTTTAAGGTTTTGTTGTTTTTGTTGTTGGATTTTTCAGTCTTGTCTAATGGTGATTATTATGATTGTGATGATGTTTAAATATCAGTTTTTTTTCTTTATTGTGATGTTTTACCATTTGATTGCAATTTTGTTTGATTTATTGGTTTATTGATTTATTTAGCGTTTGTTTGATGAGTAGTGTGAAATGAGGTTTGAGGATAATTATGTGTGGTATGTTGGTTGAAGGTGGGGTTTTACTAATGTCGGTGGTTATGGTTCGAGTTGTGGTTCTGGTGGGTAGGGAAAATTTCTGGTGGTGTTGATGGTATGGTCGCAGTTGGGAGGTGGTGTAGGTGGTTATGGTGGTTGGGGTAGGTGTGATGTGAGACAACAATAGTGAAGGGGAAAAAAAAAAAAAAAGAGGAAGCAAAAAATAGGAAATTGTAATTGTAATATTTTTTATTTTAATCAAATTACTTATTAAAAATGAAAAAAAATGATATAAGGTAACCTGAAGTTCAAGTAACCTGTAAAAAGGATCAATAAAAGAAAATAAGGTATGAAGGTGAGAAAATAAGGTATGAAGTTCAAGTAACCTGAAATGTGGGACTGATATTTTCAAATGTGGGAAAGGTGGGATTATTAGAACCAATTTTTTCAATAATATTATGAACAAATAAATTAGCAAAATAAAAGAAGAGGCGAACTAAACTGAAATCTGGATGTCATCCAGATTTTCCACACTATCAAACAAATTTTACACAATATCAAATATATTATAAATAACGCCATCCATATTTTACATAATATGAAGAAGATATTAAACAATCTTAAGCACTACTTTGCACGGACACACCTTCCACCTGCCATACCCCGTGTCCGACACAAACACAACATTGACACACGTTGGACATGCGTACCCATATTGACGTAATTGATTATGCTCATTCGAGTATCCCATATTGACGTAATTTACTATCCAAAAGCCGCAAGTTCAAAACAATTAGTCTATCTAAGATAACACTAGCATATAAAACTAGTATAACTTTTTTAATCTTTCAATGTGAGATATGATGGTTTCCCTTCATAACTTAAAAGCAGTTTTAATAGAAGTTCTACCAAATTTTACATAAGCCCAACCATATTTTATTTAACTTCAAGCAGATTTATGGTAGTGGTCTAACGATTAGTCTCGTCTGACACAATACATTCTCTGCAATTAAATATTATTATATAATACTCCCAAATTCTTCACTTTCTAAAACTTACCTTTAACCTGTATACAAGAAGAACTTGAGCATGTTATCGCCACACCACAACTAATTATGAAAACTAGTTGCAACGATGAGGCTAAGAGTAAAACAAAACCCCAAACAAACCTTAAACCGCACACAGCGGAAGTCTTTTGTTACTAAGTCAAAAGCCATTAAGTCAAACTCTTGCAGCTTGGAACCATTAAGAACCTTATTCAAAATCAACTTAAGAAGTCAAATGTTTGGAAAATCAAACCAGACTAAAACAACTAAGGGGCTTTTTTGTTGGAGTTAATCATCAATGGGAATGAGAACCAACCACTCTCCTTTCCATTGATGTTGTTTGTTAGATGTTAATTCTCATTTCCTTTCCCCTCTCCATTCCTCCATATCCATTCCCCCCCCCCC
>PYUH01000425.1:310312-329803 GCA_016808085.1 Suaeda aralocaspica | reverse complement strand
CCCCCCCCCCCCCACTTTTCCATTCCCTTTCTGTAGCCTCCACTACACCATCACCTACACCACCATGCCTCCACCACACCACACTATCCCTACCACTTCTAAAACCCAGCCACCACTCATCAGCTTTAAGATAACCACCGTCGGCGGTCCCCTCCCCTTTTCCACCCTATCATCCCCCACAAACGTAACCCTAAAAATAACGAAACGACCTAAAAAACCAATAAGCACCCCTCGCCACACCCACCCACCCCCTCCTCGGCCTTCCTCGGCCCCTCACCGGACACCTCCCCCCAAAAATCCCTTAAAACCACCCTTAAAACACTTAAGAGTAGTTTTAAAGGAGTTTTGGGGGAGGGATTTCTGGTGAAGGGTGGGGGAAGGCCTGCGAGGCCTGGGCAACAACCAATGAGGGGGTGGGTAGGGGTGGCGAGGGGTGGTTGTTGGTAATTAGGTGGTTTTGTGGTTTTTAGGGCTAGGTTTTAAGGGTGGGAGGATGGCTAAGGGGTGGGGGGCGCCTCTGATGGCCGACATTTGGTGGCGTAGGTCAGATGAGGCGGTGGCGAGGCGTGGTGGGGGTGGTTGATAGGTTGTGGGAATTTCATGGTGGTTTGAAAGGTGGCCCAATTTTGATTCTTATCTAAACCAAACGACGTGATAAATCCAAGGTTTTTCCATTCCATTCTCCTTAACTCCCTTTCTATTCGGATTCCCTTAGTCGAACCAAACGGCCCCTATGAAATGTTCAATCTCACAAACTCCCTTTATCCCATGCAAATGTTCAAAAGAAAACCTGCATTTATTCTGCTTCAACAAGTAAAGCAAAACAAACAAAACATGGAAATAAATGTGTCAGCAAAAACTAAGCATGTACAAACCAACAAAAACATAACAACATGAGACTCGATGATAAGCAAAACACACATAGATTGTAATCCCCTGCATTTTTGAGACCTTACATCATAATTAATTACAATTTTAATATATAGTTTAAGGAATTTCAAAAATAAAGTTTTAATATTTATTTATAAAGATTTTATGAGGTTCCAAATAAATTATTTATGCGAGGTTTTATTCAAAAATTATTATTTATTCCCAAAAGAGGTTTTGAATATTTATCTTAATTTCTAAAACTAGCAAAATTCATTATGGGCTTTAAGCCTTGAAAATTTCAGTCATTTATAGTCCATTTATAGGATTTTCAAAAATTATGGGTTAAACCCAATAATAATCTTTGCGACATAAAATATATATATATATATATATGATTTAATTAAATAAATTATTTTATAAACTTTTATACTCAAATAAATACATTTTCAGAATTTCTATGATATTTTGTAACTACCAAAATATATCTAAATAACCAAAACTTTATCTTTTGTAAAATCCTATCTTTTGAAGAGGTTAGATCAAACCATAATTCAATCCAAATCCTCCTCCCTTTGGCCGAAAATCCCAAGTCTCTTAGTCCTATACTTCAATTTTTCCTCTCAAATTCACTTCGTAAAAGCCTCACAAAAATCATAAAATTAATTTCCACAAAAATTCTTTCTTTCTTTTTTTTCTTGTCTTTTGCTTCGTTTTCCCCTTGTGCGAGTGACTCACTTTGAGCCACCACCACTTGACAGCCACCATTGAGGCTACCACCGGGTACCAAGCGCCACCCTCAAAGCCATCTTTAAAGCCTCGAAAAACCAACCTAAGTGGACTGCTTGAATGTAGTCCACGATTTTTGTAAAAAGAAAAAAATGTTTTGTTTAAAAATAAATTTAGAAAATTCATGGTTTTAATTTTATAATGTTCTAATGTAATTCTAGAGTGTATGAAAGTATACAGATAATGTTTAAAAATTAGTTTGGTAATTTTTACAAATTAAATTGGTTTAACAGTTTATGAACGGTTTTAATAGATCTAACTAAAGAACTAATTTTTATGGTTACCTAATGCACGAAAATCATTGTTGAAGATTGTAAATTATTTATATAACATGCTTTAAGTTTTGGAAAATTTTTAATTTTGGATTTGTATTTTTCTTATGCAAGGAGGAGATTTCGTAGAAGAAACGTTTTAAGGATTTGAGGATTTTTACGAGCAAGATATGTGCATGCTACCATAATTCTAATAGCATGAAAGTGTTAGGCTTTTGTCCTAGTAGCATGTGTAAAAATTTGGAGTCGAGCAAACGATCATGTTTTCCTTTGTTGAATTTTTAAGGACTTGTATGAAAAACTAAATTTTCAGTGTTTTGAATTATTTGAGAAGTTTAATAGTTTGTCTAGTGCTTGATATATCTATTTTTGGACTTTTTACAGTATTTATGAAGTTATTTAATTTTATCTTGATTTTTATGTTTGTTTAAGATGGCTTTAAAAATCGATTACTAGATTTGCGGTTTTGCGGTTTTTACCGAAATAAACTAATTCAGAAATCTTAAACCTTGAATCTGGTCATGAGAATATTTTTACTGGATTCCTTATGAAAAATATGGGTTAGTCCAGTTGGTTTCATGTCATAAAAAAAGATTTTATAAATATTTTATTAAAATTGTGTATTATTTTAACCTAAATTGACGGTTGTCGAAAACAAAGTCACATAAAAGTCTTAAAATAAAGGAAAAATTCACATAAATAATCTGAAGTATTTGATGCATTCTTGTTTTAATCCAAACTTTTTTTAAATTAGATTGATACCATCTATGGAGTGACTCTTCTCGAATTAGTCTAGTCTTTTTACAAACCTGCTCTAGTAGGTAAAACATTTGTGTGGGGCCCATAAAATTCAAAACTACCTCAACTATACTACTTTAAAAAGTAGTTTTGTCAAAATACTATTCATTTGTGAATAGTTGAATAGTGAAGGGCTTCTTTGGGGTTGGGTTTAGGTGGGTTATAGTGTAGCATATGTGGGCCGTTGATGTGGGTTGGTATGTTAGGGAGCCCAAGTTCATTTGCCTTCTCATTACGTTCCTTCAGTTTACACTTCTCACCCTCTCTTTCTCTCTCTTCCGCCTCTCCTTCCTTCTTTCTCTCTCCTCTGTCTCTCCTCTGTTAGGGTTAGGGTTTTTCCGCACGCCATTTTCTTCTCAGCTTTCTCTCTCATCCTCCATTTTCTTGCAACCCTTTCCTTTCCCACATAATCTTGCGACCCTTTCCTGTCTCCCATTTTTTTAACTCCGGCGATGGAAGGCCAGACTAATGAAAGTAACCAATCTGATCATGTAAGCTTCAATTTCTTCTTTCTATTTGTAATTTTTTTTTATATTTTTAGCTATTGTCTCATCTTTAGTTTTGGTGGTTGATTTGTTAGCTTCAATCGTTTTTTATTTTTAGTTGCGACCCTTTCCTTTCCTTTTTCGATCATCGATTGATTTGCACCAATTGGGATGATTGACTTCGACTTCGCATATGAGGTGATTTGTTTCCAACTCTTTATTCTTGATTTTGTTTTTTATCTCAATAATTTTTTAATTGCTTGATATGTGTTGAATTTAGTTATCATTTTCAACCCTTTTTTGTTAACTCAAGTTATTCCCTTCTGTTTTTTCTTAGTTTTTGATTTCAGATTCACGTGAATTTTTTTGTTGTATGTGGGTTTTGCGTTTCATCAATTGTTCTTTCTGTTTTCTGTTAGTTTTTTTTTTAGTTTTCGATTTCAGATTTCGGTTGTTAATATATGTAACTTCGAAAATTTACGGTTTCGTGTTTCATGATGTTGATGTTAGTTGTTTTTCAGTTTTGGCTTGATTTTGATGTTAGTTGTTCATTCAAATACACTTCTGGATGATCTTTTATATTTCTTTATTTTCTTTTTGTGATTTACAATTTTTCATTTTGTGCAGGACTTCACCATAATGATGATGATACAACTGAGTAAGTTTTGTTAACTCTAATCAGTTGTTAAGATGTTGCGAATCTTGCTATTGTTTTGGTGATTTAGGAATGTTGTGAGAAACAAAGTTATTAAGAGACCAACTAAGAGAGACTAACCATTCAATGTGTTCATGCTCAGGTTCTTCTACTATCCTCAATTTTCTACATTAATTAATTAGTTTATTAATATTCTTTTGTCGATCATTATTATTCTTATTGTTTCAATAATATATAGTACTCCATATATGCAGGGTTTGGGATTTAAGGGTATTTGTTTGGGTTTTATTATTTAATTGATAATAAGGTTGGCAAAGTAGGTATGTTTGTTCTTGCGACCCTTTCTTTCTTAGTTCAGTTTCTGCTGAATCTAACTCAAATTCTTGCAATCCTTTTTAGTTTAATTGAATTGTTGCTTCATTTAGTTAATTCAATTGTTGCTTGATTTGTTTAATTCAATTGTGTTTCATGATTGGTTTTAGGTTTAGGTTTGAATTGCTTAGCTTTTTAAGTTTATTAGATTAGTTAGGGTTTTCAATTTTGTGTTTGTTCGATTTTCCTAAAAAATATATGTTTATCTCCCTTTACTTAATTTCGTTTTTTGTAATGTTTTCTTAGCTTTAGTTGATGGTGGTGATTTGTCTATTTTGTGTTGTAGTAGATGGGAATGAAGGCCAGCAAAATAGCAATGGATAGGAAAGGTACGGTTTCTGCTGCGTTTCATGTTTTGTGCATTTGGTTTTCTATTTTATTTGTCTAATGTCTAAGATCAATATCCTTTCGTGATTGAAGCTCAAAATCAACTTTTGCTTTACATTATAAAAATTTTTGTTAAAAAATCTTTGAGTTGAGTTTTGTAATTTGTTTATGTGGCAAAAATGGTGCTTTTTTGGTTTTATATAATGCACTCTCATCATCAATCATATATTAAATTACTTCAGTTTTATTTGGGTTTTGATTTGATGCTACTATCTAAATAATGGATATAGTTGATTAATTTGACTGGTAATTGAACCTTAACTAATTTAATCAATCATTGCTTGATTTTCAGAGCTTTTGTGTTCTTATTTTTCACTTTCATGGTTCATGAATTGCAATAAGAACCAAAAAACAATTTTTTTGGGTTGCATCTTCCGATTATTTGTTCTTAATAGCCTTTTGACTAAATTTTCCTTGCATTTGAATGTGTAAGGGAGTATCATTTTCCAATTCTATTTAATTTCAAACAAAAGATAAAAAATTATTATTTGTGGGGTTCTCTTTGATTTGATTCCGTGTTTATGATAAAGTTTGAAACTTTGAATTGATTTGAATATTTTTGGGTAGTTGGGGTTGTACGAATTCATTGTTATTGACTAAAAAGTCATCTATTTAGAGGAAAATTGAGATATTCGTTTGGGGGAATTTTATGTGTTGCTTAAAGTGCATTCATTTGGAGTAAATTACATGTTTGTAGAAATGATTGTATCGTTTTGATTGCTTATAAAGTGATGTATAGTACCAACCATTAAGTAGGTGGGTAAATTATTTGTCCTTTTTACTTAATTCTTTATTAACATAGGTTTTGGTAGGGTGGTTGAATAATTTAATTGGATTTTGTGATTGAAATAGAGGAATTAAGATGACTTTTTTGTGTATTTTGTAGTTGGGATGCTGTTGGGAGCCATTATTGGTGCTTTGATTGGTCAAGAAACAGAGACTGAATTTGTAAGAGGAGCTGCCATATTGGAGCTATATCTGGTGCTGATTTTCGATTAAAGTTTTCTAATCATTTGTGGTGCTTTAGCAATCGGATGAATCCATCATTGGTTGTCTTCTCTACCTGGTATAATTATGTTGATTTTGATGAGTTATGTTAATGTAGTAGATAACATTATTTTTACTTGACACAAGGAAAAAAAAGTAACCAAGTTGTATGATATTAAAGAAAGAACATTGCGCAATGGAATACTAAAGTAATATACCTCAACTCCATATTACTTTTTATGCATAGGTTAGTGAATCGGGGAAATGTATTTCGATAATCGATTCTTGAGTGAATACTTGGGAATGCGTGAAGAGGAATTTAAAGAGGAGGTTTTGGTATTGATGAGGAGTATCTTTTATGCCGACTTAGGAATCATGATTTGATAAATAGTTTAGGAATGTGATAGTGTGGTCCGGTGGGAAAAATAATGGTTATTCATTGCTTCTTTTGGGTTGGATTTTGGTAAATTTGTTCGCTTTGTGGCTTCAATCTCTTGGCAATTTTCTCTTAGTTCATTATTACGCCTTTAGTGAATTGTTAGCTTCATGTTTAGGCTGGGTTTTTAGGAAGGTCAACTAATCTTGAATAAGAAAGCAACAATTTGAGTTATGCATTCTAACCCCCATTCATGATTGCAGAATTTGATTGAATCTCATTTTTGCATATAAGGAGTTCAAAATCTGAGATTCTTCTTTAAATTGTCCGATATCAATATTTGTTTGTTTATGCAGTTTAATAATGATGAATTTTTATTTTGGGTCTTCCATTTTTAATTTTTCTAAAATTTGAAATTTATTGAATAGTTTGTTGTCACGCCGAGAGTGAAAACAAAGAACATACAAGCAAAAATATAGCAAAAAATATGGTTTTCAGTAATTGTTTGTATGTTCTTTGTACACGTATTTTACACTATATGTTTGTGTTTTTATATTGTTTTTCATATACTAAGAAACTAGGGTTTTTTCTATGTTTTTCGATGTTTTAGGTATGGTATAGTTGTCTTCTCCATCTTTGAAAGCAGATTTCATTTGAGTCCCTTGCTGCTAGGGTATTATTACTCACTCCCTTTCATCTGGACCTTTTGTGATGATGACTTATTTTTGATGGTTTTCCATTTCTGACTTGTGATGTTTTTGAGAAAATTTATGCGGTCTTGAAGTCACAAAATGAATTGTGTGTTTTTTTGATAGGCTGCTTGGAGTCATTGCAGAAGTTGAATGATCATAAGAACCGTAGTTTATTGTTACGTCAATCAATTATATGTTATTTATATAGCTGCTTTCTTATTTGTTCAATTTCAGAACCGTTGATTCTTCAAACATGTTGTATTTGTTTTCAAATTAGGGTTTGAATCTAGACATGTATTGTTCCATGGCTAGAGGGTAGGCGAATTGAGTTTAAAAGAGAGAGGGGGGGGGGNAAGGGGGGGGGGGGGGGGGGGGAGTTCTCGGAGAGGGAGATGTAGGTTGGGAAAAAGTGCATGAAAAGGGTAGGGAGGGGGAGAGAGAGGTTGACAGAGAGGCAGAGAGCATTATTTTTCATCTCAATCCCCAATTTCGTCTTCTGTGGTGATTTTGCTTGGTTTTATTTTATTTGTTTAATTCAAATGCGAGCATTCATGACAATGACCCTTTATTAGTTTTGAGTTTCAAATGTGAGAAATCAGTTTCGAGTTTCAAATGTGAGAATTTATTTTCGATTTTGGTTTTGGGTTTATGTTTTGAGCTAACTTTATTAGTTAGGGTCTTCGAGTTTCAAATGAAAGGGTTATCATAATCAAATTCCTCTCTCTCTCTCTCTCTCTCTCACCCTCTTTCTCTCTCTCTTTTTGGGCTCAAAGATTATGATTTGTATTTAAGCAGCTATTGGATTTCAATTAAGTTTTGTAACATGATACACTATAACTGCTTTATTTTGCCGTTTTTTAGCATGCAACCATATTAACAACTTGAGGTAAATGGAAATATTGGCTATTTAGTTGCTTAATTGTGATGTGTGTGTATATGATTGTGGTAGTGATTAGACCTGACAATTGGACCGTTTGGATCGGATTCGAACCGAATGAGATCGGACTAGATCATTTTCTGGCCAAAAATTAATACGGATCATTTTCAGACCGGATCGTATTTTGTTTCGAGTGACGTTCAAATCATCGTGATTTCGGACCGAATCGGATTTCGGATTATGTCTTTCGGGTCGGATCGATATCTGCCTATAATTTCGTACTAACATCAGATCCAGTGGTTTTCTGGACGAAACTTTCGGATCACTTTCGAACTAGATTATTTTCCAGATCAGATTTTTCCTGGATCAGACTAAAACCTTAAGCCACTCTTTAATTTTATATTGAATTTCACATGGATATTCCTGTAACCATGTTATATATCATTTTTATTCATATATGTAACCTTAACAATGTAATGCAGATGGAGTACTTCATTACTTTGTTCTTAACTTCTTACGCTTAATCTGTAATTGATTTTAATTATTTATTGCTATTTCCCTTTTTCCTTGAAAAAGATTAACTTGGTTAATTGAACTATATTTCCCTTTCCTTTTTTTTAAACAAAATAGTTAAAGACCATTGCATAATAACAAGTTTACACGTATATAAAAATCGACCATCAAAAAAGCTAAAATTTAGTTCATAGCCATTTCAGATCAAACCGCATTAAAGATATGTTTGGCTACAGATCAGATCGGTTCAAATCGGTTTCGAGTGAAATTCGGACTAAAATTGATTCGAATCGGACGTGATCGGACCTTTTGTTTCGGCGATCTTTGGACTGAATATTTTCGGACTGAATTCGAACTCGGATCGGTCCATTTTCGGATATCAGACCAACGTTCAGACCTTCGATTTCGGATTCGGATCAGTTTTGCCGGGTCTAATAGTGATTGGTGTGAAAATAGGATAACGAATTTCATAAACTTGCTCATTATTCTTGTCTAAATAGGGAGGCTACATGAGAGCGGGAGGGGGGGTAGGGGAGGGACATAGTGAGAGGGATATAGTGGTATGCAATATACACGAGAAAAAGTAAGCTTAATCAATCAAAACTTAACTTTCACAACTCAATGACAGTGAATTATTAATTAGTTTTGATCTCTCCTTATATGACATAAAGGAGCTTGAAATTATCCTATTTCATGAAAAACACTTGTCTTCAACATGAATGATGAATCAATTATGGATTGGCCTTATTATGTTTGGCTCATATACGTGAGGAAGGAGACGGAGGACTATAGGAATATGTTAGGATTAGACGAAATGATTAAGTGAAAAAAGAGAGTGTGGAAATGTGGCGTGTAGTCAATACTGGTTGTGATAAGTGATAAGTTGGTTGGTGTAGATTAAAATATGCAGCTTCAAAATTTAAATCCAAAACTGTCTTTATGGAATCCAAATAACACTTGAAATTGACTGTTGAGTGCATATATAGCTTTATGAGTTTTTCAAGATTATGAGATCTATTTCTATTTTGTGAAATAATTCTGGTGTGTTGTAATATTATGCATGCGTGCTTAAGTGACACCATTATTTTCAAAAATCAAAATAAACTTCACATATCCCATTCTGTAATCGCTCATATTTGTTGATCATTGCAGGACAACACCCTTTTCTTCATTTAGAGGACTTTGTGACATATCAAAGCTTACTTGTGCACATGGAGGAGGAGAGCTTCAATAGGCAGCTCCAATGACATGTCCTTTTGTACTACAAATTTATGTAACCTTAATCAAGTATGCCTTGAAGGGCTTGAACTTGATTTTACTATGTATTCCTATACTATCTATCAAGTCAAACCTTGACACTTAAAGTCTAAGTATATGTTATATGCCATGGGTTGAATATAGTAACTATTTGCACCTTGAACTTGACTTGTGCATTTGATGTTCTAATCAAGCTTTTTTGTATACATACTGATCATGATGCGTTTCGCGCGCAAGGTAACAACTAGTTTAAAAAAAAAAATCATGGACCATCAACTAAAATATTTTATTAAAATTGTGAATTATTTTAACCTAAATTGACGGTTGTCGAAAACAAAGTCACATAAAAGTTTTAAAATAAAGGAAAAATTCACATAAATAATCTGAAGTAGGGGTGTACATGGTCCGGTCTGGTGCGGTTTGAGGTCCAGACCAGACTAGACCGCAAAATTGCGGTCTAGGTGTTTTCCAGACCAGACCAGACCAGACCACAATTTTTTAAACGGTTTGGTCTAGTGCGATTTGCGGTTTAACCGCAATTCCTGAAATATTTTATGAAGCATAACTTTATAAGAGCGATATGCTAATACACAACAAACGATAAGTTTACCTATACAACCAAGTGCAAGTCTATAACAAAAAATGACAATATAACATCCATCAATCAATCATAAAATGGAAAGTCATACAGAGTTACAAATTTAAAAGGTTTATGCGGTTTATGGTTTACGGTTTACGGTCTAAAACCGCAAACCATAATTATTTACTGTTTACGGTCTGGTCTGGTCCAAAAAATATAAAAACCAGACCAGACCGCAAAAATTACAGTCTAACTTAGAAAAAACCAGACCATAAATTTTGGACTGCAGACCAGACCAGACCACAGAAATACGGTTTGGTCCGCAGTTTGGTGCGGTCCAGACCATTCTCTGTACAACCCTAATCTGAAGTGGTGCATTCTTGTTTTAATCTAATTTTTTTTAAATTAGATTGATACCATCTATGGAGTGACTCTTCTCAAATTAGTCTAGTCTTTTTACAAACCTGCTCTAGTAGGTAAAACACTGTATGGGGCCCATAAAATTTTAAACTACCTCATTTAAAAAAAAATCATAGACCATCATCTATTCATCTTCTCCTTCCCACCTTTTCGACTGATTTAGACCCTGCTCCTGCTCTCTCCTTTCTATCATTTCAAATTTGCAAATTCTCTATTAATCACTTTCTTCCCAATATTTTCATTTTTACTACTTTGTTTTAAAAAACAAAAATAGATTAAATCAAATGGTCCAAATGTTAAAATCTGTTGTTTCCTTATTGTTTCTCTCACCGAGATCCATTATTATTGGTTCTTCTCATCTCCAATGTTTTAATATCCTTTAACATAAATGCATAATATAATAGCGTTACCGTTACTTGTAGCCATATATATAGAAGATGAAATTGAAGAAGAGGAGTTTTAGAGCTCAAGAATCCATTGAGAAACGTTAATCTTTTAATTTGTCTCCCAAAATCGCAGTTGTATTCGTGAGATTGAATGAAAATTTCGAAACTAATTCTAGCTATTGTATTTGTATCTATGTAAGAAATTTTAAGGAGGAGATCAGATGAGAGAAGATGGAATATGGTAACTAAAAGACAATACATCTTACTTGCATCTTCATTTCAAAATCAAAATTTTCCCCTTATCACGAGGAAAAAAAAAAAATAATAAAATAACAATGATTAAATAATAGAGATTATAGATGGATGGGAAGGAAAGATGCCAAGATGATGAGAAAAGACAACAGAGGAAGGAACTAATGAGGAAGATGGATAAATATGTCCCCCTACATAGTTTACCTGCTTTCACAGGTTACTAAAACAACATAACTAATTTGAGAAGCAACCCCTCATAGATGGGATTAATCTCATTTAAATAATGGTTTGGATTGAAATGAGAAGATGCTAAATAGTTAGGATTATTTATGTTAATTTGTCCTAAAATAAATCTAAGTCGACCAAAATTTGCTTGTTTCTGGACTAAATAAGCATAGGATTTTCAAAATTGGTTTCACGACCTAATGAATTAATTAAGTATTTTTAATCTAATTTAAGGAATTTTATCACTTAATTTGACGGTTTTCGAAATAAAGGCGACTAGACCTTAATTAATAATTAATGAAAATTGGTTTTTGAAAATCTTAAATACTGGAAAGGTTTTTGATAGCTAAATCAAGAGTTTATATCACCAAATAATATTTTTCATTAGTTAATTCATTATTAGACCACCTAAATTGATCAATTGGTTTTCGAAAATTTACTTTCTATTTTTAGAAATTTCCTAAAAATGTTTCAAAGTCACTTACTATATTTAGAAGGTTACTAAAAGTAGTATGAGTTGTTATAAGTGAGGGATTGTCTGTAAGTTGCGTTGTTCATAATTGATGTTTCCGAAGCTTTTCGGTGTTTGTTTAAGTTGTATATAGTGAAGTAAAGTGTGTTCTAAGTTATAGATAGAAGTGAAGTCATGTTTAACAGTGATGTTTAAGAGTCTAAAATGACATGTTTAGGTTTTCTAAAGGTTGTGTATATGTTTGAGAATGTTTATGCAAAGTTTGATTATGCTTTGAGCGAATTTGACCATGTGAGTCATGTTCTTAAGTAAATCAAGTTATAGTTCAAGTTAATAAGTCAAAGTTATGATTCATAAGTCTATTCCAAAGTATAAAGTCAAAGTAAAGAAAAAAAGGCAAGCAAGCCAAGTATCATTTCAAGTCGAGGTTTTTCAAAGGAGCATGGGTATTCATTCCGATCAAATGAGGTTACCATACTGGGGAAATATGTATTGCTTTAATGTTGTATTTCCATAGTGGGGAGTGAAGATGCTTCACTATTTTGTAAAGGAATTCCTATATATATCACTGTTCAGTTTTGGATATGGGGTTGATGGAGACCATGTACCATTTTCGAAAGACCGTACATCTTTCAATTAACAAGAATTGTACGGCAGCACCAACCTACTTTATAGGTGGTCGTCTTTCCAAAGAGCCCATTCATGTTTCTATATATATATCCTTGAGCAAGCAAGTTATCGAGCAGTTGATCAAGCAAAGTAAAGCAAGAAAGTTATTGAGCAAGTAAAGTCAAGTAAAGTGAAAGGGACAGTCGTAAACCTATCAAAAATAACCTACAACTACAACAGGCGTAGATAGGGAAGTAGGGATCGAATCCATAGGGAAGCAGCGAAATTCTACTAACTCTAAAAAGTTATCTCGCCGTAAAGGGCCTTTGAATTGGTTTCCAGCTAATATACTGATTACTAAGGAAGAAATTAAAAACGAAAACATATCAATGAACTAAGCCTCGGACATCGGTTCACCACAGACCAACCAATGAATTGAAGAACAATTAATTAACAAATTGTTGATTCCCTGAATTAAGGCTCATTAATTCTCTCAAATCTAGTCTCCTTCAAAACTTCTCTAATTGCTCTTNTGAGTTGTTATAAGTGAGGGATTGTCTGTAAGTTGCGTTGTTCATAATTGATGTTTCCGAAGCTTTTCGGTGTTTGTTTAAGTTGTATATAGTGAAGTAAAGTGTGTTCTAAGTTATAGATAGAAGTGAAGTCATGTTTAACAGTGATGTTTAAGAGTCTAAAATGACATGTTTAGGTTTTCTAAAGGTTGTGTATATGTTTGAGAATGTTTATGCAAAGTTTGATTATGCTTTGAGCGAATTTGACCATGTGAGTCATGTTCTTAAGTAAATCAAGTTATAGTTCAAGTTAATAAGTCAAAGTTATGATTCATAAGTCTATTCCAAAGTATAAAGTCAAAGTAAAGAAAAAAAGGCAAGCAAGCCAAGTATCATTTCAAGTCGAGGTTTTTCAAAGGAGCATGGGTATTCATTCCGATCAAATGAGGTTACCATACTGGGGAAATATGTATTGCTTTAATGTTGTATTTCCATAGTGGGGAGTGAAGATGCTTCACTATTTTGTAAAGGAATTCCTATATATATCACTGTTCAGTTTTGGATATGGGGTTGATGGAGACCATGTACCATTTTCGAAAGACCGTACATCTTTCAATTAACAAGAATTGTACGGCAGCACCAACCTACTTTATAGGTGGTCGTCTTTCCAAAGAGCCCATTCATGTTTCTATATATATATCCTTGAGCAAGCAAGTTATCGAGCAGTTGATCAAGCAAAGTAAAGCAAGAAAGTTATTGAGCAAGTAAAGTCAAGTAAAGTGAAAGGGACAGTCGTAAACCTATCAAAAATAACCTACAACTACAACAGGCGTAGATAGGGAAGTAGGGATCGAATCCATAGGGAAGCAGCGAAATTCTACTAACTCTAAAAAGTTATCTCGCCGTAAAGGGCCTTTGAATTGGTTTCCAGCTAATATACTGATTACTAAGGAAGAAATTAAAAACGAAAACATATCAATGAACTAAGCCTCGGACATCGGTTCACCACAGACCAACCAATGAATTGAAGAACAATTAATTAACAAATTGTTGATTCCCTGAATTAAGGCTCATTAATTCTCTCAAATCTAGTCTCCTTCAAAACTTCTCTAATTGCTCTTGCTCACTTAGACTCGTTTTGCCTATTATCCCTATGATCTAATTGTGGTAATCTTACCTCTCGGCATCGATTTTGACAATATCAAACTAACAATCAAACCTGGGCAGAATTTAATTGAAAGCAGTAAAAATTGACAATACGAATTCAGAAACATCAACGAACAGTCATGTTAATTAATCATGAAACAAAGCAATGGAATCAATCCATGGATCTCCTAGCCCTAGAAAAGGAACTGCTCACACATAACTAAAAACATAGAAATTAAATAAAAAAAAAAAAAGAAAACAAAACTAGAAACATAATTAAAAAAACTAACAAATTAATTAAAAACAACTAAACTAATCAAGAATATAAAATTTGGGCACAAAAACAATTAATAAAACTAAAAACATAGACTAAAACAAAAACATAAACTAAAAACATGAATTAAAAGAATAACAAAGAAAAGTTGAATGAAAACCTGAATTACATTGAATTGAATGATTGAATGTGTTCACAACCTAGAGAGAGAAAACTAGGGCTAGAAAACTAGGAAATATGATAATGAGTCCGTACAAGTGCTTAAGAGTAAAAAGACTTATATACTAAAGCCCAAAACTAATGAAAAATGCTTGGAAAAAGCCTCGGAGCAGCCCGCCCAGGTCACTCGGGCGAAACACCACTCACCCGGATGCAATGCCTTCGACCCGGGCGAACCGCTAGGGGGTTTGGGCTTCGATTTCTTCGCTCATTTTCTTCTAATTACTTCTTTAATGCTTCTTTAAAACTCCTAATCCTTAGCAAAGCTTCCCAAATTACTTTTAGCTCTCCACTAACTCTCCAAACGCTTTAAATGGTTCGGAATATTACGATAAATCATCAATTCCTACAAAAGAACATGAAAAGCACTCAAAATAGAAAAAGTTAGTAGAAAAGGCTCAAACGAGACACGTTAGAGCTAAAAATCACTCAGGATCGGGGGGTAAAATATGCATAAAATATTAACTTATCATAAAGCTAATAAGCCACAAGTCAAAAGTAAATGTCTTATGAGTCTTATGTTGTGTGAGTCTAAGTGTTTTGTTTGTATCGTGTCTTATGTTGTTATGCTTTTGTTAGTTTGTACATACTAAGCTTTTGTTGACACATATATTTCCAATGTTTTTCTTTGTTTTGTTTTTCTTGTTGAAATAGAATCGGTGAAGTTCTCCTATGAACATTTGCATGGAATGGAGGATTTGCGAAAGTGAACATCAGTAATTGAATTAGTTTTTTTTTTCATTTTTTTCACGTTTTTTAAACATTTGACTTTTCTTTCTAAAGTTGGTTTTGAATAAGGGCCATAATAGTTCCAAGTTGTAAGAGATTAACTAGATGATATTTAGTTAGTTCGTAGTGAAAGACTTCCACTGCGTCTGTTTTAAGAAATGATTTTGTTTGTGGTGTTGTTTCACCTTAGCCTTATCATTGCAACTAGTTTCATAACTAGCTTAGGACCCTTGCGATGCACGTTTTTTTTTATAAAATTAGATTAACTAATTCTTTATCTAAAGTTCAGTTTTGGTACATAAAGTCAAGATTTTGAATAATTTTTATGTAATATTTGATTATATTATAATATTAACTTAACTTATAGATGTATGTTTTTGTGTGAAATTGTTGAAAATATAATTAAAGATTTCCAATTAAATTGTTTTATAAATCTTGTATTTTATAATGATATTTTAAAGTACTGTTCTCTTTTCAAATTAATATTTATTAAAATCACCTATAATATTAATATTGTCAATAAAGTTATAGCAAAAACGAAATTATAAAAAGGAGGAGGTGTTCACGGCTCTGATGCAAATGCATCCCCTTAAGGCCCATGGTCCGGATGGTATATGCCCCCTTTTCTTTCAAACCTATTGGCATATTGTGGACCGTCGGTGACTAATTTTGTCCTATCTATTTTGTATGGAGCTGAGATCCCGGCTACCCTTAATCATACTTTTAGTGCCCTTATCCCAAAAAAAGGGTCCAGAAAGTATGGCGGATCTTAGACCGATTAGTTTATGTAATGTTGTGTATAAAATGGTCTCGAAGGTGCTCGCTAATTGATTGAAGGCTTTCCTTGCTAATATAACCTCGATGAATCTGAGTGCTTTTGTGCCTAGAAGGTTGATCACGGATAATATATTGGTGGCTTTTTAGTTGTTTCATTTTATGAAAAATCCGAGGCATGTAGAGGGTTTAATGGCCTTGAAATTAGATATGTCTAAAGATTATGATTGGGTGGAGTGGAGTTTTTTTTGGAGAGGGTGATGTTGAAGTTGGGATTAGAGGAGGGGTGGGTGAATAGGGCCATGCGTTGTATTGCTTCAGTTTCTTTTGCGGCTCTTATAAATGGTACTCCTTCTAGAGATTTTCAACCAAGGAGGGGTTTGCGACAAGGGGATCCTTTTCTCCTTATTTGTTTATTTCTTTATTTATCTTGTAAAATTAATATTGTGATCCCATATAATAGTCATATATTAATAAAATCTGTGAAATGTCATCATCAAATTTTTTTTTCTCTTGTTGAGTTTCTGTGTTTCATTGAATCATTATAGCCACTTTATTTTTTATTTTTGAAATCGCTTTTGTAGATTTGTAAGTAGGGGTGTAAATTGGATGGATTGGATTGTGGACTTTGTCAAGTCCATATCCAATTCAATTAAAATTGGATTTGAATTTTTGAGTCCAATCCGATTCATGTATCGTACAAGTCCGATCCGATCCAATCCATATAAAATTTTCAAAGTCCAAATCTAATCCGATCCAGTCCAAAAATTTCTATAATTTAGCCAAAATAAACATAATTCACAAATCTAAAATGAAAGTGTTACAATATTACCATTAAATTCAAAGTCATACAAAGTCTTAAAATAGTACTCGTACCATTAAAAGTGATAGAGCAAGTCATAGAGGTTCTTTACAGATACAAAGGAAGAGGAGAAATAGTTTAGATGATTTCAACAATGGGGTAAAATTATGAGCATTAATCATAAATTAATGGGCAACATAAGGTGAAATACTAAACAGTAAAATGTTAGTTAGAGTAAGGATGGTATTGTCATTTCATTTAAAAAAACTTATTAAAAATGAAAAGTGTTGCAATTATTATGGAGCAGAGGTAGTATATATATATAGGACTAGATTTGACTTTTGGAGTCCAATAGAGTGAGTCCAAGTCCAGTTCAAAAAAAAAAAAATTTTGTAATTTAAGTCCTTGTCCAATCCGATCACCCAAAAAGTCTGATCCAGTCAGACAAATTGGACTGGACTGGATTGGGCTTTGGAATTTTCAACATTCGTTTACACTGCTATTTGTAAATAATGCTATTGATATATTGTAAGTTTGTAATTGCAAATAGATTAATAGTTTTGTTTAAACATCAAATCAATTAATCGTGAAGCCCACATTGTACAATATACATAAACTATATTTGAATTATGTAAGAAAAAACAAAGAATGAATAATCTATATAATTACTTAAAGTAAATTATATTCATAAACAATCAATAATTTTTTTCATTATTTGTTATTTTCTATAATATTTATAACCTAAAATAGATTAAAAATGAGTACCATTGTTGAGCATATATCATTTGTATCTTACTTTCGTTATTATATTTCGCAATATATATGTACATAGTAAAATTGTTGCTTTCAACAACTTATTAATGTGCCAGTTTTCTTATTGTAACGAGGATAAATAGAGAATTTTGATATTAAAAAATTAAAATATTTTATTTTAAAATATTATAGTATAATGAAGGAAAAGTAACATTTTTATGGACTCTATATATTTATATTTAATCTAGTGTAATCCCGCAACTCTATACTTATACTATAATGAAAACAAAATCCACTCACAATACCCTTCACCACACGGCAGGACAATTTTTCCTGCCTAATGTTCTTTATGTAAAAAAGTAAAGTAAATTAGTCAAGATACATTACATTAATTTAGAGTATTAATAAACAATAATGCTATCTTTTGCACATAATACATACTATATGCGATTGAATTGAATTGTTTGATTATATATATTTTGGAACCATTGATTTTAAAAAATAAGGCTATTTCTATAAATTTTCATAATTAAATTAAACGGTGCACTATTAAAACCTAACATTCTTATAAGTATCATTCTCATATTGTTAAACTCATCGATCATTGAAGGTCACATAAATTGAATTGTTTAAACCTTGCGAAGCACGAGTACTAACCTAGTATATTTTTTTATGAACTTTATACTTTTTTATGGACTCTGTTAGATATATTTATATAACAATTTTATATATTTATATATAATCCATTGTAATACCGATAAATTTATATAATAATTGTATAGTAAAAATTATCCCACCTAACTAAATTTTTTTTAAAAAAGTTTTTTTTTATGAAAATTACCTTACCTAACTCTATTATAGGCAAGTATGAAAATGTTGCAAATCTATTATAGTGTAATATATATAATTAGCTAGTGCTAAAACTTAATTATTGTTAGAATATCTTAGCAAATATAATTTATTATAGCAAGTTAAATCATGAGTTATTAGGTTGTACAAATGAGTGGGAAAAAAAATTAAATCCAAGCATGAAATGTGGCAAGGTTTGGGGTAGGGACTCTATCATAGTATATAGTATGATTAGTTGTAGCATGGAAGTAACATGATCAAGTTCCTCTTCCTTTTTGTTTAAATGTAAGTTTTAGAAAGTGAGGAATTTGAGGGTGTTACATTGACCCACATAAACATAACGACATAGACTCTTAAAACATTTGCTCTTTGATTTGCTTGCTTATTAGCTTTACTGGAACTTTGCGTGCTCAAAGGATATAGGAAACATGAATGGGCTCTTTGGAAAGTCGACCACCAATAAAGTAGATTAGCGCTTTCGAACAATGCGCTCTAATTGAAAGATGTACAGTCTTTCGAAACTGATAAACGGTCTCCATCCACCCCATGTACCAGCTAAAACTGTTAGAAATTCCTTGACTGGACATGAAGCATCGCCGTCACACCCTACTATAGATGTAATACCCCTTATTTTCACGTATTTTGAGAATTTAATTTCATATTTTATGTGAATATATTTAATATTTTTATTGAAAAATAAAGTTAAATAAATATATTAAAGATTTAATTAATTTTTACTTAAAATAATTATTTTTATATTTTCTAAAGTTCATAAATTATATTTTATGTTACCTTAAATTTTATTAAATATTTTAACAAGTTTCTAAAATTAGAATTTTGAAGGTGTCCTTAATTGTTTTAAAACAAGAGCACAAAAGTAATTTCAAACACTGAGGGTATTTATACAATTTCACCAAAACCTGCTTTGGGCCTATAAATACCCCTTTAAACCTGAAATTTTAGACTTAAAATTAGGATTTTTGATTTAGGATTTCAAAAAAAAAAAAAAAAGGATTTCGAAAATTTCCAAAAAAAAACCTAAGCTCCTCCTTAGCCGGCTTCCCCCTTCACGCGCCACCATTTTTTCGCACTAGCCTCCACGCCGACCACCACCATTCGTCGGCCACCACCCCTCGTCGTCCCTTCTCCCCCCCCCCCCCCC